>OX382261.1:0-344117 GCA_947507595.1 Pyralis farinalis | reverse complement strand
CGAATATAGTAGGTACTCTTTAGTAGTTTTTAACCTGAATTGCTCGTTGTGTCCGCTGCGACATATTCATATTTGTACTTTTTCCGTTACCATATGATTGTCTGAAATTGATAACTACACGAGAAGACCTTTTATCCTATAAGTTATTAATGTAATATTTTACTGTCACAAGCTCAGAGAAAGTATATACCTAGAGTTGACAAACGCGTACACCCGTAAGGGACAGCAACAAAAGTACATACAATAACAAGGTTACCAGACTGTGGAAAATTTACCCCACTACATAATGCGTTTCGGCAATTTGAAATTTACAATGTACCCAGATAACTGTTTACCATAAGAAACTTGCATAGAATGTGTATTGTGTGCTATAATAATATACTCATAATATGGTATTAGAAATGTAAAAAAATCGAATAAGTCGATACAGCCATTTCTACACACAAAGTAATAAAAGTTAATATTTACATACGTATGAAAACTACAGTATCTGAATAGATCAACAAACATATTTGCATTTTAATTTTATTAGAATAGTATTTTTTTACGCAAATCGAGTTACTGTATAGATCTATTAATTAATAGTAAGCCTGAGCTAGTTTCAGTAAGATCTGTGAAATCATTGGAATAAGGATAGGAGATTGGTCAAACCTCGCAGAGTTATATAAATTAAACAATATATTTTTCTATTTTAGACATATATTTTAAAGTACAAGCGATGACATGATACTAAATATAGGCATAGATATGAGATAAAAGATAAAAAACACTTTATAGACAATTTGTAAATAAAAATATTCGTGCCTTACAAACTAGCATTTATGTTTATTTTTTCATAGATTTTTATTCTTAAAATCAATGTTATTAGATCGATTTTTCTACATCGTGTATTTATATAAATATCGTGAGAATGAAACAGTCGTCGAATATTCATGGTCACATTTACATACACGGTTTTTAGTTAAATCTTCTTTACACAATAAATGCGGATTATTCCTTCTTAAAATTAAACATAAAAAATTTCAATAATTGTCATGTAAAAAAGAATTAGTGCCAGGGATGATTTAAGTGTAAATATTAAACAAAGGTAAACAACCTTTGTTTTTAAACATTTTGTATTGCGCATCATGGTTTTCATTAGACTTAAACTAAAGCTACAATTGATCAAGGATTATCCTTTCACATATTGCACTCAAAAGGTGGTAAACTGCTACGGTCCCTTAATTCCCTAGTTCACTCTTTTCCTCTAACTTGTATAATCATATCTATCATCTATACATCGATTACATTAAAATTCTGTATAATGACAGATAGTTCAGCATTTTTATTTCAAGTCGTTTAGTTTTTGACCTTAATATAGCTAATTTCTTCTTGCGTGACTCAGCCAGTAATGTCTTCAGTCTCAATTCAAAAGTAAGCTTTAATTTTCATGGTGTTAATGTAGTGTCCGTCGCTATTGGAAGTCCTGGATAATCGGTCTGGAAAATAGGACAATTTTAATTTTCTAAGTCATTATTAGCATGTAATATCGACAGCCTAGTACTAACATTATATTAAAACTACTGTCAATACTATAATTTAGTTGAGCTTTACATATTTAAAAGTTTACAAATTCAGACAATATAAAATGCTTGATTAACATTTATGTGTTGACACAAAAGCATGTGTGTGTGCGTGATTAACTTGATTAACGTGGTATAAATAATTGGTATAGAATAATCTACACGACTACCCTCCATATCTTTCACAATTACCTGTATAAATATAATCAACCCATCAACATCATATCAACCCATACTCACTTCATTACTGGAGTACGGGTTCTTATTTCAACGAAAATACCTTAGAAGATATGTTCCGAAACTACTCAATTACGGATTGTCGGAGTCGTTGGAATATTTTCATATGTTTTTGTACTTCAATTATACGCTTCTACGACTAAAATGTAACTATGTAAAATTTCAAGTCTGTACGTGAAACTTTCTAAGACAGACTAGCAGACGAACAGGCAGGCATGTAAATCATCTAATTTAGTTCCTTATTTTTTAATACCTATCATCATATATACTCGCCAACAAACTGTTATAACAGTTTGGCGAACATAATAATTTGTACTATGTAACTGTATCGTGTAAATAAATAAATAAAAACAATATAAATCAGTTGAGAATGCGCAAGCTTGCATTGCCAGAGGAACACCTGGTTCGTCAACAAATCAAATGTTGATGAACCAGGTCAACAAATGTTAACTTACGTGTATGGTGGATGTTGAAACTGACGACTTATCCAAATAAATTTCTTCCGAAAGCAGTGGTTTTTAAAATGTTTGGAACATATGCGACTGTACTCGGCTCCCAATTCTGTCGTCCAGTAGCAAAAATCCATGCATTACGCACACTGATGACTTTAGGAAATCTAAAAAATAAACATACATCTAAGATTAAACAAGTTAACATTTTTAATTTAAAAATAAATAAATACATTTTGACGAAAAATTATAAACTAAGAAGTATACAAAAAGTAAGAAGTTAAAAAAAAAGGTGTCTGTACCCATATAATTTACCCATAATTTCGGGATGTTTTCCCATACTACATACTGGTAACCCTAAAACGCTCATTATACCGATAAATTGAAAATACAACAGAAAATGGCTGACGCATTACCTACAGACAACCTTCAAGATTTAGGCGGTTTTTACTAGAAATACTTTTTGTAAATTAAACCGATATTTTCATTGTTTTTACGTTATTATACAAACAATTTATTTAAAAACTACATGTCTATCTAATTTTCGCAAAATATTTTATAACAACTATTAAAACTTTATACTTACGTATGAAAGGTTATGTTTTCGTATTTTTACTAACTGAGGCTTTTGCAGCCTTTTACACAGCAACGTACCATTGTTAAAGTAAAAAGACAATCCCAAACAAGCAAAAGAACACAAATATGCACTAATATTTCCCTTATATTTAGTAATTTATGCAAAAAATTTGTTGTACTACAAGGAACGAAATGATTGTTTGCCACGAACTTGTTTTTGTGGCAAACACAAAATAGTGAAACTATGACAGGGACAAAAAATAATTTATCTATCTCTTTCCTTCTTATGCGGAACTGTATACATCTATCACGTTCTATCTTGGTATTATTATTTGCTTGTCATCTCTGGGTATCCTTCCTCTGAGGTCACAAGACAGTAAAAATAGGATATTGCTACCATTAGCCGGGAAACCGAATATAGTAGGTACTCTTTAGTAGTTTTTAACCTGCATTGCTCGTTGTGTCCGCTGCGACATATTCATATTTGTACTTTTCCGTTACCATATGATTGTCTGAAATTGATAACTACACGAGAAGACCTTTTATCCTATAAGTTATTAATGTAATATTTTACTGTCTTGTGTGGTGCGATAAACAGTATAATACTATACTGTATTGTAGTGTACGTTGAATATAACATAATGCCATTGAATTCCTTCCAATATATCTTTGTACCACGTGGTAGGAGCAGCCCAGCATGTCAGCTAGGAGCGGTGGTACGTTCATTAATCTCACCGGCACACTGAACGTGGGCTCACTAGCAATATCCACTCATTCCTACCGCCGTATTGCTGCCGCTTTTTTACCTAGTCCGTCCATAATTTCTGTTACAAATGAATATGCATTTATTTTTTTATCATTATCATCATTTCAGCTCGTATTCGTCCACTGCTGAACACTGACCTCTCCTCTAGAGTGCCACTCGTCACCGTCCTGTGCCACCTGCATCCATCGACTCCCTACAAACCTCTCTCGCATTCCAAATTCAAAATAATTAAAGAGTTAATAAATAATGATTTTATGTAACAGTCTTTATGACCAGACTAGTCATGTAAGTATATTGTGCAAACTTGCCGCAACATCCTCCCGCCCCGTTGGAGCACTTAGACAGGCACAAAGCGGTATTGAAAGAAATAAAGTAATCTCGCCGGCCGCTATTCGTTCTAAGCGGTGTCGTCCCGAGGGTTATTTAAATGTGGCGCGCCGTGCCGGCTCTGGTTTACGACCTATTATTATAATTGCGGCGCGTTAAACGGGCGATGTTCCGCGGCCGCGGGTTTATTACGTGTTCATAAATTTATGAGTCCTGTCCTACACACGATGCTATTATTTCTGTTAAGCCAGCCGTCGAGACTGAAACCGGCGCGATGTTGTAATGTGTCTATGAGATCACCTCATATACTCAGTTTCACTTGCCCGTGGGTCATCCGTCGGTTAACGATAGACATAATGTTGTAAGAGTGATGGAACATAGCGATTTTTCGTTTAACAGTTGGTGCCCTAAGTCCAGTCTGCGGTTTGGGTTTCATACGGGTGAGGGTGGAAGAGACGTAATAGTATGTTTTTTTTAATTTGGAAAACTTACTCAAAAATTTGGAATAAAATCCAGTTACATTATGAAATACTGTAATTCTGAAAGCTATTTCATTCAATAGATCCGCACCGTACGCGTTGCTTTATGCAGATCAGTCAAAACGTGAGGCACCCATTTTTCATATTTTTTTATCTTATTATTAATATTGTAGGTCCGGCATCGTGGAGGTATCCAGACCGGTTAAGTGCGCGGAGTTCCGTATCACCGGGCTGGATGACGTCGCCACGGTAGAGCGGGTACATTGTCCCAACACCATCCCATGGCTCCACCGACATCACGGTCATATGAGCCGAATCGCGGGAGTTGCGCACGGCACTTGCTGCTCTGAGACTCTGTTCCGTGCCGTGGGCAACGCTTGGCACCCTACAAGTTTTTTAGATCTCATCCACAATGTCTCGTAACGCTTTCTCCCCCTTCTGGGGCAGCAACATCTACACTTATAGGTAGAGCGAGCAGAGCTCCCCCGAGCAGGTCCGGGTGGGCGAAATCTACCCGGACTGGCAGAACTCAAGTTGGGTCCTAATGCGCTGCCCGGTGACGGCAGCGAAGAAGCTGCTCGAACTGGGCAGTATCGGGGTCGGCTGGAGTCAGGTGCAGCTCCACTTGATGAAGCCCCCCATGCACTGTTTCAAGTGCATGGGAAAGGGGCACACAGTGGAGTTGTGCCCCTCCAAGGAGGACCGCAGTCGCCTGTGTTACAGGTGCGGGCAGCCGGGGCACATCACCTCGGGCTGCTCGGCACAGGCCAGCTGTGCCGTGTGCGCCGACGCCGGGCGGAAGGCGAGCCACGTGATGGGGAGCCGTCTGTGCAACCCCCCATCCATCCGCGGGAGAACGTCCCCCACCTCTTACGGGAGTGGGCGGCAGCAGGCGCCTGAGGCCAGGATGTCCGAGAAATGGCCGGACACCCTCGCTTCCTGCAGGCCAACGTCAACCACTGCGCTGGGACTCAGGACCTTTTCCTGCAGACCATGCCGGAGTGGGACGTAGACGTGGCGGTGGTTGCGGAACCATACTCCGTGCCCTTCCGGCCTAATTGGGCTGGGGACCGGGACGGATCCATGGCCATCGTCGCGAGGCCTGGCGCCGGCCACCCACTCGTGGTGAGGGGGAGGGGAGCGGGCTACGTGGCGGCGGTTCGGGGAGAGTACGCAATAATCGGTGTGTACTTCTCCCCGTACCGCGACCTGTCGGCCTAGGAGCGGCTGCTCGACGCTTTTGGGTCGGCAGTGAGGCGGCTAGCGCCCGCCCAGGTTATCGTGGCCGGGGACTTCAACGCCAAGTCCACGGCGTGGGGCAACCGGACCACGGAAGAAAGGGTGGAAGGTGGAGGAGTTGGCGCTGGCTGCGGGACTGTCCCTGCTGAATAGGGGGACGGTCCGCACGTGCGTGCGGTGGAATGGAGGGTCGGTGGTGGATCTGTCCATCGCCACCGCGTCCACCGCGCGCCGTGTCGAAGATTGGAGAGTGAAGACGGGGGTAGAGATACTCTCGGACCATCGCTACATCAGGTTCGAGGTGTCTCGAGCCCCCGGGAGTCCGGCGATTTCGTCCCGGTAGCGGAGCCGTTTCCCGCGTTGGGCACTCACCAGACTCGACCGGAAACTGGTAGAGGAGGACTTGGGCGCGGAGCAGGGCGCTGGTCGTCTCTGCGACGCCTTCACGGCAGTGTGCAGGGCGGCCATGCCCAGCGTTAGGCATCTGCCTCCAAGGCGGGCGATCTACTGGTGGTCGGCGGAGATAGCCGACCTCTGGAATGCTTGCAACTGGGCGCGTAGAGCGTACACTCGGAGCAAGCGTCGCCGCCCCCGGGACAAAGGAAGAGATGGGCATTTGCACGGCACCTACGTGGAGAAGAAGAGAGCCTTGCAGATGGCCATAAGTAGGGCCAAGGAGGGAGCGTGACAGGGACCCGTAGGGCCGACCGTATAGAGGCCCCACTGACGGAGACCCTCCAGGCGGCCATGCTGGAGAGGACAGTTCGCGGGGTTTCGCTCTTCCTAGGATGGCCCGATCGTCGGACTCCAGAGGAAAGAGAGTGGAGGAGGGCTCTCCGCGGCCGTCACCGACCAGGTGATGGAGCGGTCATTGACGCGAAGAGGGCACCGGGTCCGGACGGGGTGCACGGGAAGATGCTAGCCTTAGCCCTCGTGCACGAGACAGGTTCCGGGGGTTCCTTGACTGCTGCTTGCGGTCGGGGTCCTGCCCAGGGACCCTTCACGGTGGGCCGGCTCTGCCTCCAGTTGAAGGGTGACCGGCCCCCGGACACAGGATCGGCGGTTCGACCAGTCGTTCTGCTGAACGAGGCGGGAAAATCCCTAGAAAGGGTTGTCGCTTCCCGCCTGGTTCATTTGGAGGATGGCCAGGGACCGAGCCTCTCGGATGCCTAGTTCGGGTTCCGGGCCAGACGATCAACCGTCGACGCCATAAGGCGCCTAAGGTCGGTGACGGAGGATGCGGAGCGCGAGGGAGAAGTGGTGGTGGCGGTGTCTTTGGACATCGCCAATGCCTTCAACATCCTCCCCACAGTACCATCTTGGAGGCCCTCAAATACTTTGAGGTGCCTCCGAACTTGGGGGGACTGTTGAGGGCATACCTAGAGGACAGGGAGGTGTGCTACGAGGACGCAGGGGGCCATATGGTCAGGAGGCACGTCGGGTGCGGTGTCCCACAGGGGTCCGTTCTCGGTCCCATCGTGTGGGACCTCGCATACGACTGGGTCCTGCGGAGCCGTCTCCTCCTCCGTATCGGGCGGTGGCCTGGACGGCCACGACCGCCCTCGCTGGTGACCCGCCCTGGGAGCTGGTGGCGGAGGTGTTCGCCGAGGTGCATGGATTTGTTGCTGACAGGAGGAGTCTCGGCGAGCGCCCGACGTTGGAGGAGGTAGGGCGGTATCGCCAGCGAGGGCATACAGAGATGATATGGAGGTGGGGGGAGGACCTGGCGCAGCCGCGGTATGGAATCCGGCGGAGGCGCTGCGCCCGGTCCTAGATGCGCAGAAAGCGTAAACTCCTCACCTTCCGCATGGTGCAGGTGCTCACCGGTCATGGGTGCTTCGGTCGCACGTTTCGAGCGGCGACATGTGCAACCGCTCTTTACTATTAAAAACAATAGGGTATTTGTTTGTTTCATCCCAATAATAGGGTAAATGGTTTTCAACAACTTATCGTGCTTAAGTATGTAAGGGTTTGTTTTTGTTTACTGCCAAACCATGCGAACTGATTCACAGTTCGCACGATTCGGCTGACTGGACTTACTGGTTAGTTTGGATATTCACATTAGATGCCATTATATATCTAACGCTAAGACTTTAATATTTGCAGGCCGCTGACGGCTATATTTAAATTAAGTCTTCTTCTTCCTAGCGTTATTCCGTTTCCTAATCTATTAGAATCGGCGGGGTCCGCTAACTGAGACTAATGATTTGGCTAAGATACTGACTTTTACTTTGACCAAATTGATCGTGTTTTATCAGAAGGTGATATCAGAAGCCTTGGAAACCCAGGAGCGTGCACGAGAAGAGCAATTAATATTAAAGAAGCGAGTGAGGTTTGTAAGGATCGAGTCATGTGGTGCTCGGTTTTGTCTGCCTACACAGCAAGGCATCAGCCGTGAAGTTATAGATATACGACGACCAATTTATAAGGTTTATAGTGGGCCACTCCACACACATAAAGGGGCACCGAAAAAGTATTTTAATAGGTTATTGTGTTTTACCTTTCTTTATTTTAGGCTTGACTGATCATCCCGATTATTTTTATACACGACGGTGGCATTGTGCCCATTTATGTTGCATATTTCCTAATGTAAGTAAAACCGAACTAAATATGACAATTAGACTACTTCTGATCAAAGAAACCTGATTGAAGAACTGATTTGTACTTTTCGTCTTCAACACATTGGCGAGAGATAATTCTTTATATATACAGAGATATTTACTATATTCTGAAAGTGAAATTAATTTGACATCAAATATTCCAGATTTCATTAAATTAACCTTATTTGTTCGTAACCTTAAATTGGGGTTTTAATTAAAGCTGTATGTGAATTACACATTCACGAAATTGTCTCGTTACACAATAAGGTCGAAATATACAACTAACAATCAGATAAATACGAAAAATTAAATGTATATATAGGTATGTATAGTATTCTTACTGCCTTTTTTTTCTCCAATCTTCGAAAAATGAAATTCTTCATTTAATAACATTTATCGTTTCGAAGCTACCATGTAATCTAGCAATATTTTTATATTTTATTTGTTATTCCTTGATTTACTGATAACGTCACTCACTCGTCGGAAAACAACTTCTCTGCAGGAAATTGTTATATGCTGCGATGTTCAGTAAGGTGACAGTGAAATATGCTGCGCACTGTAAATAGTGCTCGCAAAAGTGATGGGAGTAGAGAAGCTCCGTACGTCTCCATATCATCCCCAAGCAAGTTCATAAGTGGAGAGACTACACTGCACGACGAAGGTACACAGCAAAAAGCTTAAGCCAGAAGGCACTAAACTCAGCTAAAACCAAATGCATCAAATTTAGTCTTCCAAACGTGAGTTCTGCCAATACAGAAGTTCTCATTGGGAATAATAAATTAGAATTTGTTAATAACACAGTATTTCTTGAAATTATAGTAGACTCCAAATTACAATAGGGCCCCCACATTAATAAACTTGCCAGTAAGCTCAGCTCTGCTGCATATGCAGTTAGGAGAATCAGACAATTGACGGATGTGGCTACTGCGCGTTTAGTCTATTTTATCTACTTTCACGGTATTATGTCGTATGGTATACTGTTACGGGGAACGGCGGCTGACATTGAGACAATTTTTACATAAAGAACCATTAGCTCTATTTATAACATGGGTTCCAGAGAATCCCTCAGGGAACTGTTCAAAGAAATAAATATCCTCACTGTTACTTCTCAATATATTGATGAAAACATAATGTATGCCCGTAAAAATTTTAAGTCGTTTTCAAACTTCAGTGAAAAACTTAGAACTTTAACTTCCCGTATCCTGTCAGTTGACGCTGCCATGCTGACCCGCAAAATGCTTCTTCACGCTTCGTTTGAAGGATCCCATATTGTAGGAAGGAGGGAACACATGTGCAGGCAAGGCGTTCCACTTTTTAATGGTACGACAAAGATAGGAGTTGCCGAACTTTTTGGTACGCGAAGAGACATTCTCAACCGTGGAACTATGACATCGCAAGCCCGCACGTGTGGTTCTATGACGGAAGGGTGAGGGTGGGATAAGGGAAAACAGTTCTTCAGAGCACTCGTCATGGGAAAGGCGATAAAATACGCTTAGAGAGCCTATGTCCCTACGGAGTTGAAGAGGTTCTAGGTTTTTGGTGACCTCTTCGTCGTCAATTATGCGGATAGCCCGTCGCTGCAACCTATCGAGAGCCTCAAGAAGATACTGTGCGGAGCCGTCCTAGAGATGCGAGCAATACTCCACGCAGGCCCGAACTTGTGTCTTATAAAGCTGACAAAGTTGGTCCGGCGTGAAGAACCTGCGCACCCTGTTCAGGACTCCGAGCTTTCTTGAGGCTGTTGAGATGAGGCTCTCGATGTAATAACGCTGGTTAAGGTCGCAATGAATACCCATACCCAGCATATTCAGGCTATCACGCATACTGAGGGAAGCACCCTGAAGACTGGGAGTGGGAAGGAAGGGGGACATTTTTGTTGCAAACGCGCAAACCTGAGTTTTCTCGGCATTAAGCTCAACCAGGTTATTGGAACCCCATTTACTAACGAGGTCCAAAACCCGATTAAGCTCAACGACAAGACTCTCACGCCTCTCACCGATTTCTGCCCGACTAGCACTAGGCCGACCGAAATATCGCGCATGGACCGTACTGTCATCTGCATAGCAATGAATATTACCAAGTGGCAGCATGTCATTGATATGCAATATCAATGACATGCTGCCACTTGTCAATGAAGTAGAAATAAGTTATGTATGCCGGTATTTCTTCTTCGCCAATAGTCAAATCCGAAATTTTAGTAGATTAAAAAAAGTAAAATAAGAGAATTGAATAAGATACGATAAGATTATATTTCAAAAAATGTAAGACGTGTCTAAGTGCCCGCGAGGGCCCAATGACAAATAAATAATTTTTATCTTTATCTTTGACATTCGATGTATGATCAATATTTGAAACTTTAATAAAAACCCGAGACGGCAAATGTTAAATGATACATGTTCACGTTCAGACGAAGACGTCGTCGAGTCCAAATTGGATGGTTTAATGTTAATAGTTAAAGTGCGGACGACGGTATATTGTAAAAAATGCGGTCCGCGCCGCGCCGTCCGCCGTCCGCCGTCAGCCGTCCGCCGTCCGCCGTCCGCCGTCCGCCGTCCGCCGTCCGCCGTCCGCCGTCCGCCTCCTCCGAGTGACTCGATCTGTTGTGTCGAGCTCGGACTGTACACTTGGAGCAATCACTCTGTAACTGTATCTGTACTTTGGGTACTTACATTTATTTTTAATATTGGCTGACAAATTACACAGCGCCATCTACCCCCGTGGTAAGCGAAGCTTGTGTTATGGGTACTAGACAACTGATAAATATGCGTAATATACATTTTTTTTTGTAAATATATTCTAATGATACGTAGAAAATACTAAGAGCATGACATACAGACATGTGCACAAATGTTTGTCATGCGTGGGAATCGAGCCCACGAGCGTTGGAGTTAAAGTAGCGTTATTAAACACTACGCCACCGAGCTTATGATTATTTATTATGTTTTTACAGTTTCTTTATTATTATGGACAATAAAGTTACTACAAACAAAATAATCTAATAAATGTATTGTTGAAGTAGTGGGGACGATTGTGCTCATTAATATTTAACTTTTACCTACCTTTTTAACACCTTAAGCACGCAAAATTTTAAACTGACTTTAGTCCGTAAGAATGTATTGGGTATGGCCACTAAATTTTATAACAAATTACCAAATTCCTTGAAGGACTTAAATTTGAATATGTTTAGAAAACGATTATTTGAACTACTCATTGAAAAATGTTATTACTCTGTAAATGATTTTTTAAACGACACACTGTAAAATTCGATATTCAATGTTAACATTAATTCTCATGACATTACGCAATTGGTTGTACTGAACTCACCGTTAAATTAATTACATTTTATAATTTTTCTAAATATTTGTATATACATGGCAAAACATAGCGATCTACTCCTGTCTATAAGTAACATCTGAATTGCTGTACCTATGTTTAACAAATAAATGTTTGATTGATTGATTTAAATTTACGGTTTTCGGATGATTTTCTTTGCTTGTGCGCTACATTGCTTCTAATGAAGTTTCATGATTCTAGGCCAACGAAAAGTACCCTAGGTTTTGATACCCTTCTGAGTATCAAAAGTGCGCACGCGCCGGACTAACTCATTCTTTAAAAAACATTGTGTGCGCATAATAACAAACATCGAACAAACAGACAGTTGCATGCCTCATTTGAAAAATTAAAAATTTTAAATTTATATTTTGGACGTTTGTAAATTTATTAGAAAATATTCAAACTTTTATACGACACAGACATGCCCCGTCGTTACGAATCGCAATACAAAAATAACTTAAAAATCTATCTATCTATCTATAACTAGTAACCACTCCGAGACTTCTTTACCTCTCTCCAAAAGAGTTTGGTATTTGCCTCGAAGTTTTTCGTCAGCCTCTCTTCCTCATTCATAATTTGTCATTCACGCTAGCTGTAACGCTTGGTCCCAACCCATACATTCTAATCTCCACACATAATCACTCTTTCATTCCCTTCAGCTAAGTCCAGAACATCCCTCACAGACTCCCAAAACTTCTCCAGTTCTTGAGCACACGCTGAGCTTACGGGAGCGTATGCTGCAACCAGAAATACTCGCGTGATGCCCAGTTTAATACGAACCCAGAGAAGTCGGAGACGTCTATCTATTAAAATCAAATCAATCACACTTTTTTGATCATTCCTTCTCCATGTATACGTGTGAATATCCTTATGATGAAATAAAGTATTCGACATGAGTAGGTTTCGTTCCATACATAAATCTAGTATTGACTTACCTGCTTCGTTCACTCTCTTATCTCCATACGGATCAAGAACAGCTTCATAGCCGTATCGCTTGGTCCCAACCCATCCATTCAAATCTCCACACATAATCACTCTTTCATTTCCTTCAGCTAAGTCCAGAACATCCCTCACAGACTCCCAAAACTTCTCCAGCACACGCTGAGCTTACGGGAGCGTATGCTGCAACCAGAAATACTCGCGTGATGCCCAGTTTAATACGAACCCAGAAAAGTCTAGGCCCTACCAAACAGTAATCTCTTACACCAGTGGCTAGGCGAGAGGAGAGTACGACGCCTACACCAGCACTGGCATGATCGTCCCGGTCTACCCCAGACCATAGGGCCATCATCCCACCGGGCAGATCATCGGTGTCGCTCCCCTTGCGCTTAGTCTCTGTCACACACAAAGCATCCAAACGTCTATCATTCATTACGTCTATCAGTTCATTCGTCTTATCACTAAATCCACCTCTTGAATTCCCAACAAACGTCAAAAACAAACAAACGATGAAAAATAAACGTCTGTCCTTACAACCATTTCCTGCCGTGACTTAAGAGTTGGGCAATTAAATGCACAAACAATTTTTCAAATCCACCTTTTTTTATACTTGTCTATTTTGGCTTGCCGCGAGTTGTCTTTCGATGACGGCATGGAGTCCCACATAAGAGTGGCTCCAGCATCACAAATTCCCAACTCAGTGTATTCCAGCTTTATCCTTAGAACAGCTGAAGAGTCTTCGAGTTCTGTGAAAGTAACATTAATCCTTTATTTTTATAAAACGTCGGGAGGCATACAAGCATACGGTCCACCTGATGTGAAGCGGTTACCGCAGGTTATGAATGCTTGTAATACATTAGGTATTACTCGCGTTGCCAGCTCTAATATAGCAACTCCTTAGGAACTTACAGGAGACTTAACTCACATGCAGAAACACAACAACCCTCTGGATAGTTGTGATTTGGCTTTCTGGGAAGTGGAGGTATTTCCCCAGACAGGCTGTCTTGATGCCCCCTACCTATCTTAATATCCCCAGACCAAAACAGACATGATCACTCACACAAATGTCGTTGTCAAAGCAGTATTACTAACCACTGCGCTACCGAGCTAGTCCTGTTACGACTGACGTTAAAATCAGAACACGTTTTCCCAGAACAATATAAACGTAACCTTATACATATGATACACACGCGGGTTTTGTAGCTCCAATGATTTGTCGTGACTACAGTATGCTGAAGACGTCATCTGAAGTAATAAAAAACTCATACATTGAATGAGACTCGAAGAATGTGCGTATTATGTGTGAATTTTAATGACGCTTCAATGTGGCACTCGGCTCCCCTCGTCCCGTCGGAATTGACGCTGCGTGGTGGGTGGCGGCCACACCGCCGCATGCAGCTAAATTCGCACCGACGGGGGCGGATCGGTGCACGTCGCCTACGGGGGGCGCCCTAATCCGCAAGTCGGTGCGCTCTTGGTCCAGAATTGCAATCGACTGATTGGCAGGGGTCGCGAACGAGCACGCTTCTGGCACATGACCCCCAACTTAAATAATTTGAAATCTAAATTTGTAGTTCATAGCTCATTCAATGTCAGTAAATGTTTATTATAAGCTGTCTGATAACATGAATTCTGAAAAGTCATTCGGTAAATAATGATAAAAGAATCCCTCCATACAAAAGCATATTATTCTATAAAGCATTACTTAGAAGAACGCTATAAAAAGTCTGCCTCTCTCTCTTTCACATTGCTGTGCCTGAAAAGATTCATTATTTTAATGTGGCCTGTCAAAATGTCCCCACCGCGCCTGATGGACAGCGTCAAAGAGAACTAGATGTTAGAACAGCTATCACAGCGATTAATGCTGTGCTGGCTGCCATAACCCAGGGTTATAGGAAGTGGGGAACAATAAACAATAAAACATGCACTGGAAGCGAATTCCACATTTTGATAGTCCGACAAAGAAATGAGTCGCCGAACTTCTTATTACGGGAAGTAAGCAAGCCAACTCTATGTGGATGTGATCTCAGTCCAGCGCGAGTGTGCCGGAGAAGATAGGAGCAGGAGGGACGAGGTCAAAAAGCTCCTCAGAACATTCGCCATGATAGATACGGTAGAGAACACTCAAGCTACCAATATCCCTACGCACCTGAAGAGGTTCAAGGAGTTAGTGAGCTCAGCGCTATCTATGATGCGTATAGCCCGGCGCTGCATTCTATCGAGAGCGTCAAGTAGATATTTGGCGAACCCGTCCCAGAGGTGAGAACAGTACCCGTCGAGGCCCGCTATGTACTTTTTACACGCATACCGCCATAAGCCTGGTCATATATGACCTATGTTGGTGCTCAAGGGGTTAACTCCACGCATGGGCGAACTTGCGCTTTGTATAGAAGGCAGCGCGAAAGTTTGTATGTATGGATGGATGTTTGTTGCTCTTTCACGCTTAAACGGCTGAATGGATTTGAATGAAATTTGGCACGTAGATAGATTATGATCTGGATTAACACATAGGCTACGTTATTTGAGTCCACGCGGGCGGAGCCGCAGGCAGCAGCTAGTGGTTCATATAACATCCGCACCCTGAGAGTAATTAGCACACGTGTGGTACAAGCAAGCGTGTATCACAAGAAACATACAAGTTGATAACTGCAGGCTGAAAGCGAATATTCGGCGCGATACGTGAGCGCAGCGGTCAGCCCGCTCAGCCCGCTCAGCCCGCTCAGCCGGTCAGCCTGTCCGCCGGCGAGCTGTCGGCGGACGTCGCTCACGTAATCGGCTTATCGTCCACGGGACGTAGAGGCATTTGCATCATTTATGTAAAGCAGATACTGCAAAATCCCTGATGAATAAATTAACCACTGCGGGCGGCCGGCGCCGGGCGCACCTCCGGCGCGGCGGGCTGCCGTCCGGTGCAGGTGAAATTACATGACGGAAAGGTTGGCCAATCAGAGCGGCCCGCCGGGAGCCGGAGCCCGGCGCCCGGCTCGCGTTACTTGAAATTCCGGTTACATCATAAGAAAGGGTCTGCGGTGTATTTTCAATATTGCTATTTCAGCACGTAGCAAAAGGTAAAATAGAAAATATAGAGTAGGTTATTTTTGAAAGGACAAGTACGCCGCCCCGAGGCGTCGCCGGGTCTCGGATGTACCCGTTGTCGATGGTAATGTGTAGTAATGGTAGACTTGACGACGTCAACCATCCAAATCATAGTAATGACAATGAGCGTTCATCCCCGTAGTCGGAACGTTGTCTAGTTTTTTTCATAATGGAGGGTGCATATTTTTCAAAACGATGGGATATCCCCTACTATGTTACCGACGGCGGGCGGCGGGCGGCAGGAAGCTCCCGCAATCTGTTCCTCTGCCTGTTCTCCTAAAATATGGCCGGCGATGGCTGCAATAAAATACACCCGTTTTTTACGGCCGCAACTGTTACGATACTAACAATTATTCAGTGGCCCCCGGTCTCTAACCGGCGAGCGCTGTTTTATGACGAAATCACTTTTTAGGGATCGTTCTCTGCTGATCGCGGAGAACGACGCTCACACTTAAATACCTGTTTCTCCTCTGTTTGTCTACTAATTGTCTTCTTTCTTTTGTTCAGTAGCTCTTGGCGAGCTTCAGTGTTATCAATAAAAAGATTGCCGGAAACAGTAGAACACTAGTTCTTACAAAAGTGAGTATAAACGTTGCTACTCACAATGCCGGCGGTACAGCCGGCATGGTTTTGCCGCTGGCATCTGTAGAGCATCATTTCATATGTGACAGTCGGGTAGAACGCTAGTGGTGCAATACAATTAGTGTTCTTAGTTCTCAACGATGGGCAACGAAGCCGTTAACATTGCCATCGCGGCCATAGTATTTATTGTAATTAGCAAAAGAACTCAAAAGCAGGACATTTTTGGGTGTGTAAGGTAGATGTGTTGATCCGTCACCTTAGCGGGAGTGGTTGGTAAAGTGAAACATTAAATAGAAGTGCACTCGTATTTGCGCACGCGACCGCGGCACATCGCTGCCCATCCACCACTGAGTTACATACTTATCAATCACATAGTTACTTATGCGCTATACGTATACCTATGTATCCCCTACAGGTGCGCCCGAGTTTACAACGCTGAAGGTGGCAGAATACCGTTATGATAGAAAACTATGAAAAGATAATGTGAGTTGTCGGCACTTGCATAACAGCATGTTCTTTGGATTTTTAAGAATGACTTATGAAGATTTTGAAATTTTACTACATAATACTAACCCGTACATTGCCAAAATAAATGCAGCTTTGAGACGATCCATACCGGCCAAAGAAAAGTTAACAGTAACGTTGAGATTTGTAGCTACGGAAGAAAGTTATTGGAGCCTTGGAGAACTATTTAAAATCTCACCACAACTTATTACTTCTTTGATTCCCGAAGTCTGTCAGGCACTAATATCAGTACTTAATATATTAAATTATACTTATATATTATAATAATTAATTAATTAATTATACTTATCTTTACTTACTTATTATTAGGGTAAGTATGAATACCCTCACACACTGAAACCGCAATGGTTGTTTACCTGTTAATAGGTTTGAAAACCAAACTGCTGAATCGTAAAAAAATTTTTAATCTGTAGTTACATCATTTGAAATGAAAAAATATATATGAATACGGTTTATAAATGACGGAGTTCTGAGGTAACGAACAGGAAAATAATGCATCTGAATTGATAACCTGCTCCTTTTTTTGAAAACGGTTAAAGATGCACTTATATGTAGTTTTCTTTGCAGTTTTCTCATTCTTGGCGTTAGTTGGTCGTTGACTGTCGGTGAGTAGTTTGTGTGTCGTGACGTGACTCAAACAACAAAAGACAGGTCAAGGACACAGTGACTGAAGCAGATGTTAACAACTCATATTTCAACATGTCGGTCACGCGAACCCATACGTTTTCCCCACTACTTCCAATTAGAAAAAAAAACATATGGGAAAACGTATGGCCGGCCACTCTGCAGTGCAGAGTCTGCACTGCACTCCCATCAACAGAAAAAGTAACAGCACTCGTCGCTAGATGTCTTACAGGGTTCCATATATTTATTAAAAATTAAAAAATTAAAAATAAAATATTTAAATATTTTTTAAATTTTAAAAATATCAGCTCTGCCTACACAGCTTGCTGTTATTTACTAGTTAACATATACGTACAGTAACAAATGGACAAGCTCGCAGGCCTTCTCCATCGGATCGGTTCCCGTCATCGGAAAAAGGTATTAGTCGAAACCATTGATGGTTTTATTTGACGAGTGACGAGAGACTCGGCGACGGAGTGGCCAGCGACGGCCTTACGTGCCTCGGCACGTAAGGCCGTCGCTGGATGCTTTTATGCAAATATACGTGTCAAACCCACAACAACCCTCGGGTTGTTGTGCATTTGCATTGCTATAGGTGGTACCCTTAGCGGTCTTCGGGAATGAAGGTTCACTTCATGCAAGCGGTTTCTGACTGTTTGGTCGCTAATTAAGTTCCCTGAAGAGTGATGAAGCGTCACGGCTTACATCATGGCGGTTATTGTTGGAGCTCTTCGAGTTGTGATTTGAATGTATCGGTCTTGTCTCCGTGTGGTGCAGCGATACCGTCCTCCATGGCGCTCAGCCACGGTACCAGTGCTTCGGTAACGTGTCCAAAGTCGACTGATAACACTCTGACTTGTATTCAGAGCTAAAGCCACAGTACGTTGCCGGGAACCAGCTTCTATCATTCCCACGTGTTGTTAGTGTTCGCGGTAGAAACACGGATTATTAATTGTTTAAGTTACCCAATAAAATTTTAAAGAAAACTGTTATTTCAGTCTTTTTTTCGAACTTTAATGTTAGTGGTTCAAATGTCAAAAATCCCTTTATTATGAAAATGGCAAATTTCTTTATTAATGCAAAGGTGACTTGGTTTATCGTTACTGTAGACAAACGAAAACACTTTATTTGATGAATCCTTAAAGAAAATTTTAATTAATATCAATCAGGAGAAAAGTTATTGCAAAAATATATGTTGATCCCTAGACACTTTTGATGTGTGTAGATGTACCTACCATCATAGTTGTAAGTTGATAATAAAAACACTTCATGTGTAAAAACTTCACTGACCCATAGGTTTTAGAAATAACTTTTAGCAAAAGTTTTATGAGTTTGTATGAAAAAGGGTCAAATGTATGTAAAAATAGAACAACTTGAAAACATTTTTGATAGAAATAAAGCAAGCACGTTCAGGTAATGCCTCCAGGTCTGGGCGATTTTGGCTATCTCTGTCCCTTTCACACAATTGTACCTCTCGCTCCCACGTCGGGGGTATAAATATGGGCCACAGAGCGGTGATCGGTTCTGCAAACACATCGCGGTGTTTGAGTCCATCATGGACTATCGCGCGCCTGCCCACCTTCGGCGCACAAACCTCTCCCAACAATAATGGGTTCACGGAATCAAAGAGTGAAACCACGCTCCCTTTCCCTTGCGTTCTATAACACAAACGGCCTTGCGTGGCAACGGGATGAAGTACACCAGTACCTAACCGACCACCAAGTTGATATCCTCCTAGTGCAGGAGACCCTTTTGAAACCATGCAATCGCGACCCGCGCATTGCAAATTACAACGTCATCCGTAATGATAGAGAGGGCCGCGGGGGCGGAACCCTCGTCTATTACAAAAGGTCCCTGCACTGCATCCCACTAGAACCCCCATCTGTCGAAAACCTCGAAGTCACCATCTGCAGGCTAGGGATGACCGGCCATCAGCCGATCAATATCGCGTCCGCGTACCTCCCCCCGAGCAAGCGTATCCTTCAGAGCGACTTGCAAGCCCTCTTTGCCCTAGGAAACTCCACTATTCTGGCTGGAGATTTCAATAGTAAGCACACCCAGTGGAATAGCCACTCGTCTTCACCAAACGGCGTAATCCTAGAGACCCTACAGGACTCCCTAGGATTCGACGTCATAGCCCCCATGTCTCCCACCCACTATTCCGCAACAGTGGGACACCGCCCGACCGTTCTGGATTTTGCACTTTTAAAGAACGTAGCCTTACGGATGCGTTCAATCCAAGTGCACACAGAACTTAGCTCTGACTACCGGCCAGTTCTGATCGAGTTCGGGCAACCAACTGACTTACCGACAGACGAGGACACCAGACGGGTAACGGACTGGCGAAAACTCAAAAGAGTGCTCGCACAGACTTCCACACCCGAACTGGAGCAAGTACCCGAACAGATTCTCACAAATGACGAGACCGACCTTGCGATCGACGCCCTCACTAGCCACTTGCAAACGGCAGCTAACAACTGCTCCAGAGAGGTTTCAACAGCCGACTTAGCTCGGCGTTGGGAACTCCCTGCTTACTTGCGAGAACTAGTGTCGGAAAAGAACGCAGCGACACGCGCCCATGACTCTTGTCCCACCGAACAGAACCGTTCTCGGATGCGCTATTTACAACGCCAAGTAAAGAAGCACATCAAAGAGTTCAGGGATGAACGGTGGGCAACGAAGTTGTTGGAGAAATTAAGCCCTCGCACACGGCGTACTGGCGAGTTGCTAAATCTCTCCGTTCCGACCAAATCACCCAATGCCCTCCCCTGACCCGATCAGACGGTACGATAGCGTTCGATGATGACGAAAAGGCTGAATGCTTTGCAGACAGCCTGGAGAGCCAATGCTCTCCTAGTCTAGAACCAACCGACGACGAACACGTGCAGATGGTTGACTCCGAGGTGGAACGAATCCTCGCGACACCTCCCACGATCCCCCTCGAGCCTACAACGGTTGAAGAGGTCCAAACGATCATCAGGGACCTTCGGAGCCGGAATGCTCCCGGAGCTGACGGCATCACGAACTCGGTTCTCAAACGGCCCCCTGATAGTCCTTCTCGTGGCGATATTCAACGCCGCTCTCGCGAACTGCAGATTTCCAGACTCCTGGAAAGATGCATACGTAGTTGGCATCCCCAAACCAGGCAAATGCCTGAAGAACCCCGCCTCTTACAGGCCCATTAGTCTCCTCAAATACCTGGGGAAAGTCTATGAACGCATCATAGCCATTCGCCTCAAAAAGTTCGTTGAACTTAGAGGCATCCTCATAGACGAGCAGTTTGGGTTCCGTCCCAAACACTCGGCAGTCCACCAAGTGCACCGCATCACGGAGCACGTCCTCTCCAACTTTCAAACAGGGCGCCACACCGGTGCCCTGTTTTTCGACGTCGCGAAAGCGTTTGACAAAGTCTGGCACAATGGCTTAATATATAAGCTACACCAAATGGAAGTGCCAGACAGTCTCGTGCACATCTTACGAGACTACTTGTCAAACCGCTCCCTCCGCGTCAGAGTCCACGGCACTCTCTCGAGGCCGCATCCTATCCGAGCCGGGGCTCCTCAGGGCTCAGGGCTCCGTGCTCGGTCCTATCCTATACACGTTGTACACCAACGATGTTCCCAAGACTCCCTTCGTGGAGTTAGCCCTCTTCGCCGATGATACGGCACTTTACACTTCCGAAATCCAACATATCTGATAGGCTCCAGAGAGCGGCTAACGATCTAGGCGAATGGTTCCGACGTTGGCGAATCGAGGTGAATCCGGAGAAAAGTGCCGCAGTATTCTTTTCTCGGGATCCACAAGGTCTTACGAGACCCGATTCCCAACATAGGACCGTGCGCCCCATCTCATTGTTCGGCCGACCCATCCCATGGGTCGAGAAGGCCAAATACCTAGGTGTCATCCTAGACTCCAGAATGACGTTTGGACCTCACATCACCGCTGTTAGGAACAAAGCCGCGTTCTACCTAGGCCGGCTCGCTCCGATATTCAGGAATCGTAGAATGTCACTTAGAAATAAGTGTACACTCTACAAAGCCTGCATCCGCCCCGTTCTCACTTACGCCAGCGTAGTGTTCGCATACGCTGCGCGCTGCCATCTGGCTAAGCTCCAGATTATCCAAAACCGGTTTGCCCGCAATGCAACCGGCGTCCCTCACTATCTCAGGGTCGCAGATCTCCATCTCGACCTTGAACTCCCTTCCATCATTAGTTTCATGAAGAAAGCGTCTAGACGCTACTTCGAAACTGCCTCCCAACACCCCAACCCATTGATAGCCCGCGCTGTCAATTACACCCCGCGGATCGACGCCCGGGGGTTCCGGCGCAGACCGGCTCCGGGCGCGAAGAGTAAGGACTTCTGCGCGATACACCAGGTACCGGTAACCCAGGTACCTGGGCGCCTCTCTCCGTCAGGCCCTTCAGGCACGAACCCGCGTGTTCGATTAGATTCTCCAACGACGTCCTGAGCCGAGGTTCGACCCCTCTCGGGGGCCCCCTTAGGCTGTCGTTTAACCTAGTTTGCTAGGCTGTGGCGCCTCACGCCCGCCTCTTTAGTCCGGTGACGTAGTAACAGCCCACTCGGGGCTAAATACATATTCAGGTCAAAAAAAAAAAAAAAAATCTGTGATCGTTACCAGTCGTCCGCTACACTCAGCGCTCACACTACAGTGGAATAGCCAGCCACCGGAGGTAGAAGAACAAGCCCGCCAGTACCTACATACTATTATTTTACAACATTCGTTTACGAAAGTGTACGGGTCGTATCGAAGGATTCTGTCTGGTTATTTTCGTTGCGGTATAAATATGCAATAACGAAAAAACGTATTTTCTTGTTTAATTCTCAATGTAGAAGTTTGTCTTGTTTGTCTCACATTTCCGTGATTTGTCATCAAGTTTAGGCTTCACTTTTTATTTGTTAAAGAAAGTTATATTAAGAACACATTCACGATTATTTTTTATTCGAAGTCAAACAATCGAGAAAAATAGAAGGAATTTTCATTATTTGACGAGCTCGGTGGGGGCCGTTTATAACGCGACTTTGGCACCGACGCTCGATGGGTGGGTTCGATTCCCACACTGGACAAACATTTGTGTGCATGAACATGTCTGTTTCTCTCGGTCTGGGTGTTTTTAACAGTAAGGCGTACCAAAGTAGTCTGTCGAAGTACCTCTACCTAGCAGAAAACCGCAGCCAAATAACGACTCCATGGAGGGTTGTTGTGTTCCTTTGTGTGAATGGGGTCGCCAGTAACCTTCTAAGAGTTGCTGTGTTAGCAGCAGAGGTGGTATCGCGCGAGTGACAAGCGTTCACAGGCTATGGTATCCGCTTTACATCAGGTGGACTATATTCCTCCTTTTATAAAAAAATCTTACATTTTTAGGTTAACTTCCTATTAACAAGGCTACGATTCGATGTAACATGGACAAACATCTTCCCGCGCTTTTCACCACTAACATTTTCACGATTCACTACAAAATTAGTTCCATTCATCATTTTGATAGTATGTTGTAACGAGTGCTGAGTGCTGAGTGCTGAGTGCCGAGTGCTGACGACGTGTCTGCATTCTTTGGGAGGCTTGATTCAATTTAACAAGAAAACCTTCTAAAATTCACTATCGATTTAGGATTTTTTTGTATACTACGTCGCGAAGCATACAAGCATACGGCCCACCTGATGTAAGGTGGGTACCGTAGCCTATTAACGCTTGCGATATATTAAGTATCATTCGCGCGATGCCTCCTCTGCTGCTTACACGGCAACGCCTTAGGAGCTTAATGGTGACCTCACTCACACGCAGGAACACAACAACCCTCTAGGGAGTTGTTATTTGGCTGCGGTGATGCGGACGAATGACATTAAATTGCAGGATTGGCTCTGGGTACTCTTTTTAAGTATTTTTTCAGCAGAGTTCTTGAAGCTGGAATATCTAGAATTAAGATTTTGAAATGGTTCTAAACTGAAGACTTAACTGTATGGGCTGGATCCTTTTGCCTTTCCCCTCGGGAATAAAAATAACCGAAACAGTAATATTGACATTTCGTTTGGAATGGTTGGTTGATCAAAAGAGTGAGATAGCAAGCTGACTTTGTTATTAATATTCGTAGATAGAGAAAGATATAGATAAGTCATCAGCGTACAGGGAATGACATAATATAACTTTGCAATCTATATGCTAAACGCAAAAACTATTGCCACTACTTGATTTTTAATATATATACATAATCATGGGGTCATCATCAATCATCTCGACATAGGTAATTACGATGAAAATTCCGACCGCGTTCGAAATGATTACGTACGAAAGAGAGTTGCACTGAAAGAGAGTGTCGGTGTTAAGATAAGAAAGGGCATGCTCCGTTAGTTCGGACATGTAGAAAGCATGCAAGATGAAAGAATGACGAAACAGATATACAATGCGAAAGTGGAACGATGTAGGAGCCGAGGAAGGCCAAGACTAACCTACCATGACCAAATTGGTCGTGTTTTATCAGAAGGTGATGTCAGGAGCCCTAGGAACCGGCGAGCGTGCATGAAAAGAGCTATGAATGTAAAAGAAGCGAGTGAAGTGTGTAAGGACCGCATCGTATGGCGCTCGGTTCTCTCTTGAACAGCCCTAAACAGAATTAAAATGCTAAATGTTATTGAAGATACGGATGCCCAAACACAATGCGCAGTCTTCAATGGGGACTGACATTTGAAGGCAACGGCAATATTAAATTATTTCAGAAGAACAATACATTATTATCTTAAACAAAGTGTCGGTAATAAACAGAACGCGTTTTGAAATGTTACTCGAATTGTTATATTATACGACTTCGGGAGGGTGCTCCTCCGGCAGCGGACGGGTACGGCCCGCCTCCTCTAAAGTGAGTACTTTATGAACGTTTGCAATACGAGAAGTATCGCTCGCGCGTTGCCATCCCTGCTGGTAACGCACCGACTCATCAGGAGCACAATAACCCGTCCAGCGAATAGATATTTGGCTGAGTATTTGTGTGAGATCAACACACAAGATAACAACTTCGATAAAAGATACCCGTCTGACTCTGAATTCCTTCACCATATTTAGTCTGACTTTTAACCGACTAAGTTCTGCGATGTTTAAGATACACTTGAAGGTACCAGTCGAACGACCGACGAAAGATATATTGATGATGGGTACTGATCAAGTAGATAAACCAGGAGACTATCAACTTGGACAGAATAGTAGTCATAGCAATAGGCCTCTCATTTGTAATGGGTCTGATCTATCCCTCTTTAGCACAAACGGCTTGACTGCACATTAAGGCATCCCTCGCTCACCAAAACATAGTCTTTTAGCGCCTATTTAACTCACCACAACGAGCCTACGTTTAAGTACGTTCGTAAGTTTATGATGAAGTGTTGGAACAAGTGTATGAGTTTGTATATCTTGGATGCGCTTTCAGCAGGGATGGAAGGTACACCGCAGATGTGGAAAGACGAGTGAGTGCTGGGAATAGTGTGAATGGAGCGTTGGGAAAACTTCTTGGCAGTAAAATCTTGAGCCAGAAGTCACAACTCGCTATACACAATGCAGTGCTGGTCCCAACGCTTACTTATGGAAGCGAAGCGAGCGTTGGGTATGGCAGAGGGAGCATGAAAGTAGAATAACCGCCGTCGAAATGCGAGCGTTGCGAAAAATTTATGGCGTAACGCTTGTAGACCGTATTCGCAATGATGATGATAGAAACAGAGTTGGTCTGAAAGAGAGCGTCGGTGTAAAAATAACATGCTCCGTTGGTTCGGACATGTTGAAAGAATGCAGGATGTAAGAATGACGAAGCAGATATACAATGCAAAAGTGGCGCTCGGTTTTCTCTGCATACCCTGCAAGGGACTTGGCGTGAAGTTATCGATAGATAGATAAAACATACCTTATTGTTCGGTAAAATTGACGTGATTTAATGATTTCTCAGTATCATGTGTCTTGTTCGTTCACCGAAAAAAACGACTGAGTTATTTCCGATTGTCAATCGCACAATTACGAGTATAAATAGCTCTCTCCCTTTTTCCTGCACGAGTGACTGGTGCGGGCCGTGCGGGGTAACATCTCGTCGTCGTGCTATTGATAACGATATCACTGTCAGATACAGTACAACTAACTCCAACATCATTTAGGACCGTGACTATGGGTAGTGAATAGAAAGTACCGTCATAGTATAATTAAATTGTGCATTAATTCATATTTTTACCGCATTTTTAATAAGCACGTTTACTATGTAACTAATATAATATCACAATGCATCTATCTACTCGTATAACGTCACGCCAAATCCCTTCCGGAGTATGCAGAGAGGACCGAGCGCCCCGTGACGCGATCCTAACCAACCTCACTCGCTTGTTTACCATTCATTGCTAATACATAATACATTACGCTAATATATTTTTATGATGTCTATATGATTGCCATATAAAAATATATTTGCGATGTAAGTAGCTCACCATTATCTCAGAGCCACCTCATAAGGAGGTAATCTCACCTGCGCGTGGTGACCGCCGCCGATCAGAGAGATGTATGATCTGTCATCGATATCACGTCGTTTCGTTCTCTCAAGTGGTACACATCGTAATGTAATGAGCTATATTATTAATACAAGTTGATTATTACAAGTTTTATCGATATTCATAAAGTCACATTTTTTTTTATACAACGTCGGAAGCATACATGCATACGGCCCACCTGATGTAAAGCAGTCACCGTAGCCTATGGACGCTTGTAATAATACACTCTGCTGCTAACACAGCAGCTCATTAGGAGGTTACTGATAACCTCACTCACTGGCGAACTCACACTCTAGGAAGTTATTGCTCGGCGAAGGTGGAGGTGCTCGCCCACATATTTAGATTAACTCCATACATTTCTTCATAGCTTGTGACGTCATCTGCCGTGGCCTTTTAGTATGAAGCGTTTTCATGTCACGTGATGAAATGTCACTTTCAATTACAGAAACCGCGGTTAATGAGGCCCGGAATGCACCAATTAGGAGTGACATGTGTAATTAGATGATCTTGGAACAATTAAGGAATAGAGTCGATTTCAGTGGAATAAATAAATAGTAAAAATTCAACAATTCTTTAAAAAAATTATATAAAAATCTATATTTGTTATTTTGTAGTGTATTATTTATATACAATATTAGCTGGTCTTGAATTTATTATACAATTTATACATTAATGTAACGATTTCAATTACATATACAGAATTAAGTAATCTAAGTGACAATATGACCTTAGGTCATCCGAGGCTTAAAATAATTTGTACTATGGATACCTGTACTTAGAGGTAATTATTTACATTACATATTTATCATCAATTTTGTAAGCTACATGGGCTGTTCGGTTAGAAATATTTGACCACGTGTAGGTACTTTCATATGTCTTGAATTATACGAACCACCTCGTAGAACAATGCAGTTGGCATTATTTTACGAGGAGATCCATCATCGCTCATATCTATTACAAAACTCTTGACATTGCAGTTCTCGAGTTGTGTGTTCGATGCCAGTGGTCACCACATTGTAGTAACTGAGACAGGCCAATGCATACATACATGTAGAAGGGATAAGGCTGTCCACCCCTATTGTTGGAACATGTACATATTATGTATTAATTCGTTTTAAATTTGAAACTTTTTGTTCGAAGAGACCACAGCTTGTGCGTGTAAGGTAATATGTCTGCAATGCATTCTAAGGTCTTTCAAAAAGCACTAATTTATTATTTTTTTGCCTTTTAGTGATTTTTAAAGATAATGTTTTGGCTATGTAATTCAGTCTCAAATTTATATACTTATCAATTATTGCTCGAATAATGTGCACACGATGATTATAGGTTAATAGCTGTTCTAACGAATGGGTAATTAATGATATAATATATACACACATTCATAAACGTACAATACAATATTTTTGTTCGCGACAACTATGTAAATAAACATTTTATATAGTTATAGTTGTTTATGTATAGTTTGTATTAGTTGTTTATGTAAGGATTAGAATAGGTTTACACAGTTTACATACATACTTTGTTAGAGATAAGTTTTACATGTTTAGTATAGGTACGAGCTGTTGCAAGCCAGGTATATAATAAAGTTATAACGGCGAATTACTGGCTGCAACAGCTCAATAGTGCATAGATGTACCTATTAACGTAGTTTTAAGTTTGTAATGAAAACATTTATACGTAAAACTTATCTGACCCATAAGTTTTGACAATAACTTTAGCAAAAGTTTTTATGGTTTTATATGAAAAGGGGTCAAATGTATGAAATAATAGTACAACTTACAAACATTTTAGACACAAATAAAGCGAGCACGATCAGGTATTGCCTCTAGGTCTGGGCGATTTTGGCTATTGCTATCTCTTTCCCACACATGTACCTCTCGCTCGCACAGCGGGGGTATAAATATGGGCCATACAACGGTGATCGGCCCCAGTCGTCCGCTACACTCAGCGCTCACACTAGAGTGAAATAGCCAGCCAAGTCACTCCAAAGCCAAGCCAGTCCAGACCTAGCAGCAAGTACCTACGGCTCCATACTTCTGAAGACAGCAACAGGCGTTTCATTCTGCACCAACCCACAGACCTGCGACTTACAACCGGAGGTCGAAGAACGAAGCCCGCCAGTGCCTACATTCTATTATTTTTATATTCATTTACGAAAGTGTACGGGTCGTATCGAAGGGGCCCGTACATTTTGGTCCTTCAGCAGCCGGATACTGGGAATAGTTCTTCAGACGACGAAGAAAAATGCCTGTTACAAGAAGTATGGAGTCGGAAAGGAGGACAACGCCTGCTCAAGTCGACGGAGCCGCCGCCGCCGCCACAGTGACGCCCGCCGCCGCCGCCACAGTGACGCCCGCCGCCGCCGCCACAGTGACGCCCGCCGCCGCCGCCACCGCCGCCGCACCCGCCGTAGCGACGCCAGAGACGTCTACAGCCGAAACATCGACGACGACGAACACTACGGCCACTACAACGACCGGTGAGACGACGGCAACTGGCGAGACGACAACCGGCAAGACTGCAGCCACACACCGGACAGCCAGCCCACAGAAGGAGGCCTCTCGCCGCCCGCCCAGCGCGCCCCGCACTACGTCGACAATCAAGCGGAGAGCGCTGGCCAAGGCGCGAGAATTCCTTCTACAGAAGGAAGTGGAGCTGGCAGCTGCACGTGTCGCCGCGTTGGAGGCGGACTCTGAAGACGAGATCGAAGCAGACGAGGACTTGGCAACTAGGAACGAGCGAACAACCGACTGGGTCAACAGAAGCACGCTGGCACTCACCATGGAGCCCTACGTACCGAAGCCCGACGTCCCAGGCCCGGGCCATCGCAGGACCGATGAAGAGGGGAATATAGCAGCGCCGCCGCCGCAGACGTGCAGCGACGCACTTCATCGGGGCCACAGCGAGGTCACGCGGCACGCCGAGCAACAAGTACCGGTTCCAGTGAGAGAGGATATAGAGCCAGCACGCTATTGTGAAGAGAGACGACCGCAACGGGAGTTTGACTACAATCGGCTAGCAACTGCCATCACACTTGCAGCGAGAGCCGTTCAACCCGCCATTGCACCGAGGACCGTCGAGTTACCGTCTTTTCACGGGTCATCGAACGAGTGGCTGCCATTCAAGGCCGCCTATGATGAAGCTGCAAGTCACCTCTCCGAACAAGAAAGGCTGTCCAAGTTACGTCACAGCCTGAAGGGAGCCGCCAGAGATGCAACACTATGTCTCTTCGTCGGGTCAACGACTTCAGAAGAAGTTATGAAGATGTTAGCCGCGAGGTTCGGTCGTCCAGATGCACTGGCAATGACCGAACTGAACAAGCTCCGTGCGCTACCACGACTGGCCGAGAACCCAAGAGACATCTGCATCTTCGCTTCAAAGGTGCTTAACGTCACAGCCACAGTTAAAGCACTGAAGAAGCATCACTATCTACACAACGCCGAAGTGGTACGCAGCGTCATTGAAAAACTGCCGCCAGCGCTGCGCTACAGGTATTACGACTTCGCCGCCGAACAGCCGGAAGATCATCCAGACCTTCTCACGCTGTCCAAGTTTCTGGAAGTCACCGCCGATCGATGTGGAAGCTACGCACCGGCCGAGCTCACTGCGGTTGAAGACCGGCGGGAGCCTGCCGTACGAAAAGGACTACGTGCTTACCACACTCAAGATCAGAAGTCTACTGCGGTGCAACTAAAGTGTCAAGTTTGCAAGAAAGAGGGTCACCATCCGTACGACTGCAACGTGTTCAAGAAAGCCGACCAATTTGCGAGATGGGAGCTAGCCAGAACTCACAGGCTATGCTTCCGTTGTTTGCGAGTCCGCAAATTTCGGCATAACTGCAAGCCAAAGCAGTGTGAAGTCGACGGATGCAAGTACACGCATCACCCTCTTCTACACGACACGAAAAGGAAAGAAAATGAAGTTGAAAATTCAACAGCCATAGTTACGTCGACAAGGGAAAACTTCACTACTGCCTATCTCAAGATTCTGCCTGTACAAGTGACCGGTCCGAAGGGTACATACGACACTTACGCCCTTTTGGACGACGGCTCTACGTGCACACTCATCGAGTCGGCAGTGGCGAACAAAATCGGCGTACACGGGCCGCCCGCGCCTTTTTACATAGAGGGTGTGGCCGGCGCACGTATTACGGCCGATACATCGGAACGTGTACACTTCACTATACAAGGAAGAAACTCAGTGAAGCACGATGTGTCGGCGCGTACAATGGACAAGCTGATGCTGACGACTCAAGGTGTGCCACGTAGTGTCGTGAAACACTGTCGTCATTTGGAAGACATAGAAGATCAGCTGATTTATGAGGAAGGCCATCCAACCGTGTTGCTGGGTCAAGATAATTGGTCGTTGCTGCTCACACACGACGTGCGAAGAGGGACCACAGCCCAACCAGTCGCTTCGTTAACCGACTTGGGATGGGTATTGCACGGCGCGACGGGAAATAAGAAGAAGCAGCAAGTCCATCGAGTTAGCCATCTGACTACAGTAACACTAACGGAGGAACAGACAATGGATGACCTCATGAAGGAGCACTTCGCCCTCGAGTCTCTGGGTGTTCAGCCTAAACATTCACACACCAACGACGAGCTCAACGCGCTGCGCACACTCGAGGAGAAGACGCGTCGGTTACCGGCGGGAGGGTTTGAAACAGGATTGCTATTCAAACAAAGCGATTTTATACCGCCGGATAACTACAACACAGCGATGCGTCGCCTCGAGTTAGTCGAGAAGAAACTCGACAAAAATGTTGAATTGAAGCGGCGCTACGAGACACAAATGAACACTCTGATACAGAGCGGCTATGCAGAGAAGGCTCCAGCAGTGAAAAGCAACAGAACTTGGTATCTGCCACATTTTGCAGTTATCAACCCGCAAAAGCCCGAGAAACTACGCATCGTGCACGACGCGGCAGCCAGGACCCGTGGTATCAGCCTCAACGACATGCTGCTGTCTGGGCCCGACCTCATACAGTCTCTACCCGGAGTGCTGATGAGGTTCCGTCAACACCCAGTAGCGGTCGCAACCGATATCAAGGACATGTTCCTGCGCATCAACATACGGGAGGAAGACCGAGACATGCAGAGGTTCCTGTGGAGAGAAGACAGAAGAATAGGTCCACCCACAGAGTACCGCATGAGAAGCGTGATCTTCGGCGCCACGTCGTCACCATGCACGGCGATATACATCAAAAACAAAAACGCCGAGGAATTCAAAGAACAGTTTCCCGAGGCAGCGCAGGCAGTGATAGCAAACCACTACGTCGACGACTATCTTGCCAGCTTTGACACGGAGGAGGTCGCCATACAAGTATCAACACAAGTCGCTAATATACACAAACGTGCGAATTATCACCTTCAACGCTGGGCATCGAACTCAAACAAGGTGCGCGCCGAATTCTCCACTACACCTAAGGGGAATTTAGTGCAACTCGATGCAGAGAAGATATTGGGCATGGTGTGGGACCCGAATGAAGACAATCTGGGCTTCAACATCAATCAACACAAGCTTCCGCCTTCAATATTGGAAGGCACGAAAACACCGACGAAGCGAGAAGCCCTACGTACAGTGATGTCTTTGTTCGACCCGCTGGGCTTAGTTACACCTGTTACAATACAAGCGAAGAAGATTTTACAAGATACTTGGCGTACTGGAATCGACTGGGATGTCAAGTTGCAAGACAGTGAAGCCGAAAATTGGTCATACTGGCTCTCTCACGTGAGAAGACTACCGAGCCTAGCTATACCAAGGTGCTATCCCGGCTTATCGACCGCACATACGAACGAGATACATACTTTCGTCGATGCAAGTTCGTCGCAATACGCCTGCGCTGTGTATTGGAGGGCACAGGATGCATGCGGGAATATACATGTGTCATTGATAGCTGCAAAAGGCAAAGTTGCACCGTTGAACAAAGTGACGTCAATACCGAGACTCGAACTCCAGTCAGCTGTACTTGGGTGTCGTCTTGCGCGCACAGCCATAGACGAACACGACATAAAGCCGACCCGCCGAGTATATTGGTCGGATTCACGCACGGTACTCTCGTGGCTACGCACTGGCCCGCGAGCGTACAAGCCGTTTGTGGCCCACCGGATCGCGGAGATCGCCGAGGAAACGAAGTCCAGCGAGTGGAGATGGGTGCCTACCAAGGAAAATGTTGCAGACGACGCAACGCGCGACACTCCACACGACTTCAACTCCCAACACCGGTGGTTCCACGGGCCCGCGTTTCTACGCGAGTCGGAAGCAAACTGGCCGCGAGAGGTCAATGAACCCGACCATATGGGTCTGACCGGCGAGGAAAGAGTCAACTTTGTTCGAAACACTACATCACTAAAGGAAGCACTGCCCGACGCAACTCGTTTTTCAAGTTGGTTAAAGTTAGTGCGTACTACGGCGCGTGTATTACAATTCATCGAACTTCTGCGCATCAAGAAACAACTGTGCAACGCGGCCTACAAACGCAATAAGAAAAACGAAGTTGACGACGCTACTTGGACGAAAATAAAGAAAGCAGCGAAGCGAAAAAACAAGAAAATCAGTGCTACGTGTGAAAGTGAAAACAGCTGTTTCATTCAACTTGAAACACATCACTTACATCGTGCCCAACAGCTGTGGATACGCTCAGTGCAAGATGATGCGTTCAGTGAAGATGTCGCAGCTTTAAAGTGCAAAAAACAGTTGCCTGCTAATAGCAGTCAGCTGTCCGTCATTATAGACAGCGATGACGTCATACGGCTACGGTCACGAATAGCAGCCGCTGTCGACATCACGGACGAACAAAAAGCTCCGCCGATTATGGATGGCAAACATACATATGTGCAACTGTACATCTCATGGGTACATCGAAGACTCCATCACGGGGGCTTCGAGACCACGACCAACGAAGTTCGACAACACTTATGGGTACTACGACTGCGCAATACAGTTAGAAGTGTGTTGAAAAGATGTCAACAGTGTCGCATCAGGCGGGCCGTGCCCGCTCAACCGTCTACGGGTGACCATCCACGGAGCAGACTGGCGCATCATCAGCGCCCTTTCACCTACACCGGCCTCGACTACTTCGGCCCGATGACAGTCACTGTTGGACGTGCTCATCAGAAGAGATACGGCGTACTGTTTACGTGTCTAACAACGCGAGCAGTACACTTGGAAGTCGCCGGCACTCTCAGCACCGACTCAGCAGTGATGGCATTGCGACGCTTCATCGGCCGTCGTGGATGTCCAACTGAGCTGTGGTCAGACCAGGGTACCAACCTGAAGGGCGCAGACGTGGAGCTGCGCAGAGCTGCGGAGGAAGCCATGAAGGAGGAATCTTCGGTGCGCTTCATACAATGGCGTTACATCCCGCCGAGCGCTCCATTCATGGGCGGCGCTTGGGAGCGCCTTGTACGGAGCGTGAAGACCGCACTGGCTGCCACGCTGCATGAACGAGCCCCGAAGGAAGAAGTTCTCACCACTCTGCTCATCGAGGTCGAACATACACTCAACAGCCGACCACTCACTCACGTGTCAACGGAGGCCGACGACGACGACGCACTCACACCTAACCATTTTTTGATGGGAGGGCCATCACGAGTGCCACTGCCGGGGTCATTCACCGACGCCGACGCAACAGGGCGACGGGAGTGGCGTGCGAGTCAACAGCTCGCCAACCATTTCTGGAGTCGCTGGGTGAAGGAGTACCTGCCAGAACTCCAACACCGGCGGGACCCACGCGCTTCACACGGCGCTATCCGGGTCAATGACCTCGTCCTGATAGCAGATGGCACTCTACCTCGTAACTTGTGGCCACGAGGTGTAGTCGTCGCTACCTACCCCGGACCGGACGGAGAGACACGAGCGGTGGACGTGCGGACCAACAAGGGCGTGCTGCGAAGGCCCACCAAGAAGCTGGTGATCCTGCCTACAGCGACGGTCGACGGCGCGAACACGAAAAATATCTCCAGCTGAGATAGCTGCGGCGGGAGTATATGTTCGCGACAACTATGTAAATAAACATTTTATATAGTTATAGTTGTTTATGTATAGTTTGTATTAGTTGTTTATGTAAGGATTAGAATAGGTTTACACAGTTTACATACATACTTTGTTAGAGATAAGTTTTACATGTTTAGTATAGGTACGAGCTGTTGCAAGCCAGGTATATAATAAAGTTATAACGGCGAATTACTGGCTGCAACAGCTCAATAGTGCATAGATGTACCTATTAACGTAGTTTTAAGTTTGTAATGAAAACATTTATACGTAAAACTTATCTGACCCATAAGTTTTGACAATAACTTTAGCAAAAGTTTTTATGGTTTTATATGAAAAGGGGTCAAATGTATGAAATAATAGTACAACTTACAAACATTTTAGACACAAATAAAGCGAGCACGATCAGGTATTGCCTCTAGGTCTGGGCGATTTTGGCTATTGCTATCTCTTTCCCACACATGTACCTCTCGCTCGCACAGCGGGGGTATAAATATGGGCCATACAACGGTGATCGGCCCCAGTCGTCCGCTACACTCAGCGCTCACACTAGAGTGAAATAGCCAGCCAAGTCACTCCAAAGCCAAGCCAGTCCAGACCTAGCAGCAAGTACCTACGGCTCCATACTTCTGAAGACAGCAACAGGCGTTTCATTCTGCACCAACCCACAGACCTGCGACTTACAACCGGAGGTCGAAGAACGAAGCCCGCCAGTGCCTACATTCTATTATTTTTATATTCATCTACGAAAGTGTACGGGTCGTATCGAAGGGGCCCGTACAATTTTAAATATATTAATACATAATTAATATTTTTTTAATATCTAAAGTACGACTCCCTTCATTTTTTGTTCCAAGTTCTATGTTATGGAGGGAATTGTTGAGTACAGATTTTATTGTAATTGCAATAAAATAACTGCTAAATGATACACAAATAATTAATAATATGAAATTTAATTCTGCATACTTTTTATATTTTTCTGAACAATTTTTACACGATTTTACAAACGCATGAAGGTATTTTTAATTCATTAATTAAGTAAAGCGACGCCGAAAACGCGAACGAATCAGACGAGTAGTCCCAAACGACTGAGATCAAAAGCAATCTGATTTTTAAAATCAGATTGCTTTTGTGGGAGCGTTTTTTATCGATAGAACCTATCCATATACATCGATGCTTTAGGCTAAACTGCCATCATTATTGACTGAAACGCGCTGTGACGGTACTTTGTCACCGACGCTCATGAGTTCGTCTCCCACACGCGACAAGCATTTGTGTGCGTGGACATGTCTGTTTGTCTCGGTCTGAATGTTTTAAGAGAGGTAGGGCGCATTAAAGCATCCCGACTGAGAATGTACCTCCACGTCACAGAAAACCGCCGCCAAATAACAACTTTCTGGAGGGTTGTTGTGTTCCTTCATGTGGGTGAGGTCACCAGGAAGTTCCTAAGGAGTTCCTGTATTAGCAGCAGGGATGGCATCTCACGCGAATGATACTCGATGTATTACAAGCGTTCATAGGTGTCGGTAGTGGGCCGTGTTTAAAAAAAAATTGATTTTTTTTTTTTTTGGATTTTCGCCCAAGAAATTGAAGACCCACAAAGGAAGGACCAACCCACACCCGGGTGTGCATTGGTCATTCCTCCGTGAGGGGCACCCTCCGGAAAACGGGAGGGAGGAGGTGAAATCTTTTAAAGATACCATTTCGTGCGAACGAACTGATTATGTCGGATTTCCACCGACTAAAACACCCCCTGGGACTGCCTTTAGCCGGGAGGGCTACAAAGGCTTCATCTGAAGCGATCACCCCAGGGGAACGGGGTGACGCAAGCGTCACTCTAATAAGAGCATACGCTTAGAGAAGGGTCGACTTCCTCCTGAGGACGCCGACCCTGGACCCTATAAGCGCCTAAACCGAGCGACCAGAAGGGTGCTCACATGGTGGAGGAGTGTTGCCCTAAGGAGGCTTCGGCCGCTGCATAGCGGTCCAAAGCTCTCGAAATTTTATTTGGTTGATCTAAGAGGACACTACGTGGCCTGCGGTTTTGGTATCGGGATAAAGGAGGCTGGGGCGGGCTGTAGGACGCAGCCTGCTGGATGAGCGGGTTGGGATGGGTCTCAGCGGTTTGTGTTGTGTTGTGTTGTTGGATAGATGGGAGTTGGAGGTCATGGTGGAGTTCAGCATTACGCTGAGCCCACTGAGCATTGGTGGCTCGACGACAAAAGATGTTTTGGACGGTCTGCAGCCTATTAATGGCTGCAGGACTGGCGAACACCGGAGACGCGTACGACATCACCGGCCTTATACAAACCTTGTACAGGGTTCGCTTATTTCTGAGGGACATTTTACTGTGCCTTGCCAGCATAGGGCTGAGTCGGTTCAGATAAAATCTGGCGGTACTAACTACCTTTCGAATGTGGGGGACAAAAGAGAGTCTGGAGTCTAGAGTGACTCCGAGATACTTCGCCGTGCGTTTCCAGGGGACTGACGCCCCCAGCATACGCAGGCGGGGAGTATTGTGTGGGAGTTTGCGTCTCGCACAGAAGTGAACTGCGGAGCTTTTCTCCGGGTTCACCTCTATGCGCCATTTTCTAAACCAACTTCCTAACTCAGTAACTGAGGTTTGAAGCTTGGCTAACGCAGATGACACTTGCACACTCTTTGAGTAGAGGGCTGTGTCGTCGGCGAAGAGCGAGAGCTCAACGCCTTTGGGAGGGGTGGGAATATCGTTTGTGTACGATATATACAACAGGGGTGCCAAAACAGAGCCCTGTGGGACCCCAGCCTTGAGTGGGCGTGGGGTTGAGAGCACTCCTTCGTGTCTAAAACGAAAGGAGCGATGTTTGAGGTAGGAGGCCACTAAGCGGACAAGTCGGTCTGGGATATGAAGCTTGTAAAGCTTGTATATAAGTCCTCCATGCCAGACTTTATCGAAAGCCTTGGCCACGTCAAAGAAGACAGCTACTGTCTTTTGACGCTTTGGATAAAAACCGCTCGAGATATACTCGACTATGCGGTGGACTTGCTGTGGGCAAGAGTGTTTGGAGCGAAAGCCGAACTGGTTGTCTATTATGAGACCTTTTGAGAAGAGATGCTCTCTCAGTCGAGCGAGCATTACTCTCTCAAGAAGTTTCCCCATAGCCTTAAGTAGACTGATGGGGCGGTGACTAGTGGGGTTGTTGAGTGGTTTACCCGGTTTAGGTATACCAATGACCGTAGCATCTTTCCAGGCGGTTGGAAAGTGGCACAGGTCGAAGCAGGCGTTGAATATAAGGGCTAAGAGCGTCAGCACTTGGGCTGGGAAGTTCTTTAGCGCCTTATTTGAAATTCCATCAGCGCCTGGGGCTTTGTGGGGGTTTAGTCCTTTGATGAAAGAACTAATTTCATCATTGGACACTGTGATGGGGTCTGCAGTGAGAGGGAGTGAGCTCTTATGTAAGACCTCCTCCTCCACTGATTTGACGTGGCAGCGTTGCATGGCTGCGTGCTGACAGAACATTGTGAAGCAATGCTGTCAGCGAAACATTCGGCTTTCTCTTCGTCCTCGAAGGCGATAGTGCCATCGGGACGGTGGAGTGGTGGGGTGTGAGTTATTACGTCACTACGTAGTGCTCTCGCTACTTTGTAGTACGCAACATGAGAGGGAGCTATATTTTCCATGAGGTCGCCCCATCGCTCTTCCCTCAGGTCGGAGAGAGAGGACCTCACTTGCCGCTGAAGGCGGTTCGCGAGCGTCCTATTAGACGGGGTGGGATACAGCTTGGCTCTGCGGAGCGCTGCGTTTTTGGCTTTAATCAGGTCCCTGACAGCCTGCGGTAGTTTTCGGCGGTTATCCACCTTCACCACCCGCGAGTTGTCCTGAACAGCTGATTGAACCAGTTTGGTTAGAGAATCCACCGCACTGTCAATCTTGTCCGGACTATCGAAGTAGTCGGACGTGAGAGCGTACGGTGAATCTGGGGCATCAAAGGCTGCCTCTAGGGTGGCCTTAAAACCTTTCCAGTTGGTGAAGGTCTTGTTGGTGGAGGAGGGGTGGGGATCCAACGGCCCCATTACCAGTGAGACTGGACGGTGGTCAGAGCCCAGATCATCGAGAGGCTCGATTGATCTGAGCTGAAGCGACACTCCTTTGACTAGCGCAAACTCTAGTACGTCAGGAGTGGCGTCCACCCGATCAGGGTAGTGTGTGGGTGAGAAAGGACACAGGACGTCCAGATCTAGGGCTTGGGTAATCTCCAGTAGCTTCCTGCCACTGGAGTTTGAAGACTGACAGGTCCAGTCTGTATGTTTGGAGTTAAAGTCTCCAAAGAGAATGACAGACTTGCCTAGTTCTAAGAGCGCTTCAAAGTCGCTTCTTAGTGGGATTGTCCCGCTCGGTATGTAGATGGACGCTATGAGTATGGACTGATGTCCTGTCATAGCCACCTTACATACTGTGGCCTCCATACTACTCAAAGGAGGAGTATCTATAGTTGAGCAATGAAGTGCTCGCCTATAGTAGATAGCAGTACCGCCGCCTCTACGGTCGCGCGGCCTGTCATTCCGAACTAAAGTGTACTGGGGAATCGACAGCCCCTTCCGGTCAGTGGGTTTAAGCCACGTTTCCTGAAGGAGCAGCAGGTCAATGTCCCTACTACGTACAAATTCCTTCAGTTCTAGAATGTTAGGACGTAAACTACGCGTATTAAATGAAATAAGCGAGAGCCCTTTCGGTTTGGTCCGGCCAGGTGCAGCCGACACGGCGGTGTTCGGTACCACTGAGTTACCTACTACTGGAGGCATTTAATTAAATGCAAGGATGAGATGGTGGTAGCGGGTGAATAATTCCATCCGCCCGATGATGTCACTGCTTTTGTACAGTTGCAGGAACTGTGTGACCTCAGCCACATCAACCTTGGGGAAGCTAAGCATCCCCGGGCCGGCGGAAGTGGCAGTGGGCGCGGCTTGAGACGCACCCGCTGGGGCCTGCTTGAAGGCAGGCTCCCTGCGGGGCTCCCAGGCCTGGGTTTTTGGCTGCACAAAGTCAGCCTTTTTTGGGCCCCACGCAGGCGTGGCGCCGGACTTGGCCGCCGCCGGTAGAGGCGGGAAGTGGGTCGCTGTGGGCGCCGGAGGCGCTTTGCGCCCACTTTGGGCCCCACCTCGGCCGTTGGCGACCTTGCGGGACTGTTGGGAGGGGGACGGCCGAGGCGCGCGCGGGCAGCCTCTATAATTGGCCGGGTGACCAGACTGGCCACAAAGAACACACGCCGGGGGCGTGGAAGACTGCTGGTCGCGTGTGCGAACGCAGTCTTTGGTGAGGTGCGGCACCAGGCACTTTACGCACCTTGGTGCCGCCGTGCAGTTACGAGCCGCGTGTTCGTATAACTGGCAGCGGTGGCACTGGGCCGGCATGCCAGTCTTGCGGGGCGGCTCGACTGTAATATTTGAGATCCCGCACACCGTGCGGGTCTCTTTGAATATGGTCCTAGCCTCACTGTTGTTGGTTAATACCACCAACGCCAGTGGGTAGGTACGGCCTGAGCGGCTGTACATCTTGTGTACGGCCTCTACCGGGAAGCCCTGGCCGACTAAGTCAGCCCGGATTTCCTCGGCCGGGATTTCGTGCGGCACTCCTCTGAGCACCGCACGGACTTTACGCTCCTCTGTGAGGGCGTATGTATGGTATGGCGCATTAATTTGCGCCAGAATGGCTGTGAGGCCCCTGTATTCGGAGATAGAGGGGACCTCAATTTTGATGGCCACGCCGGTATTGGTAGCCTTTGTCAAATGCACTTTTTTATCAGCGCACATTTTTGAAACCTCACCCCACCTAGCCTTATCCCTGAGGAATATAGGCGGCGGGGGTTTGATTCTAGGCACCTCCGGTGCACAGCGGGTCGCTGGCTTGGCGGTGGCTGAGGAGGAGAAGGTGCCGCGGGCAGCGGGGGTGGCAAGCGCAGAGGGCGCTGGGACGTCGATGCTCATTAGAGCCGGGATAGCGGGGCGCTGGGCCGCGGCGGAGGATGCTCTCTGCGGCGAGGCAGAGCGAGCACGCCGGTTTTTCTTAGCTGAAGGTTTTTTTGGGCGGGTGTGAGTGACGACGGTGTAGCCTTGCTCATCGTCGTCACTGGGGGCTGGACGTTTGATGGTCCTTTGGGCGGGAGGGATGGAGCTATCAAGCTCCATGTCCGAATTGTCGGACTCAGGAGAGGAAGGAGAGGCAGGGGAGAAGTGTACCTCCACTGCAGGGGAGGCGGGGGCGTCAGAAGACGCGGGGGAGGCCGCTGTATGGAGCGGGTAGGGAAGCGAGGGAGGGGACAGGGGAGGCGGGGGAAGGGACAGGGGAGGCGGGAGAGGACGGAGGGGAGGCGGGGGAGTAGGCCTTGACGAAACCTAGCACTAATTCGCGAACATTGGTGTTGGGGTTGGAGTGCAGAGTCGGAGGGACTCGCTCAAGAAGATAGATAAACAGTTCTAACGTATGGTCGTCGAACTGTGCCATAGTGGCGAAGCAAACCTCCCTGCCGCGGGGCAGAGGGGCGACGGAGGTTGAATTTAACTGCAGCTACTCTAATTTAGTAGCCACAGAAAAGGACCGTCACCCTTGGCAAGAGCCAAGTGCACTGGGCTCGGGTCGGCCGACTTCGCTGGGTTCTGAAGGAACCCAGCAGCGTGTCGGGTCAACGCCTATCGGCTTCGTATGGCACCTATAAGTAGGTTTCCACCGATACAACGCGGGCAATTGATTACAAGTTGTGGAAACAACGGTTGCTTGCAACCGTTTTGCAAACAAAACTCGCAAAAAATGCGAACGACGCGGCGCCTCGACTATAACGGTCGCGGCACGCGTGATAATACTCACGTACGCAGAGCGGGCGAGAGCGAAGATGTGGGAGCGAGAGAGAAGATGGCGAGCGTCGATGCGTGTGCACGCAACGAAAACTGGCCGCGGAATGAGAAAAAAAAAAATAGGAAGTACGATAGAATAATATAACGAATATTGTAGGTAATTTCTATCTCTCTTCTCTTGCCTTCAAATGCATCTGAGAGGTCTAAGACATACCCGCTTTGTCTTTGTTTCCCAAGAGCTGAAATATTCTGCGGACCGCCAGAGCCGGTTCAACAGCGGATTTGCCAACAGCGCAGCGCGGTGAAGTATACCCTGAACAATTAGCGGATCTCTCTTCAATGGAGTAATATAGTACGGGCATGTCCATGAGCAGACGGACGACCATAAACTCACACACGGCGTTCAACTTCGAGGAGAAATTTTGTGTGGTGTGGAAGAGATGCAGTGTGGTGAACCGATTGTAGAAAGCCCGTCAGATGGCATACCAGCAATGATGCTAAAAGTATGTGCTCTTGAGATGTGTTTTGTGCTAACTCGCATTTTCGCACTTTCCTACTCTACTGGGCAAGTCCCGTGTTCGTGGAAGTGCGCCAATGTGCACCTGGTGCTGATAGATCAGATCCATCGAATTACAGGCCTATCACCATAATCTCCCTTCTCTCCAAGGTGACGGAGCGTGTGATAAACACACGTCTCTAAACATACCTAGAAGATCACGACTATCAGCTCCTGTCAATACGGCTTTCGTCACGGTCGTTCTAGTAATGATCTTCTAGTGTATTTTACACACCGCTGGGCTTCGGTTATTGAGAGTCAAGGTGAGACATTGGCTGTCAGCCTAGATATAGCAAAGGCGTTCGATCGGGCACCGGAGTCTTCTATCGAAGTTATCATCGTACGGGCTGCCTGAGGGTTTGTGCAAATGGGTCGCCAGCTTTTTATCCAGCAGACGCATAAAAGCCGTGGTAGACGGTAGTTGCTCCGACAGCATGGATATCAACGCTGGAGTCACACAAGGCTCTGTGTTGTCCCCGACGCTGTTTCTACTGCACATCAAAGACATGTTGTCAATCGACAGCATTCATTGTTATGTGGACGACAGCACCGAGGATACTTGTTATACAGGCCGTGCTAGCATCCCTCGTTCCCTTGTGGAGAAAAGACGTGTTAGGCTTGTGTCTGAAATACACACATCAAAAGTGTCTAGGGATCAACATATATTTTTGGAATAACTTTTCTCCTGATTGATATTAATTAAAATTTTCTTTAAGGATTCATCAAATAAAGTGTTTTCGTTTGTCTACAGTAACGATAAACCAAGTCACCTTTGCATTAATAAAGAAATTTGCCATTTTCATAATAAACGGATTTTTGACATTTGAACCACTAACATTAAAGTTCGAAAAAAAGACTGAAATAACAGTTTTCTTTAAAATTTTATTTGGTAACTTAAACAATGAATAATCCGTGTTTCTACCGCGAACACTAACAACACAAGAACATCGGTTTGGCATACTCAAAATGAGTTCATCCAAATCACGCTGTGGAATGGCCGCCCATGTTCGTTGCAACAACAAAAAAAGGTCTTCTTGCGACTGGATACCCTCCATATTCGGCAGAGCTCTTCTCTGTAGCATATCCCATGCATGCTCAATCGGGTTCAAGTCTGGCGACTGAGCAGGCCAGGGCATGACATTGATGTTAGCTGCGGCGAGAGTCTGTCTTACAACTCTTGCGGTGTGCGGTCGTGCATTATCATGCATTAACTGAAATAAGGGACCGATTTGCACTTGTAGAGGAACGATGACGTCTGATACAATCGTCTCAGCATAAATTTGAGCGTTGAGGTTGCCTCTAATCCAAATCAACTCAGTTCTTCCGCCGATCCAAATACCCGCCCATACCATGATGGTTCCACCACTATAAGGATGGACTTCCTGGCAGGATTTTAATCGCTGTTGGCGTCCAGGGGTTCTCCAGTGTCGTATACGTCTTGTATCCGGTCTCATACCAAAACGAGACTCATCAGAAAAGCACACGAAACGCCATTGTTCTTCTGCCCAATTTCTGTGTTCAAGAGCCCATTGATATCGAATCCTACGATTGTGCATTGCTATAGGTGGTACCCTTAGCGGTCTTCGGGAATGAAGGTTCACTTCATGCAAGCGGTTTCTGACTGTTTGGTCGCTAATTAAGTTCCCTGAAGAGTGATGAAGCGTCACGGCTTACATCATGGCGGTTATTGTTGGAGCTCTTCGAGTTGTGATTTGAATGTATCGGTCTTGTCTCCGTGTGGTGCAGCGATACCGTCCTCCATGGCGCTCAGCCACGGTACCAGTGCTTCGGTAACGTGTCCAAAGTCGACTGATAACACTCTGACTTGTATTCAGAGCTAAAGCCACAGTACGTTGCCGGGAACCAGCTTCTATCATTCCCACGGCTCTGAGCATTTCTTCCCTGCTTAAATGACGTCGCCGCTCCATAATAACGTTGGTTTTAATCAGTAGTAGGGAAACAGTAGCACTAATAATGTCTTCAATGCGTTGTATGTTTTTATAGGGAAAATATTGACAGCTGATTTTCATCTTTTTTTTTAATTTGATTGACCTGTTCCTGTTTCAAATTATGAAATGCACCAAAAAGGATCCATATAAATTTATAAAATCATAAATTTATTACAAAGCCACATCTCAATCTCAAGAAATCCGCATAAAAATGCTTGATCCCTAGACACTTTTGATGTGTGTAGAATTTACTTTGTGTAAAGTATCGTAGTATGACTGGGGGCGATTGAGCTTGGTCCAGTTCAACCCTACCAAGACACAAGTCTGCGCGTTCAACGGTAAGAAAACCCCATTGGCCGTGATTCCCCGATTCCAGAACATGTCGTTTGAAATTGCTAAGAGCATTGGGATTCTCGGTGTCGAGATCTCCAGCGATGTTCAGTATCGAGGTCACCCGAAGAGAAGGTCAAGCTGGCATCCTAGAATCTCGGTGTGCTCAACAGAGCCAAACAGTACTTCAGCTTGGGGCAAAGACTTATATAAGTCCCAAGTCAGACCGCGTACTGTAGCCACCTTTGGGCGGGAGCACCTGGATACCAGCTCGGACCTTGTGATTCGGTCTAGAGACGAGCTATGAGGATCGTCGATGATCCTGAACTCACACACGGTATTGAGCCCTTGAGTTTGAGAAGAGATTTTGCCTCCCTCTGCGTGTTCTACCGATTGTATAACGGGTTGTGTTCTGAGGAGCTATTCGATATTATGCCAACAGCCTCGTTTTACAATCGCACGGTTGGAAGTTCATCCTCATATACTGGAACCGTAATGGTCACATACCGTGCGGTTCCAGAGAAGTTTTACCGAGAACTATTAAATTGTGGAATGAGCTCCCCCTGCCGAGGTATTAGAGGGACTACAGTATGGGGTTCTTCAAGAAAGGCGTGAAAAGTTTCTTACAGGGTCGGCAACGCAAGAGTGACATCCCTGGTGTTATAAATGACCACAGGCTGCGGTAACTGCTTACCATCAGGCGGGCCGTATGCTTGTTCGCGACCTTAGTGGTATAAAAAAATAGAAGTTAAGTATTTTATTTTCTAAAAGTCAGATATACATTACCTACAGTTTAAACATATCGCGGATTACTCACCCACATCTACTTAACTGCTCGTGTTAAGACAAAAGATACTCGTAATATTTAGCTTTTGCGCTACTTTGTCTCTTCACAGAACCTAATAATAATAGGTATTACCTTTATTTTAATCGTTAATTACCTGAAAGGGTTCCCTTATATTCAGAAGGATTAACAAACGTTGGCGATCGTATCTATGCTCATACATTAGCCATATTGACTTCGACCGCAGAATATTATGTGATTTGTTTTCGTTTTGTAAATAATTTATATTGAAATTAATTTGAGCCCGCCGGTCTGTCGTGCAGCTGTCTGTTTATTGTGAGACACTTTATTTCATACATTATTAATAATAATTCTATCTATAACTTCGCTCGAAATCCCTCGCGGGGTAGGCTGAGCTAACCGAGCGTCACATGATTCGATCTTTATGCTCTTCACTCGCTACATTAACATTCATAGCTAAGGCTCCTGACATCGCCTTCTGATAAAATATGATCAATTTGGTCATGGTAGGTGAATGTTGGCCTTCCTCAGCTCCCACATCCTTGTACTCTCTATTCACAGTATGTACGGTGTAGTGTTGTGATAATTGCGAATGTGTTATCGTCGGCGGGCTGTGGTGTCTCGAGGGAATAATAATGTTGTCTTTCGGCTATTAGAGACTTCGATCTTCTATCCGGTGATTTCTATCCGCATAGACTTTACCCAACCCGTTCAAACCGAACACTACCTTCTGATTATATATAAACCTTACATAGGTGACATGTATAAACTTTACAATAGAAAATAAAAATATGTTTTTTCCTTCTTTTTTTTTTTAAATTCCACAAAACAGTATCATGGCAGCAGAAAATTGTCCCCGTCTCAGCATAAAGACGATCACGACGTAAGTCAGCTCCGCGGCAGAGCCACGACGCTGTTTTTCAGTCGGTGGCGCCGGTAGTAGTAGTACGCTTAAAGAAAAATATGACGCAAGTTCCATAATTTGGTAACACCGCCATAATTAACTCAAATATACATATTTAAAAGAATCAAACTTGGGTGCGTGTAAGTATTATTAATATTAAAAATAGTATTTTAGAAATATAAGTATGTATTGGACATAATATTTACGTAAGCAGTTTCTGATAATGTAAAAGATTTCTTAGTTTGTTTTTAAAAGAAAAATTGGATTTGACTATATTATAGGCGGCGGGAGGTTAATCCAACATTTGGTAGCTAAGTATCTAAAATTGCCTCGGAAAGCATTGGTTTTGTGGCAATGTAAGGAAAGCTTAAGAAGTGCGCCCCGCGTGTTGTACATCGATTTTGAATGAGCCCATGTTAGTTTGTCATTGAGATATTTTGATACCTTACAACATCGAAAAGTAAGGTTGCAAAGTACAGATCGCACCCAGATTTCATATTAAGCATATTAGCAGCATTTAAATATGGAGTAATATGTGTTCTTGGTGGTACTCCAAAACAAAATCTGACATAAACATTTCGTATGCGCTGGAGGACCCATTTAGACCTTGCGAGGAGACAGGAACCAAACACTGGGTAACAATAATTTAATGTTGATAGGACCAACGCCTCGCACAGCCTCACTCTCAGTTGCCCATTTACATTCTTACGTATCTTGTAGAGTTTAATTTTGAATAAGCTGTGTTTATAGCTAATTCAGTTACGTAGAATTCAAATAGTAGATAAGTAAGTTTAAATTAGTCGAATATTCGTTTGTAATAACAATTTGTAATAAAGCCGAAACTCTGCCGATCAGTATTGTGGTAAATAAAGGTTGTTTTCTCTTACAACAGGCCCGCGGCACCGCCCGGCCGGCAGGCACCGAGCGGGCCGTCGGCGGCGTGTCTGTCGGCCTCACTGCCAATTATTATATCGGTTTTTATGGTATCGATCATGAAGCGACATCGATGTCGCAGGAAACGGGTGTCACACGTCGACATGACGTCGGACAGGTTGTCTACAAAACATAAACACGATCTCGTTTCTTCGTCAGCACCATTTATTTCATTTCAGTTAGAGTCTCCTTCTTCCTAGAGTTACCGTGTTTGTAATTTTTTTTATATAAGTTCAGCATAGTGACTCTTTGCCTGATGGTAAGCGAAAGAGGAGCCCAAATCGCAACTGCAACTGACAAAAGACTACACAGTGCCCTGTCAGTTGACGCTGCCATGCTGGCCCGCAAGATGCTTCTTCACGTTTCGTTTGAAGGATCCCATGTTGTAGGAAGGAGGGAACACATGTGCAGGCGAGGCGTTCTTAATTTTTTAAAGATACGACAAAAATAGGAGTTGCCGAACTTTTCGGTACGCGAAGAAATGTTCTCAATAGTGGACGATGACATCGCAAGCAAGCAAGCACGTGTGATTCTATAACGGAATGGAGAGGGTGGCATCAGGGAAAACAGTTCTGCAGAGCACTCACCATGGTAAAGGCTAAGATGTTTTTATAGTCAGGTAAAGGCGGTAAAATACACTTAGCGAATAGTTAATAGATTCAGGCGTTACTTTGCGAAAGTCAAATTTACAGGCAATTTGATCTAACTACTTTGTGTGCTTCCGCTCCCGATTAGTTCATGCGAACTACTACCGGCCGACACCCACCCACTACCGTTAGTAGATGCATGCCGCCGCTGCCATGGCTGCTCCGGTCGTCTCTGCGAGTGTTCGTCATCTGAAATGTGAACCGCATGCACCGTTGCTGCCCAGGCTGCTGCGGTCGTCTTCGCGACACGTGTTTCGCCTCTCCACGAGACATCCGCAGGCGCTGTACATGTTAGTCGTTACAATAACATGCTACGAATCATAGTTCGTTCAAATTGCCTGTACACTTAGCGAGCCTATGTTCCTAAGGAGTTGAAGAGATTCTAGGTTTTTTGTGACCTCTTCGTCGTCGATTGTGCGGATAGCCCGTCGCTGCAACCTATCGAGAGCCTCGAGATGATACTTATAATACATTAGGATATTTTTATGCAACCTCGGGAGGCGTATAAGCATACGGCCCACCGTAGCAGTTACAGTTGCGCGTCTCATTCTAACCGAACACGCAGGTTAAGCTACGTCTACCACATCCTGTATGTGGATGGGTTTATCTATCTCGAGTTTCTCCAGGCTTCGGAGAGTACGTTAAGCCGTCGGTCCCGGCTGTTGTCGATAGATGAAGTCAGTGGCCTTCGGGCGGCTTGAAAACACTGACCTCCGCCAGTCCGCATTTGAGCAGCGTGGCGGAGTATGCTCTAAGCCCGTTCAGTTGAAGGGAGGCCCGTATCCCTGCAGTGGGGGATGAGTGAGTGTTGATGTAACATGCCAGCATTGGAACCGGGACGCCGGCCTGCCACTGTCCGTTCGGTGTCTTCAGTCAGAGTGTCACAGATAAAGAAAGCCCCCAGCGATGGCGCGTGGTCTACTCTCGGTGACCACGACCGACTTCTAATAAGTAAACCGCCGATGTAGAAGTCCACGCTGTAGTTATTTTAGATAGAACAAGAATATTGCATTTCAGTAACGGTATATTCAGCTTTTATTGTATCTTAATTCACTAAGAGTGAGACTCCGTCTGCACCGCGAGTCAGCGCTCGAGCTGACATTAAAAATAACAATTCAATGAAATTTTGATTTCCACATAAAATTAACATTACATCACGTTTTCACACTGGTAATGAGGTATTAAAATCAAGCGACATCGAGTCGAAGGGACCGCCCGGAGCCCGCGGCCCGCCGCCGCGCGCCAGGACTCCGCGTGATCGCCGTCGCAACAGGTCACAGCTACAGAAACTTTTTTAATGCAATAACCGTGTTCAAAACTAACGAGGACTTCGTTAACTCGAGGCGTGGTTGAACAAAGATCACATCAATGGCTTTAATGGTTCGGGAGAAATGGAGAGCAGAGTTTTGTTTGGCGCCGCGCAGCAATCGAGAGCCCTTCTCGCTCAATATAAAATGAGACAATAATTTTTAGCACATTTTTTATCGACAATATAATTAAAATTAATTATGTATTAATTAGTTATTGCTTATAATTCCGTATGTATCGGGGCTCGGAGGTTTTGAGAGAGCTTTTGGAAAATGGAATCTGCTACTCAATATGCTACCGGTTTCTGCTGGTGAAACCTTAGCAAGACAGCAAAATTTACGGTCACCGGGAGCTCATAAAAGAAGCTCACTTACCGCTACTTTGTACGGTTACACTCTGTCGTCGCCTTCAATTAGTTTCTTGTAGATCTTACGAGATACGTATATGACAAGCGAGTGAGTCACGTGGCGTCCGGTCCTCTGCCTACCCCGCAAGGGATATGGCGCGAAGTTGTAGGTATATAGATGAGGTACGTCTTTATATAAAACTATAAATACAGATTTACTCGTAAGAGCGATATCTATAATATAATGTGCAGTGTTCGGTGGAACGATCACTTGTACTACCTCAAGACAACTGTAAGGTAATGCATCAATGAATGAAGAGTATTTTTACGAGCGGCGACTAGCGGCGGCGGGCACGCGCGCGGGCGCGGGCCGCGGGCCGGGCGGCGGGCGGGCGCCGGCCGGCCGCGCGCACTCTTCGTCGTGCAGCCGCCGCAGCCGCCGCCGCCGCAGCCGTCCGTGCCGGCCGCCGCTCGCGAACTTATACGATATTTCGCTGGACTGCAGTGATCAGTTTTAAGTTGTGAACGAGTTCTCGCCGGAAAAATAAAGCGCGGGAAAACTTTCATCGGAGTTAACAGAAGCGAGTGCGCGTGCGAAGTGTGGCGCGGTGCTCGTGCCCGCCTCCTCGCAGCATCGGCGGCACGAGACGCGCGCACGGCTACCGACGGACCCGCAGGTACGTTCTCGCATGTTCATATTTTAAAATTATTCGATTTATTGTTAAATGCTGAAAATACGCGAATACATTACGATTTTTAAAAACTGTTTTGGCGAGTATTTCTTAAACCGACCAGTTTATAGATGTTATTCAAACCAACGCACCGTATGTACGTAATGAAAATTATCTCGTCGTGAAAGAAAGGTCGACGAGGAATTGTATTAAAATTTGTCGAACATCAGCGGTCAGACAGATTATTGTGTTTGATCGTAGCGAGTTAGTGACCGTTCAAAACAAAATAGGTTACGAACTTTATTGACGAATACACATTTACTGTTAATAATTAAATAATATTACAATTACAAGACGATTACTACACGGTTAATACTGCCGCTACACTGTAACTGACTTTATAATAATATATTTATAATCCGTCTGTTTGTTTACTCTCGGTCATTAATTTCTGCCGCGAACTGTTATGTAGTGGCCGATGGACAATTGACAGTCTCCAAACACAATCTCTGTCCGTATTAAGGTACCTATTAAGGTATTTCAAAATGCACATTACAGACATGTTAACATTACTCTCCTCTCCTATCGGAGTGAATTTATCTTTGTTAAAAGTTTGTGGGAGTATGTACCCGAGAACTTATTACGTGAGATGTGACAATTCTAGTAAAAATCAAACAACGAATGTGTACATTTTAAAAGCGCCATCTTTAACAGAACACATTTCAAACAACGTTTCACCAATTTTCCGACTTTTTCAATTTATTGTCGATCTGACAACTCTTTACAGCAGCTATTCACTTCTCTCGTGATCTTTCCATTGGAGTTTTTTAAATTAGACAGTTAGAAATAATGACGGAGATCTAAAAGCGAAAATAAATTCATTATAAATATGTCTTTTTTTAAACAAGTTCTATCGATTTGGGTGTAAAATTCGTCATTCCAAAGAAAATAGCCAGATGTTAAGCAAAGTTCTAGAAGTTCTCCATATTCCTCAGGCATGTCATTTTCACAAAGCTTCCTTTTCACAATTTATATGCAGTCTTGTACAGGTAGGCAGGTGAATAGTGACTGTATATCAAAACTGACCATAGTTTCAACACTAGTCAATTTTAGGTCTTTTATTTGGCTAATGAAATGGTAGGAATCCTTAACATATGCACTTGTATGTCCACGAAGTTGTGAGAGTACCTTCGATAGATGTCGAGCCAGTTTGTAGGTTGGTGTGTCAATCTGGCTAACTATGGGTCGTAAAAGAATGCTGTTTTAATGTATTTTAGTTAATCCATACAGTTTTGGTGGTTTAACGCAAGAAGGTACAAGCATGTTTACGTCTAGATTCAGTTTTTCGGAGTGTTTCTTTATTAATTCTTTAGTTTTAGTGAGAATTTTTGCGGTGGGGTCTTTGTTTACCTTTTTATAAGTGGTATCATCCGACAAAAGTTGTTGAATTTTACTGATATATTCGGACGTGTCCATGATTACTGTTGCGTTTCCTTTATTTGCACGGAGAATTGTAAGGTCTGGGTTCTTGCGTAAGTTGTTGAGAGCAAGTATTTTGTCCATAGGAACATTCGGTTTAGGCGGACGGCTTTGACGTAAGACTGTAGAGACGTCTTGACGTATCGCTTCCAAATTTTCCTTTTTCATATTATTTTTCCACAGACAGTACTCGACTTCGCAGATAATTTGCTCAAACGGTACTTTCCTAGGGGCAAGTGCGAAATTCAAACCTTTATCAATTCACGCATTACATTCTTGTTTATCTCCAAGTAAACCTCGTGATAAGCTTTTATATCATACGAATAGTGTAATGTAATACGTAAATTGACTCGCTTGACGTTCGTTCGTCGACGTTCGCTAGTCCAGCGGCGAAGAGCTTGGAGCCTGAATAGACAACGGCGTGGTCGACAGTACCGCCTTGCACTTTGTGCATTGAGCAAGCCCATAATGTAATTGGTAACATCCTTCGTTCCGCAGTACCGTGACTATGTTTTACCAGAAATTGTACAGACTTGGCTTGAATAAGGTGAATACCTTTATTGAAGTCTATACGGATGGATGATATATCGGTATCATACATTTATGCTCTGCGGGAGCAAGGCCATATGATTTCTGTAATATGTCCAAGGGCGCCATTCACCAGACTTTTGGACAAATCTACATTGTAACGCAACATCACTTTATAATATTTCTGACTCCTCGGGCGGCCCGCCCGCGCCTGTCTTGTTTATATCGGATGGTATAATATTTTTTAAATGTATATTGTCATTGTTCAGAGTTCAATTCATTAAACTGTCTTGTGCTAATATTTTGTTAATAGTTACACGACGAGGACGGAAATGTTCGAGGACAGTTATATATTGCGACTGTATACTTGTTGGTCAGTGAAATAAATTCGCAGGGCCTTCTCAATCGCAGTTCAATTAATTAAAAAAAACAAACAGCAATTTGCCAGTTGGTGTTTTCCTTAATGCATTCAGAAGGTATTTAGAAGTGGTGCCACCCAGTTGTGTCATATTTTCGTTTAATTCAATTAAGGAGAAAGACCGCCATAAATGTGTCGCTGGGACAAGTCTAGAGGATTGATCAAACGCTTGATTTGCTCGCACACGTAGTAACTGCATTAAGTCTCAGAATACACAAATATTAATACCACCAAAGATATATTCGTTGTTTTTAAGCTGTTTAAGTCGGGAATCCACCATCTCATAGGGAACCATAGACATTTCATCTACAAACAAAAATTCTATATGCTGCTACTGTAGCCGCTAACGCAAGTAATTTCCGATAAGAATAGGCATTTGCATTATTCTACCATCCTTTTTTACTGGAATATTTAGTACAGAATGTAACGTGGATCCTCCCGCTAGCGCGCTGCTATCCTGTCAGTGCACAAACTTTAACAACTTGCTTGCTGTAACACCGATTTATTTAATTTTTTAACAAGATGAAAAGGAATGTTTTTTCAGTTCCGTTATGAACAACATTAGGCGCTCATCGCTACCATTATTGAGCTGTTCTGATTCTTCTGATTATTACTAAAAATGCATCCTTTTGTCTAACATTCATTGCTCTTTTAGCAATAACAAACTCGTTAGTGGTCACGTACTGTTCTGGCAGCTCAAACTCTGCTTCAAAGTTTTCCTGTTGATCTTCTTGAATCAAGACTTCATAAGGCATGAACTTGAATAAAAGCATTATATAGTTTTCTGTCATGCTCTCTAAATATCTCCAAGCGTATGTTAATTGTATGGAGATGATATACTCTTACCAGAAAAGCTTCTCTAGCTGTATTGTAGTGAACGGTTAATTCGCTCCCATTTCGATACGGAACATACTGAAGAAGCAAACTATAGCAATAGTTTTCTGGGTAACTCGCAGCCACAAAATACGGCGTGCGGCCGACGGCAGGAACATTCGTGATTACCATTTTATGTTATTATCATTTAGTGTCTGGTTTGCCTTTCTGATTCATATATAGGTATGGACACATTCTTCGGGGTCTCGGTTGGGTTAAGTTTACGTAATGATTTCAAATAGCATTGCAAATTCTGGAAGGCACATATTATTAAAATTGTAGTTGGGATGGTCAGTGGCTGTTTTTCGTAACATTCGAATATGTTGTTACAGTATCCGGTAGCTGATCAGTTTGTATCTAATTTAATAACCCCGTGTTTCCGTTCAGGCTTTTTTTTTGTATTTAAAAATCAGAGTCTAAATACACATTCACATGCAGAAACTTGCCCTTCCTTCAAATTGCGCGTGCGATATATCTATTTCTTCGCGTTATATTTCGCGTATAGCTTGTGCTATACTACTAACAAGTTGTGTAGGCTCAGATTTAGAAATGTATTTGTCTATCGCTTCATTAGTTCCGCATGGCTGAATATCCATATTGGTATTCCAGACTTTTAGAAGAGTTGGTTATAATTATTTACCCATACATCTTCTGGTGTTCGCTTCTGAATACCCATTCTACGTTCATTAGGAATATTTTTTTTCTGATTAAGGAGACACAATACCAGTTTCAGCACATTTTCCTCGGAAAACTAAACCTGCATGTTGATGATTCAGTATTATTTATGCAGCAAGTATGTTACACAAACATACGTTTGTGTAATTGATTTCTTTTTACCAAATCAATGCAATTTGGATTTCTCAGGCGGTAGCTCACAACCACATACTTTATTTAGGTGGTGCAGCCCCTCTTCCGTATCAAAAGATGCGCGACCTTCCACCATGTGAACATGGGGGCTTCCGCGATTCTGAAATTCGATTCGCCACCAGTAGACTTTTACTTGACCACTTAAAATTTGGTTGTTGTTTAACATAAATTACATTAGAGCATTGAAGCGATACACGAAATGTCTACTTACCGTTGAATTAACCGCTGTGTTACTACCGTATCCCGTTATCATCCCGATTATCCATTGATCGCCCGTCGGCGATAAGGAGAGCTTTCGCATATCTAGCCAGTTAATGCCATTACAAGTGAATGTTAAAAAGTAAGTTAGTGGTAATAGATATTGAATTTTTGCCAACAGTTCGTTTAAAGCAGTACATCAATATGCTGCTGAGCCTCCGAGGTTCGTATTCTTATCAGCAAACCCTTTCATTTGATATTCATATCAAAGGAGTGCATACCAAAATAAGTAGTCCGCCATCTCGGACCGTCCGCCATATTGAATTGAGAATGACATCAGTTAGCTAACCGTGTATTGTCATCTACATAGACTATACGAGTATGTAAAATTTCAATTTCAATCGATTAAGGATAAGTGCTTGAAAATTCAGTTGCAAGGTTTGACCCGAACATACAAACATTGCAAGTTAAATAAAAGCTTTTGATAATAATATATATATACATAGGGTATAATACATTACGTCGTACTCGAAGACGCCTGTACGCGTTGGATTCATATCCCCGTGCGCGCCTATCAAATGACCGGGATTAAAACCCTTGAAATAAGAGATACCTATGCATCTCATGAAATGTGTCAACGTGTGCACTGCTGCACTGCACGAGGTGAGTCGTCGCACGGAGACGGTTTCCTTCGAAAGCGACCGTCTTCCGTTTCACGTTTGTAGAATGGTCCGACAGCATCACGCGCGCCGGCCGGGCCGCGGCGGTCGCGTCCCTCTTCTGTACAGTTATACGTTCTGTATTTTATACATGGCCATCGCTCTCAACAAATAACAAACATTATTGGGATTTATATAGATCAGCGTGTTATGTAAGAACGCCTAATGTCCCATTGTATGTGAAGGTGCGACCTCCGGGCGCACAGCCCGCCGGACGCGCCGGCCGCGCGACCCGCCGCGGGCCGGGCCCGAGAAAGTCGAACCGTAAACTTTGGAGGAAGTTTACAACAATGTTGAAGCTAAATATAACAATGTAAATTATAAACGGTTTATTTAATCTCATACAACTACGTCGCGAGCGAACTGGCGGCCGCCGAGTAACATTTGAATAAATCTCGACACCCGCGCCGGAGCTCCCGGAGTTAATTATTAATTTGGCAAGTTTCGAATTAATGTGAAATTGTTTCGAACAGTACTCGAACTAATTTAATATTACACAATATATAAATCAAACGACGTCACAAAGCTGCCGCCGATACAACTCCCGAAGTCAAATAACTCGCGAGCGGGGATCGCCGCGGCCGGGCGCCGGGCGCCGGGCGGGCAGCGCTACTCTGAAACAACTTTTTTTACACAAATTGATTATTGCAGTCCCACATATACTTGTACTAGAGCAGGCGATACAGCTCAGTGTCTGCACCAAATATTTAATATATTTTATTGCACATGTAAGAATAGCAGTAGTCAGCTAATGTGATGTACGTAAGGTCTTTTACTGAAATACAAACATGGACCCCGGCAGGGTACTGGAAATTTACAGTTTTACACTTCTGTCATTCATATATTCTTCGACAGAGCAATAACATTCTTCTAATAGCAATTCCTTTAGTTTCTTTTTTAATAAATTAATATTTACTTTATTTTTAACATAATACGGCATTTGGTTATAAATTAAAATTGGTCGGTAGTATGGTCCGGCTTTATACAATTCAAGTTTGGGTTTTGGTAGTAAGCACTAGGTTGATTTTTTGACAAGACGATTTTGTATTTAGAAAAAATGGTGTACAGCTATCGGTTGGCGAATGTTGGCTATCAGCCGCACTTGTGTGGCATTACAAATACATCGTGGACATCCGTACTGTTGTCCCGCAGGACTATTCCCCAGCGGAGCCAAGAGTGCGCATGCGAGGAATATGCCGACAATGTTATGTACATTGTGTGTATTTGTTTTTAGAAATTGGAATATTTTTGATTTAAAATGAGAACTGTGCGTTTTCTAGTTAATGACACAGTTAATGATACATGCCATAAATACTGAAACAAAGAAAAAAAAAATCTATTGCAAATAACATTTATTACTTTCACAATATGTTAGTTTAATACATAAATATAAAACAATTTAAAATATAAAAAGCTTATTCGAAGTGGTCTCCATTGGCTGCCATACAGTCCTTTAAACGTTGAGGCCAGCTATCAATAGAAGCATGCACTCTTTGCATGGGAAAATTCTTCACTGCCAATCGAACGGATTGTTTTAGGGACTCAAATTATCATGGCGTTTAGAGCAAGCCGTACTCTCTAAAACTGATCATAAATCATAATCCAGCGGATTAAGATCGGGACTAGACGACGGCCAGTCTTCAGCTCTGATGAAGTCCGAAACGTTCGTTTCCAACCAAGACTGCGTAGGCCGAGCTTTATGACCCGACGCCGAGTCTTGCTCGAAGGACCATTCTTGGTTATTGAACATGGTGTTGTTAAGGGGCTTCACTACCTTTTCAAGAATGGTATCTTGATACACTTGTGTCGATGTTTTGATACCTTTTTCACAAAAGTATGGCTCAGTCACTCGTTCATAGCTAATACCCCACCAAACCATCACTGAAGTCGGATAGTGCCCACGTTGCACTCTGTCGACTAATTGGGAAGCTTCCTTAGAGCTTTCAGCATAAATACGGTCATTTTGTTTGTTAAAATATTGCACAATTGTAAAAAAATTCTCATCACATTTGAGATGAGTCGAGACCCGTGTGTTTTCATTTAAGTGTTCTACTACACGAATATGAACGTCTGTCGGCTGTCGCGACGAGTGCATTGTAAACTGTATACTCAATTATCATTATAATTCCTTATAACCCTTTGTTTTTGCTTTTCGTATATTGGATGAAGTAAAACCTCTCCGCCTACAGAGAGGGCTCGCAGTCTCCGCCGTCCCTCTCGATTACCACTCGAGTGCTCTCCTAACTGAGATTCCTTTTCTTTCACAAAGCGAGCCGAGCTGAAGTGTATTAGGTATTTTGTATTTATTTAATGATGAATACAAAATACCAAATATACTTCAGCTCGTAGGTATTCTATAACAAACTTATGGTTATAAACACTATCATTTTGATTTCACGTTCAGAAAATTCTAGAAATTCAAAAAATGTAATTCAATTCCAGTTATTTCGTTAATCTGTGGTACAAAAGTAACACCAAGAAGTGCGGCGCGCGAACAGCGACTAAAAGCCAGCTGGAACATGTTACGATACAAAACTTGGAAAGTGATGTTCGCCCGGGGCGCGGGGCGCGGGGCGCGGGCGGCTCACTGTACGCAGCATCGACCATATCTAAAACTATACTGCGATGACAGCTCTCCGTACTCTGCACTCTGTACTCGGGACACATTTTCACATTTCGTTTACGTCATTGATTACAATTATACAAGCTTCGGATGTGTCGGAGAATGAAACATCACACGACATATCATTTCATGAACGAAATAATCGAGCGTACACAAATAAATATATAATATTAACTGTATGTTGTATATGCAGACAGATACAGTCGCGATAACGAGCTCGCAATAATCGTACGGAAGTCGCAGATCACGTCGCATTTAAATGTTCTATTTTGGACGAGTACCAGTGGGACGCGTCGCAAATGTCGTACATTATGTTATTGACGTCGGAGAGACGCTCCGCCATCTGAAAGTAACAAGGAGCGAGCCGCTTGTTGTGCTCAACCAGAAGACGAGACGCACTCTCGTCGGCGTCGCGTGCCCCACGCCGCACGCCGCACGCCGCACGCCGGCTGTCTCGTGAGCCCTCCCGCCAGCTTGCGGCGCGGCGGCGAACTTGTAGCTGGACTCGAATTAAATTAAATGTTATTTAATCAATTAAACGGAAGGGTGCAGTATGTGTGCGTGTACAATAAGAAATAGTCTCCTCTCGACACTCGAGTGGTTCAATTGAACGTGATTGGCAGACGAGCGGCGTATGTACGTGTACATAATATATAACGGTAAATATAAAAGGTGGCTGAAACAGTAGGCACTAATAAAACATTAGAACGAATAGAAGAAACATGACAACATACAAATTTGTGCACTTTGAAATTTGTTTAAATTTATAGTAGATGTATAAAAAGCATTTTGTTTTTTCGGTGTTATCGCCGGGCAAGGCTGTAGCCACTGCACATCACTCACACTCGTAAGAGAGTGACTGTTTAAAGATGCTGTACTAAAGCTTCAGAAGACATAACTACAATGCTACGAGTTTTATAATAGAAACAATTATACTCTCACGCAGACTAAAGTTGCAAAAGGTAGATCAATGTTACTAGCACTGCAATAAAGCTCTGTAAAAAGATTAAACACTACCAACACCAACACAGTGCAATTTGTCTGCTTCTTTGTACAGCTGAAAATTGTTCCGCCATTTTGAGAGGCCGCGGTATTAATATTAAAATAATAATACCAGTGCCAGTTATTTGACGTTTCATTGTCTCATAAATTGTGTATAAAATAGCAACAATATCTATATATATATAAATGAATGTTTGTCTGTACGTCCTCTTTGGATTCAAAAACGGCTGGGCAGATTTTGATGAAATTTTCAGTGAATCTTCAGATTAGCCCAGCAGATGATCCTGTGAAGTTTGGTAGCGATCATATCACCCGTGAGAAGCCGGGGCGGATAGCTAGTACCCCCTAAGACCCTGCACTTTGTACACTGAGTTGAATTGAATGATTGACTGCCCGCGTGACGCGTCCTGTGCCCCGACCGCTCCATTGTCACCCTTACGTAAACATTATAATGTTGTTTATAAGTGTATTTATTTTCGTGACTGTAGACTCCGCTACGTATTCATTTTCCTCGTTGTAGTGCCGGCTTGTGTCGTCTTCGTTTTCGTGAGGCATTTTATTATCATAGCAAATACTGTTATCAAAGCGTTATTTATTTTCATTTAGAAAGGCTGCTTCTAAATAAGTAACTTTGACTATATTTCTTTAGAAATATATTACTTGAAATGTAAACAGAGCATCCTAATAAACCACATGGAAGTGAAAGCTGAGTACGGCAGAGAGAGAGAGACAGCGAGAAATAAACGTAGTCGATATTCGAGCATTGTTATTGTTGTCATTGTTGCAATGATGGCGTACGAAAGAGCGATGGCTTGATAGAGAGTGCCGATGTTAACATAAGAAAGGTATGCGCCGTTGATTCGGGCATGTAGAAAGAATACACGAGGAAAGAATGACGAAATAGACATACAATGTGAATGTGGGACGACGGAAGGTGTCGGACGCCGAGACTCCTGCCGTGACCGCGTCGGTCGTGTTGTATGAGGCGACGTCGACATCCCTCGGGGCTGACGAGCACACACGGAAATAACTAATGTTAAGGAGTCGAGTGAGGTGTGGAGGACGGCGTTTTATGGCGCCCGTTCCTCTCCGCCTACCTCACAACGGACCACACGTGAATTTATAATATTTGTAACAAAAACATACTTAAATCAATCAATTATTATTTTTTATTTCCGTCACATGTCACATTATGTACTTATATTAAAATGTAAGTACTTAAGGTGACATTTAACCATTCCTCGCGTACATTCCACCGTTCGTGAATGCTGCATAACATTCAACAATCTTAGCACTAGGTACTCCGGTACTCCGGTACTCCGGTACTGCGGTACTGCCGGCCACATGAAGACAGACGTCGATACAGTTGTGATGTCTAATGTAACACCAGAGTACCGCGCTCAAACACTCATTAATGTAGTGATACCATTTCTGTGATAAAGTTAAGTACAATTCCTACATTTACTCACAGTCTAAACGTTAATAAGTTTTGGTAACTTTTATTATTTTAGGAGCGAAGAGGCAATCGCGAGTTATAATCGTAGCCAAACGTAATTCGTCGGTACTTTAAATATAATGAAAATCATCATCTCAGCCTGTATTCGTCCCCTGCTGAACACAGGCCTGCCCTCTAGAGCGCTCGACTTCCTGCAAACCTCTTGAGGTCGTCCCACACCGCGTGCGCCAGTACGGGGACGACATTCGAGAAACTTTCTTCTCCAGCGGTTGTCGGCTCTACGAACTATATGGCCGGCCCCCTGTCACTTCAGCTTGCTTATCCTGTGGGCTATGTCGGTTACCTTAGTTCTACTGCGGATATCCTCATTTCTGATTCTATCACGCAGAGAAACCCCGAGCATAGCTCTTTCCATAACACGCTGAGCCACCTTGAGCTTCCCCGTACGGCCCGCAGTGAAGGGCCACGTCTCGGTTTCGTATGTCATCACTGGCAACATACACTGCTCGAAGACCTCGCTCTTCAGGTGTTGAGGTATTTTGGACGAGAAGATGTGGCGAAGTTTCCCGGACGCTGCCCAGCCGAGTTGGATCTGTCTGTTGAGCTCTCGGTCGAAGTTGGATTTACCTAATTGAAAAACCTGCCCTAGGTAGACATATTCGTCGACAACCTCAAGCTTAGTGCTTCCAACCGTGACCGGCGTAGGTGTAACATGCACTTCAACGCTTCGATGTACCGACAGTCAATTCGTCATCGCTGGAGAGACTGTAGCACCGCCCATGTCTCAACTTAATCAAAGGACTTTTCATAGTCCACATACGCCAAACATAAGAGTAGATTATAATCCTCAGTCTTTTGTATAATCTGGTGGCGAGTATGTACTGGTCCCTTTTCGGAATCCGGCTTGTTCGGGAGGCTGGAATTCATCTTGTCTGCGTGCGAGACGGCTTGTGTTGACTCTCGTAAACAGCGCATAAACACGGCTCAGAAGCGATTTCGTCCTATAGTTTTTCAAAAGGGTCTTATCACCCTTTTCGAAGAACAGCATGACCAGGCTACTGCTCCACGCTTTCGGTGTTTCACCGGACTGTATGACGGAATTGACGGAAGGTAGTAAGTATCGACTTTCCGCCCGCTTTCAGAAGCTCCTTCGTAATTCCGTCCTCACCCGGTGCTTTTCCATTTTTTTGCTGTTTGTGAGCCATACGAATCTCGTACAGCCTGATGTCCAGGATATCTTCGGTATAGTGTCGGGTCAGTTTAGCTGTTGGGTCGTTACTCGCACTGTTGCCCGGTTGTAGCGACCATGTGTACAGATGGCGCCCGCGTTGTTCTTCATATTTGTAAGTTGACTTTGCCCAACGGACAGATCTTTGGCGAAGACTTTGAAAATATAATAATAACTAAATTAAATCGTATCTGAATTGAAAATCCTTAATTGACTAAATCAAATGTATTAAAATTTAATTTGTCTCGTTTAGTTTGACGAGAACACGCCCCCGTCGTCGACGAACGGCCGAGGACGCCGCCGCCGTCGCCCGCGGGAATTAATAACTTGTTTATTGCCAACATTTTGTTACCGTTCAAACATTTGCCGTAATAAGAATTTATATCTCAGAGTTAAGTCGGCGGGCGGCGGGCGGCGGGCGGCGGGCGGCACGCGGATGGATTACTTTTATGAAACAAGATATAAAATTGGGGAGCCGCGGTCGGATTGCACGCTTATTACCGGCCGCTGCTCACTCGCCAGATTTAAAAGGGATTTACTTCTGTTGATTGTCTGTTGTTACATGTGTCGCGAGGCCAGGGCGTCGCGCGTCGTCTGCCGCGCCGTCTCTCGTTGACGAGAAGAAGGGAGAAATTATCTATTCTCCCTTCTTTGATCTACAAGCAAAGAATTGTCATCGGTGAAACTATTATAATAATAATATTCCACAGTCAAATAACAACTAGTGGGTTGTTGTGTTCCTGCGTGTGAGTGAGGTCTCCAGTGAGCTCCTAAGGAGTCACTGTGTTAGCAGCAGAGGTGGCATCGCGCGAGTAATACTTAAAGTTGTAATATCGTAACCGTTTTACATCAGGGCCGTATGCTTGTACGCCTGTCGATGTTGTATAAAAAAAATGTCTAGAATTAATATGTTCATACACATAGTTTTGACATACTCGTACTATTTCGCCAGACGTTTTGCTTTGAACGGCGCGGATTGGCTGCGGATTGGCTCTGTTCGGCTTGCAAGTCTAAAATTCCTAAAGGAGACAAAACAAGCACGCCGGTCAAAGGAATCAGTGAGGACTATGTCCAAGAGAAAGTTGGTTCCGGGCCTAAGCAGCCGCCCGTAGTACAGGTGTCGGACGGCGTTAACACCGAGTGCGAGCGCGGCGCGGCGGCACTAGATAGTTCGCTGTTGTCGGGGACTGAAGTGGGGCTACAGATACGGGACGAGATACGTGCTCTGCACTCACATTTTGCTCTGCTAAGAGAGGACTTCCATAAATTGTTGGCGTCAGTGGAGAGCACTAATAAGCGGATAGATGGCCTCGAAAGTCGGATTGTGATACTGGAGTCCCGTGCAGAGGTACATATGGAATGTGCGAAACATGGGGCTCTCGAGCAAGCCGTTGCATGTCTGAAGCGTGATCTCAATGATAGAGACCAGGAACTTCTCTCTTCGGATGTAGAAATATCTAACCTCCCAGAGCTTCAGGGAGAGAATCTCGTGCATACGATGGCGCTTCTTGCAGCTAAGATTGGTTCACCGGTCGACGAGCGGGATATTGTGTTTGTTGAGCGCGTAGGCGCGCGCGTGCCGACCGGAGCAGGGAGCGGAGCGCGTGATCGACGCGTTGTTATGCGGCTGACGCGCCGTGGTTTGCGCGACGATCTGATTCGCGCTGCGCGTGTGCGTCGCACCACCACCACTGCCGATCTCGGAATGTCGGTCCCTGCACAGAGGTTCTATTTAAACGAGAGGTTGACGAGACAAAACAAGTCCCTTTTGTTCAAGACCAAGCAGATATGCAGGCGGTTGTTCTGGAAATTCGTGTGGACAAGGCAGGGAAAGATTTTTGCACGTCAATCAGATGGGACGGTGGTCCAGCGCATACATTCGGATGAGGATTTGGTGCGTGTTTTTGGCGTTGATGCAGTTAGGTATGACGAAACACACTAAGGGACACATACCGCCTAAAAACTTATTGTTGATTGTCAAAAAATACTATTTACAGTCACTCTTGTTTGCGCTTTCTTATCCGGTTCTAGTAGATCGGCACCTGTCTGTATACAGCTGTATACGGGGAACCGGCGTAGGGCTTGGTGGCGAGTCGGCAAATTACCTATTTACATATTTTTCAGTATCGTCCAAATGTATTGTGTATTATCCACTCTCTTGCAATAATATTAATCTCACAAATAATTATTTTACTATACAATTATTAAATAAAAAAATATTTACAAGTACTATACAACTTATTACATATATATCAAATATATATTAAATATGCTCGAAAACCTATTGAGAAAGTAATAACACTAATAACTTACATATAAAACAAAAAAAAAATGCCTAAAAATACTTTTTTAAAATTGGATTCTTTAATGCTGGCTCACTTCGCACAAAACAAGATGAATTTCTGATTGCCATGAACGATTTGGGGTTAGATATCTTAGCCATTAACGAGACATGGCTGCGAGATGGAGAAGAGGGTCTTGCTCTATCGCTGCCTGGTTACCGGTTTAGACACTGCCCACGACCGATGAATGTCCGCGGTGGTCGGGGAGGAGGTGTTGGGTTCTACACCCGACGATGTTTAAATATGCGAGTCTGTCCACACCCGGCATCATCTGTTGAACAGTTATGGTTGAGTACCAGAATCAGCTCCACATCATTAGTCATTGGTACAGCGTACAGGCCTCCATGGCAGAATGTTGAGTTGTTTTTGGACTCACTAGCAGAATCCTGTGCAGCATTCTCCAGTTATGATAATATTTTCCTAGTTGGTGACTTTAATATAAATATATTATGCCCAACAGATAACAAAAGTAAACTCTTGGAAGTATTCTTGCAGTGCGCCGGTCTGCAACAGTGGGTGAGAGAGCCTACTCATTTTACAGATCATAGTGAGACCTTAATTGATTTAATGTGCACTGATGCGCGGGTCCGTGAAATCAAGGTTTCCCATATTCCAGATCTAGGTAGTCATGCCATAATTTCGACAGTACTTGATATCAAAAAACCAAGACTGACGCCTAAAATCATTTTTCATAGACCATACAAGAATATTCTCATCGACATATTTAATACTGACCTTGAAAGGATTAACTGGAGTTACATATCTACCCTAACTAATGTGAATGATATGGTCCTAACCTTTAACAGCTACCTTCACTTTCTGTTCAACCTGCATGCTCCTGTAAGAAAGATGTGTGTTAAGGACCATGGACATCCATGGCTGACCGATACAGTCAAGGATATGATGCATATTCGGGACAAAAGTTACAGGAGGTATAGGGCGTCTGGGTTGGACACCCATAAACAGTTTTATAAAGATATGAAGGCAGTGGTGGCTTCAGCCATATATAATGAAAAAAAGGCATATTTCCAGCAACACATAAATAATAATATTAACAATCCAAAAAAGTTGTGGAAGAATCTTAAGTCTACTGTCCTTCCTAAAAATATCAGAGTGTTACCCCCCTACCTAAACAATCCTGATGACATCAATAAATCCTTTCTAGATGTACCAGGACAGGATTCGGTCCAGCCCAGTGTCCTATCGCAGTATGCATCTCATAGATACGGACCTGCTACCTTTCAGTTGAAGCCGGTAGATACTGGGGTAGTGGCTCAAATCATCAGGTCTTTGAATTCCAATGCAGAGGGTATTGATGGTATCTCCCTAAAAATGATAATCTTAACTCTTCCACATACATTGGATCCTATCACGGATATTATCAACAGATCTATTATAACTTCAAGTTTCCCAGACCTTTGGGGTACTGGTCTTGTATGGCCAGCCCCTAAATCACATAATCCTGTTGACACATCGGATCTGAGGCCTATTAGTATCTTGTCAGTGGTCTCAAAGATACTAGAGAAGGTGGTGTATGAACAATTGTACAAATATCTGGAGGATAATAATCTGCTACCTAGCGCTCAGTCAGGCTTCCGTAGGGGCCCTAGTACATCAACTGCACTTTTAAATGTAACCGATGATATCTTGTCTGGCCTGGACCACGGAATGGGCACTATACTGGTGTTACTTGATTATTCGCGCGCATTTGATTCAATAAACCATTTGCTTCTTCTCACTAAGTTAACTCACTATGGATTAGATGCAGCTTCAGTGCAATGGTTTCGCAGTTACCTTGAATCCAGAAGTCAGGTGGTTGAGGTGAAAAAGAATGATGGTACATCGGCTAGATCAGCGTGCAGCCCAGTCCGCAGGGGGGTCCCACAGGGCTCCATAATCGGTCCGTTACTCTTCATCCTGTACACGGCTGATATTGTGGAGAATATACAACATTTCGATTCCATTTATATGCAGATGATCTCCAAATTTATATTCACCTGTATCCTCAGGATACTGACAGATCTGTAAAAAAGTTGAATGAGGATCTAAGCCGTATCTGCATCTGGTCCAAAGACAATTGTCTGCTATTGAATCCAAGTAAAACCAAATATTTAATACTTGGCTCAAAGCATCAAATCACTAACATATTAGATCACAATCCAAGAGTACGTCTTGCAGATCAGCTGATTGAATATGTTGTTGAGGCACGTAACGTTGGTCTCATTATGGATTCACAGTTGCGTTATGAAAATCATGTTCTTAAAGCAGTGCAAAACTGTTTCTATAGATTGAAAGTGATGTACAAGTTTCGTCGTTACCTGAGTACTGATTTGAGAATAAGATTGTGCGATTCATTAATCCTTTCAAAGCTTAACTATGCTGATACGGTGTATGGGCCATGCCTTCTGGCCAGAACTGAAAGGTTAACCCAGCGTGTTCAGAACGCCTGTGCACGTTTCTGCTTCTCCGTTCCACCCCGCAGCCACATAACACCATATTTTAACAAGTCCAACATACTGAAAATGGAATCGCGCAGATATCTTCACCTTGCCAGCCTCCTATTTGGTGTGGTCAACAACCGTCAGCCAGATTATCTATATACTAGGCTAACCTGGATGCAAAATGCACGTAAGTACTCTGCTCGGTCCTCCCTTTATCGTTTGTCCACACCGAGCCATAGGTCAGCTGCTTTTCGGGGTAGCTTTAAATATGCAGCCACCCACTGCTGGAATAACATTCCCCCACCAATACGGACCCTAAAAAAGAAGAAACCGTTTATCGCGGCTTTTAAAACTCATTTATTAAATATCCAAAAACTCACTGGACTGTGACCCTGATTTAATTAAGTTGCTAGTTTAAGTTTGTTCTGCACCTATGTCAGCATGAATGAGTCTGTTATGGTCTGGCAAGTTTACTTTATACTTAGATATATTTTATTATTTAGAAAATATCTAATTCACATAGTGTCCCTATTTTACGTGGACAACGTTGCTGTACTTCAGGTATCTGTCCTGTTAGATGTCCTGTTAGGTATCAGGGACAATCTTAGTTTAACACTGGTTATTATATTAAATTGAGTTTTTCACTTAGGTATCTTAAAAGTTTTTACCTTGGACATTTTGTTAACAAATTTATAATGATTTTTCTATTGAAAATTCATTTGCCGTGTCGCCCCAGTCTTGTGTTGACCCTGACTCGCGCATCCCTGTGTGCGGAGCATAGGTAGTTGAATGATTGTTATGTGATTTAAGTTTGTAACGAACGATACGTAATACTACATACTATTTTTCCTTCTCTGAGTGTTTTTCTGTTCACTTGGATTGATGTCATGAACGCTTTTCATTTATTTTGTTCTTCCGTCTTGTATCTGCTTTTTCGTTTTGGCACTCGGTTCTTACAATCGGAATATTTATGTAATCTTTAAACTGTATATTTAAGTATGTTTTATATTGTTTCTTTTATGTTGGTTAATTATAGTGTTCGTTGTTTGTCTTAGTGCATAGTGCTTGTTTGTTCCGTCCGCGATGTCACAAAAGACTGGTCTGGACTGAAAATCAGTGTCGGGTCTGCTACACAGGCTTCGACAATATACTGAGTCCAGACCATTTTGTTACATCGCACAACACTGTTTGCTGTGTTTATATTTGTTATGTTATGTTATGCTTAGTTTTGTATATATGTTTTGCTGTGTATATGTTTGTTGTTCAGTGTTGTGTTGTGTACGAATAAATGTTTTTCTTTCTTTCTTTCTCTTTCTTTATTTTTTATAGTTATACTCACAATCTGTTAAAAGTGAATCTATAGATCTTATATCTATACGTATTACATTAGTACTTAGACAGTAGGTACCTCGTCTAAACATAAAATGGCATTTAACATTATTATTTAATAAATACTATGTTCACATAAAAACTCTACAATATGTGAACATACACTGGACCAGCCAAACCATTACATCCGGTTCGATAAACCACAAATCCTCGCCAAGGAGAACCGCTACATGCCGAGAATGTTGAACGAGGCTATTGAAATAAGAAAACACCCCAATTTCAATAGAGAAGATGGTTGGCAAGTACTACCTGCTTGGGATCCAGTCCTAAAAATAATCTAGTCCCAAACCCAAAGATCTAAAAAATGATCGGATACTGTGAGCGATTTTTGTGTAAATCGGAACATATATAATTAATCCATCCATGTCGGTAGATGTAATAATTGAATAACTAATTAAGACAAATATCACCTTAGTCTTCCTGCGATCACGGACGCTGCAAAGCGTTCGAAACGTCAGGTTCAACAAAATAAATAAAACACGCGATACTTCCGTTAAAAATTGTTTAATTCAATGTGTAACAATCGCGAAAACCTAAGACAATATTATTTAATTTAGTTTTAAAATTGTAAACCACTTGTAATAAAATGACAAAATTTTTTTTTTCATATTCAGTAACAACATTTTTTTATAATTATTACGCGAAAACATTCCTCGTTCAAACGGTCATTTCCTACAAGTTTATTTTCGTTGTCGTCATTATCACCGTGATAACACTTTGTCGGACCGTCAATGACCATTCTCTAACACTGTAAGGCTGTCCTATAAATGATGAACTTTGCAGGAGGGTTGGAGATCCCACTGCTAATGCGCTATTACAACAGAAAACACACTGATTTTTCCGTAGTAATTATAATTTATAATCTAATTATTATTTTAACAACACAATTTTTTCCAGCTGTCCATCGTGTCGGTTACGAGAAATGCCTAAGTTCATAACGCAACTTGTTTGAAATGTTTCGCGATATATATTTCTCACATCTACAATCCTGCCGGTCGAAGCCTCTCTGCTTAACACCGTCCGTCGACTGTAAAGACAGGCGCTGAAGTTGTAACATGTCGGTCACGGCGGACACCGGCGACCGGCGACCGGCCTGGACGTCTTCGGCGGAGACCTTCGACACGAGCTGGCACCGGCCGGCTGCGGCCGCGAGAACACCGCTCGATTGTCCCGAGTATCGAGTTAATTATAGCGCCCAGCCGCCGCGCCGCGGTGCTCGGCCGCGCACATTCCTATATCCACGAGGATTAACTCTCGGAGAAAATGCATTTACTGCTACGAGGGACTTGGACGTCGTCGCCAGAACACGTGTCGGAGAACTCCCGCCGGCCGAGTGTGGGGGCCACGTGGAGGGGACATCGCCCCGACCTCGTCCGCGTCGGAGGACCGAAGCCCCCGAGGGCCCGAACTCGGCCTCCGTGAGCACACAAAGACCTTCGCATCTCAAGTTTAATTTGGAATGTTCAAATTACACGCGTAGTTTCTGATCGCGGCCAGCTCGTCCACTCCGGGGACTCTCTCGCCCTTCATTACCGAAGTTTGTTTATCGACACGCTCCGTCACGACGACCCGGCGCCGCCCGCCGCCCGCCGCCCGCCCGACGAACTCACTTTCACGCATTTCATATATCGCCTTCCAACTTCGCAATTACGTGGAGCTGTGATCAGTGTACGTCACGAGGTGCGTGGAGCCGGCGAGCCGGGCATGTGGGCAGGTGGGCAGGTGCGGCGGCCGGTGTGTCCGCGGCCGCCACATGTTCCACCGAACGATTCGGAAACTGAAATAAATCATTACACAATCAAAGACCGAGGAGAGGCGCTCGCACTTGCCCTCGTTATTAATTCAAGAGATCGCGGCTCGCCCGCCGCCGTCGGACCGGAGCGGCCTGCGCTCTGCCCGCCGCCGTCGTCGGACGCCGCACGTCACCAATGTTAACTCCAAAAAGTACAAAGAAGAAGTCAACTGTTCTCTTAGTATGTGCTCACGCCACGCCTGAACACGGCACTGCTGACACCCTCTCACGCTCTCCTATTGCACACGTAGGTATCGATATCTTCTTTTTTTCGAATTCTTTCTTTCTACAAAGACGAGCTCGGTGGCGCAGTGGTGAAACTCGCTGTTACGCTACTTTGACACCAACGCTCGTGGGTTCGATTCCCACACAGTACAAACATTTCTGTGCATGAACATGTCTGTTTGTCTTGGTCTGGGTATTTTCTATGTATAATAAGTATGTATTTACAAAAAAAAATGTATTTACGTATATTTATCAGTTGTCTAGTACCCATAACACAAGCTTCGCTCATTTTTGGGACTAGATGGCGCTGCGTAATTTGTCCGACAATATTTATTATTTATTTACATGAGTGGACGAGTGCCCGGTGCGAGTTCCATATTCAGTCAAAACGGACACCTGAGTTTGCGATGTTGCTTTTTCAACGCAACTAAACTCTCCACGCCGATGGCCAGAGTACGCACTCCGGACACGCACAGGAACGACGCCGGCGCGTATAAACAACCCTCGATACGACGTAGATGCAGGCGAAAATAACTGTATCTGTTTGGTACACCTTCACGGCTGAATTCCTGGACCGATTTAGACATATAATGCATACGTCTAGATCGGTCCGAGGTTCAACGGTGATGGCACTCGAGGCACGTCAATAATACAGAGGACGCGCCGTCGGATTGAAGCCGCTGCGCGCCGAATAAAACGAAGCGATAGCACCGCTTTCCATCACAATTGCTCGTAAACAGGTTCATAACGTGCGCCGCCGCCGCCGCCGCCGCCGCCGCCGCGCCGGGCGGACGTAACGCCCGCTTAACATAGCTTTTTATTTCATTGTACCACATCATAGCGATATCGCAAAGATCGAGCAAACGAGTTTAAAATAACAAATACTTTCGCGTATCGACCTCTGCTTGTGAGCACTGAGGTCGGCTACGGCGGACACCTCTGGTGTTGCAACTGTATATAGGCTGCGGCGATTGCTTACCATTAGGCGGGCCATATGTTCGGTTGTCACCTTAGTAGTATAAAAACATTTTACTAAATTTACTATTATTATATTTATTAAAATAGATAAATTGTGGAGACACGTCGGTGTCTCTCGGCCTCGGCTGCTTCACGTCGCGGCCGAAGTGTGTACGTTATATGTGCAACAGTCTGCCGCCTTCAAAAATATATTCATATCTCTTTCTACTCTACACACATTGAATGAGAAAAATCAAACAAACTTTTCGTTGCTTTTAAACGCGTTTTTTACGTGTTCCCTTAGAATGATGTCCAATTAATTCGATTTACTTTTGATGACTTTATTTACAACATTTATAAAATAGAATACGAAAATATCTTCGTCATTTTAGTTTACGCTCTAGCTGGCTACAACAATTTTATTATCTGAACATGTAATTTTGACTTCATATTTAATTGTTCCATTCGCAAACGGGACGACAGTGATTGCGGACGGTACAGCGGTCGTAAACGTAAGTCGTTCGTCGCCGCCGTCGGTACGCGACGTGCTGTTCGTACTGCACAGTGTGCTACAAACAAACATATCGTAGCGTATAAAAGCTTAGGATGTGTCAGATGTAAGAAAATAAACTGCTTTGCAGATTGTAAAGTACTCGTATTTACTCGCCGAATGTGGGAATGGAAACGAGTCCACGGCGGGAGTTCACTCCGACCGCCGGACTCGCCTCCTCCCGCTCGACAAAAATAATCAGAACAATATCTTTCAGATCATGATGACGATCTACGATTTCAAAGACAGCGTTTAATAATCAAATAATTATAAATAAATACTAATGGTAATCATATTTATAATCGTACTTATTGTAAACATATAATCCAAGACAGGAAGTTACAACTTAATACGAGTAAATCTAACACATATTGTAACAATTGTTGTCTTTTGTTCACGTGTTACCTCTTTGTTAGAATTAGCTGAAAACTGAATTTAATCATTCGTTGGAACAAAACAAGTCCCTCCAGAGACTTGTCGGATATGATTCAGCTGTCTCATCTCATCTCTTCAACCAAAGTCTCGTTTGCGAGCTGGTAGGTGGCCCCGCGTGCGGCCGAGGTGGACTTCGGCACTAAACACTGAATCTTCCGGAGGTGAAACCGCAGGAATAACTTGGCAAACTCAGTAACTCGTTCGTAGCGTATGAACGTGAACGCGGCGGCAGGACCTCGCATGTCGTGGCGTCCGCCGGGCCTGGTGTCACGTAAGGAGAGTTCGGGAGGCAAGCGGGCGCGTTATCAGTCACTACGGCGGGAGGGAGCGAGGCGTCGCGGCGCTCGACGTCGGCAGGCGGTGACACGGTAGCACGGCACAGAGTTAATTCGCCCGATTTTATGTGCGCGCACATCACCAGCGACACATAAAGCCGATTTGTTTATTGTCGGCGACGTGTATCGGCGACGTCGCCGCGGAAATTTCTCATTTGAATCGAAAAGTCGTCACACGAAGTGAAGCAAAATATAATAATAATAATAAATATACTTTATTGCACCAACATTAAATTACAATGTACGAGTATATTAAACTTATGAATTAAAGCACAACAGGCGGTCTTATCGCTAAGCGATCTCTTCCAGACAACCTATAGCCGAGAGAGAAAAATAAAAATTTGATAAAAACAGGTAGGTGGCGCTGAGTAAATTTTATAACATAAATATAGAATAATATATATATCATATGTATATCTGTTGTTGTTTCTAGTCCAGAGGGTTACTGGCACAGGTTCGATGTCCGCACAACACGAGTCTTAAGTTTAGAATTGTTTCAAAATTTCCTTAATTTTAAATTCTGACTTCAGTATTTCTGCTGAACCTTACCTTCGTGCCCTTCATTATTGACATTGTAATTAAATACACGCACTTCAGACCACAATCGTTGAAATTACTTGCTGTTTGCAGTTTACACATAATAAATATATACTAACAAGGTATAAACAAGATTTACTGCATTTAATAACTTAAATGATAAATATTAAAAAAATTTTTTTTTTTTTTATACCACTAAGGTGGAAAACAAGCGTACGGCCTGCCTGATGGTAAGCAGTTACCGTAGCCTATGGGCATTTGCAACACCAGGGGTGTCACTCTTGCGTTGCCGACCCTGTAAGAACCTCTTCACGCCTTTTTTGAAGAACCCCATACTGTAGTCCCTTGGGAAAATCTCGGCAGGGAGCTCATTCCACAACATAATAGTTCTCGGTAGAAAACTTCTCGTGAAGCGCACAGTGCGCGACCATTGCGGTTCCAGTGTGTGCGGATGAACTCCCAGCCGCCGGCGAGCTGTGCGATTGTAAAATGAGGCTGTTGGTATAATGTCGAACAACTCCTCAGAACACAACCCATTATACAGCCGGTAGAACACTCAAAGGGAAGCAAAATCTCTTCTCAAACTCAAGGGCTCAATGCCGTGTGTGAGTCCAGGATCATCGATAATCCTCACAGCTCGTCTCTGTATCGAGTCACAAGGTCCTAGCTGGTATCCAGGTGCTCCCGCCCAAAGGTGGCTACAGTACTCCATATGCGGTCTGACTTGGGACTTATATAACATAAGCCTTTGCCCCGCGCTGAAGTACTGTTTAGCTCTGTTGAGCACACCGAGTTTCTTGGACGCCAGCTTAACCTTCTCCTCCAGGTGACCTCGATACTGAACATCGCTGGAGATCTCGATACCGAGAATCCTAATGCTCTTTAGTAATTGTGAGCGGCGTGTTCTGGAATTGGGGAACCACAGCAAATGGGGGTTTCTTAGCGGTGAACGCGCAAACTTGTGTCTTGGTAGGGTTGAATTGGACTAGGTTCAATCGCCCCCAGTCAGATACTTTAGACAATGTACCCTCCATTTCAGAGACAAGTTTATCGCAGCTTTCCTCCACAAGGGAACGAGGGATGTTAGCACGGCCTGTATAATAAGTGTCCCCGGTGCTGTCGTCCGCAATGAATGCTGTCGATTGACAACATGTCATTAATGTGCAGCAGAAACAGCGTCGGGGATAATACAGAGCCCTGTGGGACGCCAGCATTAATATCCTGGCAATCCATTTGCACAAACCCTCGGGCAGCCCGTACGATGGTAACTTCGATAGAAGACTCCGATGCCAGACCCGATCGAACGCCTTTGCCATATCTAGGCTAACAGCCAATGCTTCACCTTGACTCTCAATCGCCGAAGCCCAGCGGTGTGTAAGATACACTAGAAGATCACCAGTCGAACGACTGTGGCGAAAGCCGTATTGACGGTCGCTGATTAGGTCGTGATCTTCTAGGTATGCTAGGAGTCGTGTGTTTATCACACGCTCCATCACCTTGGAGAGAAGGGAGGTTATGGCAATAGGCCTGTAATTCGACGAATCTGATCTATCGCTCTTTTTGGGCACCGGGTGCACATTGGCGGTCTTCCACGAAGACGGGACTTGCCGAGTGGAGTAGGAAAGCACGAAAAGGCGCGTTAGCACAGAACACAACTCAGGAGCACAGTAGTTTAATATACAAATGTATATTAAACTACATAATATATATTATATATAGATAGAGATATTTTAACATAAATGTCCGTGTCGTGCAGCCGCAGTGACGCGGCACCGCCGGCCGTGTCACGTGACCGCCAACGGTACGCACACAACGGAGAAAGAGAGCAGTAAATAATTAATATTTTCAATCAAACAACTCCGCGACTCTAGCACTGAACTGAGATTACATCAACGTGGGTACTTCTTCTGTAAATGTATACCAAGCAGTATAATAAGCAGACAATACTTTAAATTAGTTACGTAATATCGTCTCGGCAGCATGCGCCAGCTCTAGCGTCCACACTACAGCGATCTTAATGTTATTAACATATGCCCCCGATGTCCCGCGGCACTTTATTATAAACGGCACAATAAATATATTTATTTAGTCAAGTTCCTACAAATTTCCTCAGTCTCGTGGGATTCCCCGGGAGGGTCGGGCCACCCGCCGTCGTGCACCAAATTATAAAACGAAGTTGATTCCAGTAAGCTTATATTCTACAGCAGTCCCACCGCCGCCCGCCCTCCGCCGCCCGGTCATATGTCGCGGCGCCGCGGGACGGCGACTGGTGCCCGCCGCCGGGGACGTAACGTTACACCCGAGGCCCGGGCGGGCAGGCGGGCGAGCCGTGCGCTACGTAATGGATGTGCGCGTTTGAACGTCGTTACTGTCAAATTCTTGTAATTCACTTGTGCATACATAATAATATTTCCGTCGTTAAGTTTAGTACTCACTTACTAGCAGTACTTGTACGCGATGTACAGTTGTTTGTGAGGAAGTAATGTCGGCGGTCACGTGGCCAGTAGGAAAATCATTTAACCAGACGCGTTCCAGACTTCGCCCCCAGGTTTCTTTTAAACAACTTCGGGAGGCATACAAGCATACGGCCCGCCTATTGGAAATCGGTTACCGGAACGTATGAACGTCACTCACACGCAGAAATACAACAACAAAGTTGTCATTTGGCTGCAGTTTTCTGCAAGGTGGAGGTACTAACCCAGACCCAGCTTCGGTGCACCCCATCTCTCTTCAGCCAGACCGAGACAAACAGACGTGTTTGTACACACAAATTTTTGTCCCGTGTGGGAATCGAACCCACGAGCGTGGGTGTCAACAGTAACAGCACGTTTACCAACCAGTTACCAGTGTTACAAACCGAGTACAGTAACTCCTGCACAGCGCCGGCAGTCGGAGACCTCGCGGGCGAGAGGCGGGTCATCCTGACCGAGATGGATACAAGTACACTATGTCAGAGCACCTCCAAAATCTAGGCGTTCGCTTCTTATACCGAGGACCATTTGAATCCATTCATCGGCGTGGCCTCGGGAGCGTTCCGTCCTTCGTACCGCGCTCTCTAAAGATAACAGTCGTTTGTTACATTCAATAATTACGTCTTCTTCTGTATGACTTTATGACTCCCTTCACTCCACTTACTCTTTTAGTTTGCTCTTGTCCTTCGCCAGTGTCTAGTTGTCGAGGCCATCACATGTGGCGCACATTGCTGCAGCTACTGTCACTAGATCCAATCGTTCCGGGAGAGTGACGACCCACCGCCGTGCCGACGCAGATCCTTTTTAATTACATGTACATTACGATAAATAAGTTTGAGGTTTCTTTGAAGACATCGTAGTCGGCGACGAGGTCTCCTCGCGCCTACATTCCGGTCTGTAATTTATCACCGTATGCTTAATTCGTAGAGCTTAACTTTATTGTTCAAATACATAGTATTCTATGTTCGATGTTTATATATATATATATATATATATTAAAGTCGCACGTGTACATGTGATCGTGAGTAGGGACCGTGTTAAGATATAAACATAAGAAGTACACTCAGTGGGCAAATCAATGGACATGTCACACGGGACAATCAATGGACATGTCACACGGGACAATCAATGGACTTGTCACACGGGACAATCAATGGACTTGTCACACGGGACAATCAATGGACTTGTCACACGGGACAATCAATGGACTTGTCACACGGGACAATCAATGGACTTGTCACACGGGACAATCAATGGACTTGTCACACGGGACAATCAATGGACTTGTCACACGGGACAATCAATGGACTTGTCACACGGGACAATCAATGGACTTGTCACACGGGACAATCAATGGAAGCGAATGGAATTACTGAAACTCTCATCCGCCTGTCCATTAGGCCGGCCGCGGACGTAATAGAACTATCTCAAAAACGTTTTAATGTACCCACATTATGTCTTTACAAATCGAAGAGGCCCGCCCGCGCCGCGACCCGCTGGGCGCTGGGCGCGAGCGGGGCGCGGCGCGGGCGGGCCGGTGCCGCGGTTGAGCAATACTTATCAAACGGCCGGTCCAGTTGTAGTGTTAACATAAATAAAATTGGACCATAATGGTCATAAACGTAACGGTCGACTGGTTTCTAGCGATACACATAATTTAAAAGCGGTTTTGCCAGCGTCCGCGATATTATTAGACCAATAGTGGAATCTTTAAGGGGATCGTTTCGCTTCAACAGATAAGTGCGGCCTTGAGCGCTCGCCGCGGCCGGCGGCCGTGCCTCCGAGATGAAGCACCGCCGGCGCCGGGACACGTTCAATTATTGTAACAACACAAATTCTTATACAACGATTACGTCACATTGGAATGGCAGCAATCCTTTTCACCGCGTGATTTTGCTAATAATGCAGGTATTGAATTGAAAGTGCTCTCGTCAGACGCGTGCAGCGCCAACATCAAAGTTTATTTGAATATTACGTTGTCGTACACCCGCAGTACAATGTAAGTGGGGCGCTATGACAGTTAGCGAGCACCACAGCGCTCCACCTAGTCACCTAGTGGCCGCGCGGCCGTCCTGGCCCCGCTCGAGGCGGGCGAGCGCCACTAGACTAAGGCCGTGTTCTCTGATTTACGTACATAAATGTAAACGTCACTCGCTCGATCATCGAACACAGAAGGTCTGGTTTTCCCTCTAGTTTGTGGAGGTCTGACTGTGCAGGTTCCTTCGCCAAACCATTAATCTTAGGTAGGGGTTCGCCGACTGAACCTTAGTATTTGGCGTAGGGATTGATTCATGTGTTTTCTAATGGGGGAAAAGAGGATAACGCTAAATAAAAAGAAGACACACTAGAACAAGACTGGCAACTTTACCGCCGCGGTGTATAAGGTATACGTATAGTATACGGTGTATGGGCTCCACTCCCGCGCAGGACAATCATTTGTGTGCATGAATTAACCTCACAGAAAATCGCAACCACACTACAACAGATAAACAATGTTCAAAAAGAAGCCCCGGGGGCGGTACACCTTGGATAAATAGACACGGACCGAGTTCGATTTCGCCAGAACGGATAAGAGGAATATAGTCATAGATGTCTGTGGTATAATGCGAAGCGCTTTAAGTATCTGATATACAAAGCCCTCATGTTGAAATCGCCCTTGCGTACCACTCCTTCGCATGCCCCTCTATCTTCGAACAATATTCAAAATTTTTTTTGGTGGAATCTGCTGTGGACGTGGAAAAACCAACAGAAAAATAATGATAACACATCACGAAGTGGCAAATTATACTTTGGATGACAACACAGACATCGAAGTAAAGTAACTATGTAAAGGATAAACATGAGATTGTATTGTTTGCAGATGATACCTCTTTGACATTCAAAATTAATAGACAGTTAGGTAATTATGACGAAATTAACGATGCTCTCTCTAAAGTTATGCATTGGTTTAATGTTAATAATCTGCTTTTAAATGATAAAAAGACTAAAGTAATTAAGTTCTCAACACCTAATGTAAGACAGGTGACTACCAATGTACATGTTAATGGAACTAATTTAGCCCCTGTGGAGACAACTGTGTTCTTGGGTATAACAATCGACTCCAAACTACAATGGGGCCCACAAATTGAAAAATTATCAGGAAAACTAAGTTCTGCAGCCTATGCAGTGAAAACTATTAGACGGCTCACTGATGTTGATACGGCTAGAATAGTTTATTTCAGCTACTTTCACAGTATTATGTCATACGGAATTCTTCTTTGGGGTAACTTCGCGGACATTAACACCATCTTTTTATTGCAAAAGAGAGCCATAAGAGCTATCTACAAACTTGGTCCCCGTGAGAGCCTTAGAGAAAAATTCAAAGAAATAAATATTCTAACAGTCGCATCGCAATATATCTATGAAAAACTTTTGTATGTCCATAAAAACATAGACTCATTTTGTAAAAAGAGTGATACTCATAATATAAATACTAGATATAAGCATAATCTTGTGTTACATCCAAGCCGTCTCCACAAAATAAGTAATTCTTTTATGGGGCAATGTATACGGTTCTATAACAAACTTCCCAGCAATGTAAGAGAATTGTCAATAATGTGCAATTCGATCCAACCTGCTTTGTGTGCTTCCGCCACCAATTAGTTCATGCGGCCTAGCGCCGGCCGGCACCCACCCACTACTGTTAGTACGTGGTACATGCCGACGCTGCCATGGCTGCTCCGGTAGTCTCTGCCTCGGCTGCTGCGGTCGTCCGCCATCTGGAACAGAATCCGCATGCCCCCTCCACCACCGTCGCTGCCACGACTGGCCTGGTCGTCGCTGCGATACGTGTTCGCCTCTCCACGTGAAAGTGAAAGTCACTTGTAGCATGTTATTCTTACGATTAACGTCTACAACGCCTGATGATGCCTCGTGGAGAGGCGAAACACGTGTCGCAGCGACGACCAGGCCAGTCGTGGCAGCGACGGTGGTGGAGGGGGCATGCGGATTCTGTTCCAGATGGCGGACGACCGCAGCAGCCGAGGCGGAGACTACCGGAGCAGCCATGGCAGCGTCGGCATGTACCACGTACTAACAGTAGTGGGTGGGTGCCGGCCGGCGCTAGGCCGCATGAACTAATTGGTGGCGGAAGCACACAAAGCAGGTTGGATCGAATTGCATGTAAATTTGACTTTCGCAAAATAACGCCTGAATCTATTAACTATTTAATTGTCAATAAACAAATTTAAAATTACCATTAAAGCCAAATTGTGTAGCAGGGCATATTATAAAGTATCTGACTATATTAATGATTGACGAGCTCGGTGGCGCAGTGGTCGAACGCGCTGTTACGCTACTTTGACACCAACGCTCGTGGGTTCGATTCCCACACAATACAAACATTTGTGTGCATGAACATGTCTGTTTGTCTTGGTCTGGGTATTTTCTATGTATAATAAGTATGTATTTACAAAAAAAAATGTATTTACGTATGTTTATCAGTTGTCTAGTACCCATAACACAAGCTACGCTTACTTTGGGGCTAGATGGCGCTGTGTAATTTGTCCGACAATATTTATTATTATTTATAATGATAAAAATGCCTGGGATTGAGTCGATCCAATTATAATGTAATTAATAAATTATGTAAATTTGTTTGGATACCAAAAAAGGGATGCCTGAGTTTTTTGGCAGTTTTTTATCAGTGCTCACCTAGTCATGAACTACACGGTAGGGGAAAAAATTGTGATGATTCAAAGTCAAAGTCAAAATCTTTTTATTCCGTAAAAATGGCTACATTTGTTTGGAATCGTCACAATTTTTTTCCCTACCGTGCAGTTCATCATTCCCTATTATTAGTATTAAATTTTATTGTACATACACTACATACACTAGCATGTTTATCCTGTGTGTTCGATACTACAGACCCATCACAGGTTAAGTCAATTGTCAGTGACGGTGGATCATTCGTATTTGAGATGGCAGAAGCAGTAACTAAGTTTGGAGCGCTATCTAGCAATTCATCGAATAACGACTGGGAATGAACAACTGTTGACTCCTGATGGGAACATTCCAGCTGATCAATTGTACTTAGTGCCTGTTTCAATTTGGTTTCTAGCTGAATATTGCGTTCTAGAGTGGTCTCAAACTCAACCCTACATTTATCAAAACTACCTACCAAAGACTGCAATGTATTATTGTCTTCCAAAGCATTATCTAACTCTAAATTAATTTTCACTATCTTTTCCTTAAGTATAGTATTACTTTTAATAATTGACAGTGCTTCCAACTCATTGTCATCTCGTTCATTTTGCAATTTTTCTGACAATTCCTTATATTTCTTTAAATCTTTTAAAGTTAATAAAAATTTATTATTTAATTCTTTGTATCGTAGCTCTGAATTTTTAACATCTTTTAATGCATTTCCAAACAAATGTAGCCATTTTTACGGAATAAAAAGATTTTGACTTTGACTTTGAAAGAATTATCTCCCGGACGGGACTGTCTCTCGTGATGAATAAGATAAGATAAAGATAAAAATCATTTACATGCAATTTGATCTAACCAGCTTTGTGTGCTTCCGCCACCAATTAGTTCATGCGGCCTAGCGCCGGCCGGCACCCGCCCACTACTGTTAGTACGTGCAACATGCCGACATGAATGCCGCAGTCAAATTTACATAATTTGACTTTCGCAAAATAACGCCTGAATCTATTAAAAATCATTTATTTGCCATTAGGCCCTTACGGGCACTTAGACACGTCTTACATTCTTTAAATTAGGTCATACTGTATCTTAATAATTTTCCAGTTTTTTTTTTACTTTTAATCTCTCTTTTTTAATCTACCAGCATTTCGGAAATGACCATTGGCGAAGAAGAAATGCCGAAAGAAACTTGCCAATGTGGAATAGACTTAGGTTCCTAGCGCGAAAAAAAAACTACAGCTCATTCCCTTGAATAACTGAAGAGTACCTATCAAAGCCTCCGGCGAAGACCGAGTCTCCAGATCCGAATGAACTGCGACATCTGTTAATCAGGGGTTTGTCACCTTTATTGAAGAATAAAACGATTTGTTCTTCAATAAAGACCCCCTTTAGGAGAGTTACAGGATCCTTTTGTTCGAAGGCCTGAGCAGTACTTGCCAACCGAACAGGCTGCATTGTGTAACGTTCTCATACAGAACTGCGGACCACACACATGCACAACTACGTAACAACTGAGATGAAATAATGCACGTGGTGCAGTTCCTCTCTTAACATTGTTGATCTGTATTTCCGACAATCAAACAATGGTGAACTTGTAAAGCTGGAAGTATCGTCGGCCGGTATACCATACCATGGCGGAGCGCGGGCGGCGGACGGTCGCTTGCACTCCCGGCGCCGACCAGAGGCCGCAAAAAACGATCGCGCCGCCGCCGCAAAAACTACCTCTCCGAGTGGTCATTACTCCCGCGGCGAGGCCGGCGGCTCGCCTGCCGCTGCCGTCATTGTCGCCGATGTGACGGCAAAAAATGGTACAGAAATAGCCAACACACGCGTCGACACCTCTCCGAGATCCTGGAGAACGTCTGCCGACGGCCACTGGTGCCTTCTAGCGCGCCGTTCCGTTGCCGCACATGATTACATCGGTGAGGTGACATTTTTCTTATTGACGGGTTGGACAGAGTTCTCATTGTAAAAGTCATGTCTCATGAAGACACGCCCTCTGTAACACAAACAGTTCGATAGTTTATTGTTTGCTCAAACGTCTGTCTTCGTAAGCACGGCATGCACATATTTACATTACATACACCCCTTTTTTCATTTTCTAGGTAACTATAGAAATCCTTGAAACACAAAGATCGACTGTTGGGGGAATTATAATATTTTCACATAGAATGAATTTTGTTGAACAAAACAGAGAACGTTTCAGTTCTGCTCGCCTCCGGTTTCAGTCACGTTCCCGACTCCGCCGCCGACGAGACTCCCGGCTACCAATGTTTGTCAGCGCCAATAATCACATATCTTTTGTTCTCTGTCCCATGGACCACAACTTGTTTCTATCTCGGTACTGGGAAAAGCTACTTTTTAGGGTTCCGTACCCAAAGGGTAAAACGGAACCCTATTACTGAGACTTCGCTGTCCGTCCGTCCGTCTGTCACCAGGCTGTATCTCACGAACCGTGATAGTTAGACAGTTGAAATTTTCACAGATGATGTATTTCTGTTGCCGCTATAACAACAAATACTAAAAAATGGAATAAAATAAATATTTAAGGGGGCTCTCATACAACAAACGTATTTTTTTTGCCGTTTTTATAGAAAGTGGTACGGAACCCTTCGTGCGCGAGTCCGACTCGCACTTGGCTGATTTTTACTATTTTGGTTGTCTGTTTATTAACAGTGAAGGATCGAGAATTTAGATAATAAATATAGAAGGAACCAAACTAATAAACGGTTATTATTCTGGTAGCCCTGATAAGTCATACACTATCGTCTCGGCCTGTATTCGTCCCCTGCTGAACACAGGCCTCCCCTCTAGAGCGCGCTCGGCTCGACCCTGTGCCTCCTGCGTCCATCGGCTGCCTACAGACCTCGCGGTCGTCGCTCCATCTAGCGCGGGTCGTCCCACACTGCGTGCGCCGGTACAGAGACGCCATTCGAGAGCCTTTCTCCCCCAGCGGTTGTCTGTTCTACGAGTTATGTGGCCGGTCCACTGCCCCTTCAGCTTACTTATCTTTTGAGCTGTGTCTGTCACCTTACTTCTACTGCGGATATCTTCATTTGTGATTCTGTCACGCAGAGAAGCCCCGGGTATAGCCCTTTCCACAGCACAAAATACTAAATATCATGTTCATATTTGTTTATTTAAAACAAAGTCAATTAGAAACTATCACTGAATGCGTTACGTTATTATCTATACATATATAAATAACCGAAGACAAAACAGTTTAGTGCTTTTGACACAGTAGAGAAACATACTTGGTAACGCTTGAATTATGAAGAATTATGAATATTTCATGTAAATAATGGAATACAAAATGATCGTTATTGATACTCGGCGGGCGACATGTAGGTACGGAACATTCGTAATTATAAAATGCAATCACCGAGTGGAACTCACGTATCGATATCACTAAAGCTCGTAAATAGTTAGTAAACAATAAATAAAACAACGTAGTAATTAGTTCATTAATAACAAGTTTGTTCGTTGCCGTCATCCCGTCGGGGTCGGCGGCTCCTCTAGCTAACTCTGATCATATGGATTCGTACGTAAAGCGACCTCCGTCAGACCAGAAGTGGTTTACCACCAGACTTGCGGTCAGAGCGCACGTCTGTCGAATATGTTTGTGGGACGCGCGGGTCTCCTTCATGAGTGCGATCGTCAGCGAGGGATCATTACTGTCATGTAACTGTGGATGTCATATAAACCTGAAAGCAACGTCGCCGCCTTCACCGTGTCGCTCAGCCACGACGCCGAGTGGTCGCACGGTCGCCGGTCGCCGGGCTCCTCGCGGGCGGACTCTCGACCGCAGCGGGCGTCGACAGCGGCCGCCATTACTCGAACGTGTTTCATCACGAATAACCACACTTTTTACACGGTCGGCTACGCACGAGTGGCACACCCTTGGTGCTAGAAGTGTGGCGGACCGTATGCTTGTTTGCCATCTAAGTGGTATAAAGGTATAATAGTCATGAAAAAGAAGTATCGTTTGGGTATTTTTACTAGTTTTTTTTACTTACTTTTTAGAGGGAGACTTTGTACAAAACTCGTCTGCGTACCTCTGTCTCACCTATTTCTACCGCCAAGCAGCTATATTTATATAGCTGTGTTCCGGTTTGAAAAGTGAGATATGGCAGAGAAATTACTGTGTACTGTGACGAAACATCCTTAGGTCACAAGATTGGCAGCGCGCGAGTAACATCCCCGTGGTGTTGCGAGCTTACCATCTAATGCGGGCCGTATGTTTGTTTGCCAATCTAGTTGTATAAAAAAAATACTCGATAATCTCACTCTCTCGGGAGAATACCGCTGTCTGTTCAGAGAACTGTTGTTTAGTTGTGAAGTGGAGGTACTTCCCCCGCCGCCGCCGCCGCCGGGCAGCTTGATGCGGCCGACCTCACTTTCGCCAGAGCCTCGTTTGTCGATCAGTGAGTAAGGTGCACCACACGTATACATGTATACGAGGTTTGTTTTGACTATGTAGTGCCCGAGTTACGGCTGCTGCTGCGTGTCATTGCCTCGCTGGCCTCGTGTCTAGTGCTCTTGGTTCCATGGTTTTCAGATTCGAACTACATGCACCAAAGAGTACTCACCATCAGATCGACATCATGCTCCGCGGCTGCAGAATGCGAAGCACCGACTTCACTACAAACAAAAAGAAACGGCCTGTAGCAGCGAGCGAGAGTGTTACGGTTAAACTTTAGTTTCCGATTGATAGTCAATTACAGCTCCGAATATTGCGTAACGTAATGAGGACGAACGTATCGAGCGGCCTGGCGGAGTACCTGCGGGCTGACGGCGACTTTCTCGTCGCGATAACTCGCCGGGCTGTCGCGTGGTTTGCAGACTTACATACAATTTAAAAAGTCAACGTGAGTGTGAGGAGACCACGAGCGAGCTCCGCGACACCCTCGGCTGGCTGCCGTGGGGGACGGGAGTACCGCGACATGTGACGTACAGTCGCTTGAACATTGTCATTTGATGTATTCTGCGAGGTGTGCTGGAACACGGCGAGAGATCGCGGAGTGGTCGCGGACTGACGCAACGCCACGAGACGACCACCATTATTTGTCTGTACTAGACATAAAGGCGATGAGTTTGTTTGGACGCGCTAATCTCTGAAACCATCAGACGAATTTATAAAAATCTTTTTGCATTTGATAACCAATTGTTGAGGAAGGCTAAAGTTTTTTTAACATCACTGTGCGACTCTTAGACGCCGAGAAAAAGAAACATTAAGAAAAAGCGGTTCCCGCAGGATACCGTGTCTCGCGCGGACGAGGTCGCGGGCTGCGGCTAGTCTGTTGTGAACGAGCAGGCCGCGTCCACCGCAGTGGGCTTCGTGACACATTTTCTACGAAAAGTTATGGAACCAACTTCTCTCAACAAAGTCCTCTAACAATGACGACATGACCGAGAAAACAGATTTTTTATCTTGTAAAAGGAGGGCAACGAGTTACGCTCCTCAGCCCCTCTTTCATATGAAAATGTAGTGTGTGTATACTGAAGACACGACATTAAAACGCGTGTGTGTGTGTGTACTTCATTAAATGATACTCGGCGATAGTTTGTAAGTATATACCTATGTGTATCTGAACATGTGAATGTATTCATATAATGTTGCCATAATTCATATATCAATGATGAATCTGCACTTATTTACCGACGTTCATGTGACTTTGTTAATGCATAGTGTTTCAATTATTTGCGAAAACTTGTATTTTTGGTCATTTATTGTTATAATAACTCTAAACAATGTTATTTCGTTAGCTGTAAGTTTTCTATTAAAAATAAAATAAGTATCCAGAGGTCGTATGCTGCACTGCAACTACGCTGCAAGTGTACGTATCCTGCAAATGAACTATTTAACTTCTGTAATGTTACCATATTTCAATCTAATAAATTGTATTTTAATAAATTTACTTAATATTGACTCCTGTAGTTTCAAGCCCCATTACCATTGATTGCCGGCGTGGAGGTATTTCTGAAATGAAGCTTCATTTATTCATATATTTCCACAAACATCTCCCAAAACAAAAAAAAATTTTGTAACATAAATCACCGCTTATGGATATCAATTTCACTTCGCAAAAGTTGCTCAAGAGTAACGTTAATAAAACTGCAAGTAAACTCCTTCAAAACTTCTGTCACCGGTATACAAATGTCAAAACAATTTATCAGAATACAATTATATTGCAAGAAACGTGCAGAGCAGTGCAGGTTTTTTTTAACAGAATAGCGAGTAATTTCCTGCAGCATTCCTGCAACGTCGCTGCTGTGAGATCGCTTAACAGAATACCGATACGTCAAAATGTATACATTTTGACACACGCCGCGCAGCAGTGCAGTTGCAGTCTTTAGTAGAATCGGCGTACAGGGCGTGTCATACACACTACTGCGACCAGTACTGTGGTGACTGCACACTGTCCGTACTCGTTTAATATCGTACAATCAAGGCGGTACACATTATACCTTGACATTATGTACTCACGGGACCGCTTGGTTCAGCAGAGTAATGATTATATTCCAAATGTCCACAAACAAAACCGCGCGCACAATAATATAACAACGACCGTGCTATGCTTGCTTAAAAACTAACGTTGTGTGTCCCGACTTTACATTTTATCCCTAAAAATAATGGTGTTGGGAACCCTCTGGGTAACGTCCCAACGGCACCACACACCACGCCAGACCGGGACCGACGCGCGGTACAGCCACCGAAAACTAGTCCTCAATCCTATTGTAACGTTGTCTCAAGCATTACCTCGACCTGTGTATGCTCGCGCCGCACCCGCGAGGTGCAGGCAGACATTGCCACTGTTCAGGCTTAACCAGATACGCTCGTGCAGCGGGAGATCTGTGAATTTAGGTACCTACTGGTTGCATGAATTCATAGACTTGTATGTTTGCAAAATTTCGCGTAGTGGCGTGGTGTGTGAATGCATGTGCCTGGTGGGTGTATACAATCGTGGGCCATGCCAACCAAAATCGGTTTATATGATCGCGCCATCACCGCTGTACGGAAAAGTCGATCTACAGTTGAACTTGTCCTGCGCCGTGCTCGTGTGCTGTCACACACATTAACTACGTGCGACGCTTCGGTAGGTATCATCCCAGCTCGCTCAGTCAGAGTATAACACCATCTCTTCCAGGACGGCGGCAGGACGGAGCGGCTCGCTCCTGGAGACTGCCCGGGAGGGAGGTCTCGCTCGCGGCCCGCACGCCCGAGGGTGCAATCTCCACTGACTGGTGCGCGCACAAAACTCTATAATTATACTCACAATCATTTGTTCCAAGGCAATGTCACAGTGCAATTGAATATGTTTATGTGGCAGGTGTGTCGTTATAAATAGCGCGAGTGTCGCGGGCCGCTGTCGCCGCGACGACGTCTTGTTTGAGGGCGGCGTCGCGGCGCTATATATTCTCTTAAATTGATTTGATTGGAATAAGATGAACTGAGTTATTTATGACAATCGTGAGTATCTGGGCGTGCTGTGGGCTGTGACAGCGCGGGCGATACGTACTGTGTGCGCGCAGCGGGGGAGGGGGCGGGCCGGGCGTGCATGTAGTCATCTGTGGAAGGGTGCTTTTACTGAAAACCAACAATTTGTAACAATAATTAGTGCTAACGACTAATTAGCAAGCGGAACTTACTAATGAATAGTTAATAGCCGCCACGAGCAAACTCAGCAGACAAGTTTCGAAGGAGTTATTTACTCGCCGAGTTCAGCAGATCTGTGGATGTACTGGCATTGCCTCGGAGAGCCATATTTGAATCGGATCGAAAAGTTACCTCTCATAATGAATGGAATCTGAGTGAACATTTTCTGAATCCGTTTCGAATGTGAAAGTGAAATACCCCTCCTGTTGTTAATCAACACGACGCTTGTCAACAATGAAAGTACTTATTTCCTTTTTTTTACAAACCACATCACTGTCCATGCAGTAAACGGTCCGCCTGAGCCTAGTCGATTACCGCAGCATATTCTACCTTTCTGCGAATAAAGTTTTATAAACGAGCCCTTTTTTTGTAATTAGCATATTGCTAACATTGCTCACTTTCAGAAAAATATAACCCACCGCCGCCGACCGCCGTCGACGAGCTCGGTGGCTTCGATTCTCACACAAGACAAACATTAGTGCACGAATATGTCTGTTCGTCTCGTTCTGGATGTTTTAAAAGAGGTAGGGTGCGTCAAGGCAGTCCGTCTGGGGAAGTACCTTCACCTCACTGAAAACTGCAGCCAAATTACAACTCCCTAGAGGGTTGTTGTGTGAGTGAGGTCACCGGTAAGCTCCTAACAAGTTGCTGCCGACATTATATAAAAATATCTCACAATGTGGACAAGAGACGCACTCTGCTCCTCTCGCACTCCGCGCTCGAGAGTGGTGGCGGTGTGGCCGCCGCGAGCAGCCCCTTGCGGGGTAGGCAGAGAGATCCGAGCGCCGTAAGACGCAGTCTTTACACACTTCACTCGCTTCTCTAACTTTCATAGCTCTTTTCATGTACACTCGCCGGTGCCTGGGGCTCCTGACATTGCCTTCTGATAAAACAATTTGGTCATGGTAGGTTAGTCTTCCTCGGCTCCTACATCCTTCCACTTTCGCATTGTGTATCTGTTTCTTATTCTTTTATGCTGCATTCTTTCCACATCTCCGAACCAACAAAGCATGCCTTTTCTTATCTCAACACCGTCACTTTCTTTCAGACCAACTCTCTCTCTCTCTTACGTCATCATTACGAACACGGTCAGCAAGCGTTATGCCACAAATTTTGCGCAATGCTCTCATCTCGACCGCATTTATTCTACTTTAATATCGCGTTGTGTACAGCGAGCTGTGCCTTCTGGCTTAGATTTCAGCTTTCTAGAAGTTTACCCAACGCTCCATTCACGCTATTCTCTGCCTTCACTCTCTTCACATCAGCGGCGTACCTTCCATCGCTGCTAAATGCGCTTTCAAGATATACAATCTTATCCACTTACTTCAACACTACATCATCAACCGTAATCCTCGTGTTATTTCTTGTTGCCTCTCTTTCAAATACCATTATTTTGGTTTTCTTCGCATTCAATTGAAAACCTTTCTTTATTCAATCATAATTCATTGTTGTAACTAGTGTTTGCAGTTCGGATGGTGATTCTGCTACTAATGCCGCATCGTCTGCATAAAGCAGGCAGTTGACCACTGAGTCACCCATTCGCATTCCCACATTCATATTTCTTATTCTCTGAAGACAACTGTCCAGATACAGAATGAATAGCCGAGCCGACAGCTATCTCTGTCTGACACCAATGTTGATATCAAACCAGGGCGGCGACAAGCTGACGTCCACCCGTACAGCACGTGTACAATTCTCATTAGTGGATTGCACAACACGGAGCAGGTCACCGTTAATCCCATATGTTCAAAAAAAATGTTCCAGAAAAATCAGAATAAACCAGAAGGCGTCCCTAACGTAGGTGCCACCTAGTTTTATCATCTCAGCTGTAACCATATATATTCCCGCTGTCTTTCCATTTTTAAAACTTCGTATCGACCATTCAATCTCATCCATGCTAATGTCTTCATGGTACGCTGGCACTGCCGAGTCAATCACAGACTCATTCACAGCGCCAGCGTCCTGGACATAATTATACATTTCTCTAAAATATCGACTCCACCGTTCTAACACTTCCTAAGTGTTAGTAAGAATGCCACCACCAGCTTTACATTTTGTTTATAGTATTTGCCTTGAAGTTCTTCGTCAGCCTCTCTTCCTCATTCATAAGTAGTCTTTCACGCTTCTCTTTCACTAAAGCTTAAGTTTCGTGCGGTTTGAGTTCAGAATTGCAGTGAACAGTGTTGGACTGTCAGGGCCGCGGCGTGCACGCTTCTGGCGCCAACCCCAAGTGTTATTAAGGTTTGACACATGCAACTTTACACGGACAACTTTGACACGGACTACATATTCGGTGTTAAAAGTCTAGACCACTTCCTGAACTTGAAAATGTGAAATTAAGCCAGATCGTGTGCGTATATATAAAAATAAAATTCAAAATAATTAAAGTTTATGCATTTACGTTTAATATTTCTTTATATTTACATTTACCTCTGAGTACCAAAAGAGTGTCAAATATGAACGTAAAAAACCTGTTAAGTATTTTAGACAAAATAAATATTATGTCAAAGAATAACGATATCCCTACAAAACATAAACGAGCAAAATGGGTCAAGTTCGGACAAACGATGTCAGAGGTGTAGAGGTGTCAGAGGCCAACGAAAGAGATAAATGTAATAAATATACACAGTTTATTGTCTCGAGTGGACGAGTGCCAAGTTCCACTTTCTCATATGATAAATATTCTGAAATGTATTTTTAAAATGTCGTTAAATATGGACAATAAATATTTTGTCTAATTTTATGTCGAACGAAACGTTTGTAGTTTGTAACATAACATAACGACCAGAAAAGTAATTCTTCTTGTTGGCGTGGTGCGAGGACCCGCGGCGAGTGCTGGCTGTCGGTCAGGTACGTCGGCCGCCGTGTCGAGAGCACCGCAATGTCATACGTTTACACGTAAACTGACCGAGTTGTAAATACCATGTCAATGAAGTAACTAATTTTCTTTGCGAACGTTGTACCCGGTACAGCTGTCATTAAGAAAGTGCTCTGGAAGTTGGCACGCGTTCAGACCTCGACTATTCATCGCCGCCGCGCCGCCCTCCGATGTCGTTTTCACTTGTCTGTTTTTGTTTGTATATATCATGTTGTAGTTATCTTGCTCTTTGCTTACACACACGGTGGGTGTGGAAATTTCAAAGTTTAAAATACACACTCTAGTGTTTTATACACTTAATAAAACGGCTCTAAGATTTTTTGTTCGTTTTGATACTACTAAAATGCAAACAAGCATTCGACGTTTCGTTCGTTAATAAGCGGTCACCGTTAGCTCACAAGGGCGGACATTCGCACGTTGCCGGTCTCGTAGAATTTCTTTTTTGTCGAGTCTCGTGCTGGTCTCTCGGGAGAAGCTTCGCGTGGACTTCACTCGATTACTGTCCGAGGAGAGAACTCTGAATCCATCGACGACGCGAACGTTGCACCGAAAACAATGTAGAAACATATCGACCGACTCAGCGAGCTGAACGGACCTCGACTCGCGACCGGGACGAAAAGAAATGGCCGTCGTTTTTATGTGTGAACACAGTCTAAAAAATAACATCATTGAATTTAATATTGTCTTAGGTTTTCGCGATTGTTATACATTGAATTAAACAATTTTTAACGGAAGCATCGCGTGTTTAATTTATTTTGTTGAACCTGACGTTTCCAATGCTCATGAAGCTCATGAACGACATGAAAAGTGGACATTTTATACTTTAATAACAAATCATTGAATTTGTAATTAAAGTATAAAATGTCCACTTTTCATGTCAAACGAAATGGTCGTTTGCGAGGCGATTAGATGTCGTGAGGCACGGATGGACGACAGAAGCGCAACAATAGGCTCCCGCGGAGACCTTCCGGTGCGTACTAAAACTCAAGCACCCGATCATAAATAAATAAAGGGAAAGTTATTTGTGTTAAGTCGATAACACTTTGTATTGTAATCACCCGTTTATATAAACAGTTAACGGGCCCGCGCCTCAGTCTCTGTTCCGTTTGATTGCGGGCGGCGCGCCCTCCGGCCGCTTCTCTCGCCTCCTCCTGGGACGACAACAGGCACTGCTCCGTCTGGCTGCATGTCTGTGAACGCTCTTCGTCGGGTCGTTGTCTATAGGGGAGAAGTGACACGAAGGAGTCAGGTTTTGAAAGGGTCACTTGTATTATTTAGGTAGTTTAGGAACGGATTTGGTTGGATATTCTATTTTTAAGAGAACACTGATTACCCGTCACCGACAAACATTTGACAGTTCGTCGAAACTATCGCACTCAACATACATAAAATCAAATTTTTTGACACTACAAAGTGAGTATTTTGCTTCATTTAAATTGTTTTTGTTGGTACGAGTATTTTATTATAAACAAACATAGGTATACGGATTAATTGAGTTGGTGCGTATATCAGGCCTTGCAGCTACGTATAATCTGAGCCGCAAAAGTTTTGATATCACTCTTACTTTGAAGGTTATATTATATTTTTTTAAGAATAATAATATGAAAAAGCCGATGGGTCTTCAAAGAGCTGACTCTTTCATAACCCTTGCATTTGAATTTTGAAAATAAATTATTATCATAATAAATATGCGTTTTTAAGAGAGATAGGGCGCATCAGAGCAGCCCGTCTGGGGAAGTACCTCCTCCTCACAGAAAACCGCAACCATATAACAACTCCCTAGAGGGTTGTTGTGTTCCTGCGTGTGAGTGAGGTCTTCAGTAAGTTCCTAAGGAAGCTGTGTTAGCAGCAGAGGTTACATCGCGCGAGTAATGCTTAATGTATCGCAAGCGTTTGTAGGCTACGGTGAACGGTTTACGTCAGGTGGGCTGTATGTCTAATGCCGTTGTATAAAAAAAAATCTCGCTGCTCGTCGACCGCCGCCGCCGCCGGTGGCCCGCCCGGCGCCCGCCACGTGCTCATGAACCGGCGTCGGGCCGCGGAGTTCGGCGCCGACCGCTGATCTCTTCTGCCCTGTGCCGCCAGCCTCTCCGCGGTAAATACTACTTAATGATATATAATTCGGCGTCCGTCGGTTGCATCGTCACAGTGTAACAAACGCTTACAGTCCCGTCGCCGCGAGCCGCGACCCATCCGCACATAGGACGCCGGCGCCCTGACTTCGCCCACCTCGCGACATTCCACATCTCGGGAGACGTGCTCGGCACTTGCCCTCTGACTATTTCGCGGCGCAAGTAATTCTGCAGCCCTCACAAATTATTCCAGCTCTCTCCACGTGTCAGTACAACGCCCCGGGGCGGCGACCGGTCGGCTCACCGAGATGCCTCAGACCATAGGTACGGGGGCCGGCGGTTTAGGTTCCACGTAGGAAGTCCAGCGGGAACAATGTCCGTGCTTCAACTACACGCAGCCCGCGTTGTGTTCAATCCGCCGCGCCGCCGCGCCGCCGCCGACGTATTGAGTCGGGCGCCGAGCCCGCGGGCGGCGCCGCAGCACCACGTAGCGCTTATGTAAACACAATTTCCGAGAAAAATATTCACACGTTTTAAAAGGTCACTGATGTAAATAACACCGGTTACAAAAATAATGCGTCTTCCTGCACAATTAGGAAAGTTGGCAGACATCTGATGTCGCACATCCGAAGCCCGACTAGACCGTGCGCTGTAACGTGTGTTCGCTTGTCCTCAGTCGCGCACTCGCGCTCGCTCGACGGACGGACGGGGATCCTGCCCGTCTCTATATATAGGTAACTAGTCTGGCCACAAACACTGTTACATAGAAACTATTGTTTTTTTTTAACTCTTTGATTATTTTAAATTTGGAACGTGTTTATTCTAGGTATTTATTAAAAACTTCTTTCGATTTCCCGCCGTTTTTCATATTTTTTTCGTGTTTATTATCAAATGACAATATGGAATGGAGTGTGAAGAAAATAGGATTGCCTTGCACAAAGTGGGTATGGGCTCCATATGCAGCATGGTGCTGTTAGAACTACAAAAGTTGTTAATTCTGTTCTATCTATCTATAACTTCACGCCCATCCCTCGCGGGGTAGGCAGAGAGAACCGAGCGCCACGTGACTCGATCCCTACATACCTCACTCGCTTCTTTAACATTCATTGCACTTTTCATGCACGCTCACCGGTTTCTAGGACTCCTGACATCACCTTCTGATAGAACACGACTAATTTGGTCATGGTAGGTAAGTCTTAGCCTTCCTCGGCTCCTACATCCTTCCACTTTTGCATTGTACATCTACTTTGTCATTCTTTCATCCTGCATTATTTTTATATGTCCGAACCAACGGAGCATGCCTCTTCTTATTTTAACACCGACGCTCTCTTTCAGACTAAATCTGTTTCTAACATCTAAAAACTTTAGGGGGTATTTTTAGGAGTACTGAAACCTAATTTATTTTATTAGAAAAACAACATTAGATTACTTTAAGACTTAATATTTTAGTCTGACACTTTCGAATTAACTATTTAATCGTCATCAGCCTGTATCACACACATAAAAAATCTGTTTTTTTTTTTATATACCAAAGGTGGCAATCAAGCAGACGGCCTGCCTGATGTTAAACAGTCACCGTAGCCTATGGACATTTGCAACACCAGAGGCGTCACTCATGCGTTGCCGACCCTCTAAAAACCTCTTCACGCATTTCTTGAAGAACTCCATGCTGTAGTTCCTTGGAAAAACCTCGGCTGGGAGCTCATTCCACAGCTTGAGTGTTCTCGGAAGAAAACTTCTCTGGAACCGCACCGTACGCGACCATTGCGGTTCAAGCGTGTGAGGGTGTACTCCCCGCCGTCGTCGAGGGGTGCGGTTATAAAAACTAGCTGTCGGCATCATTTCGAACAACTCTTCAGAACACAACCCGTTGTACAATCGGTAGAACACACAAAGGGAGGCAAAGTCTCTCCTTAAACTTAAGGGTTCAATACCGTGTGTAAGCTTAGGATTGTCGACAATTCTCACAGCTCGTCTTTGAATCTGTTGAAGTTTCTGAAGTTTCCATCCTGTAACTCAATTCTGTAGGAATTAAAAACGTAGTGAGTACAGACCGTTAGCGATAGAGTTTCCATTCTAAAACAAAAACATACGATTTTGACCTCATTTTCGCAGTTGAAGATGAGGTCAGCGCGCGAGCAGTCAACGGCCCCGCACTATAAACCGCGATCATTTTATGAACGGTATAAACACGCGATTGTCATTTCCACACATTTAAAATGGAGTCACTGCGCAAAGTCACAAATCGAGCGGCGTGCCTGACTGCTTGACTGCCTGCTACCTGCTGCCTGCGCGGGCTCGTGGAAACGTACGCACTACCAGCTTTACGTGTTTGTAATAGTGCACTCACAACCAGTGCACTCACTTTTTCAATTTCGGATATGACGTGTTTGTTTAATAATTTGTTAATTTTCGGGAATACGTTGGGGAATCGGCTCCAGCGTTGCAGTTCATTGTCCGTAGCCGACAGTGCATTGATTTAATGAATAAAGATGAGGGCGATGTTTTTTTTTATTTATGAATACTGTAATGTAAAGTTGCTCAGTTCATATTGGCGAGCCCCGCGCCTGCCGCCTGCCGCCTGCCGCCTGCCGTCTGAGCGACCACTCCCGACGCGACATCTCTACGACACATGAAAATATCCTACTTGAGCTACTTTTTATATTGTCTTTATCAGTGTGATCGATGCTATCAATCCTGGCGCAAGGCACCCCGCGCCCGCCCGCCCCGCCCGCCCCGCACGGCGCGCAGAGATGAGGGGCGTGCGGTCGACGACCAATTTACATTACGTCGCTGAAAATTACGTACATAATATTGGTGTGTTTCGTGGACCCGCGGATGGTCTCCGAGGATGTCACGTGTTCGAGGCTCGTTGGTTTAGACTCCCGGCGGGCGGCGTGGCGGCGGGCTCCCAGCCGGCCCAGCCAATATCTCTCGCACGTTGCCTGTTGTTATTGCGGCAACTCCTCATAAACTTTCTAGTAACATTGGCAAAGACACGTCCAAGAAACTGCGGTGAAGATACCTTCTCAGTTGGGCTCTTTCATTTTATGTATAAATAAATAAATATTTAAGGCCATATGTCACAGCGACATCTCGGTCTACGCGAGCCTTACGCATGCTAGGTACTGGTGCCAGCTACGTTAATACGTAATACATATAAAGCGTCCAAAACTCGACAAGCAGATGAATACTACTCTTGTGCGGAAATCGAACCCACTCTTTAATGTTATACTATCCGTTTCTTTAATATAACCGTATATCATGTCTCTCACATAGTGACCTCCTTACCGCAGAGGTGTTCCCTGGAGCCTGCAGCAGGAGCTTCTTTAAAACAGGTGTGAAGAGGGTTTCAGGGTCAGCGATCCACGAATGACGGGTCTCGTGGTACACAACTGGTCACCGTCAGTTAGGCCGTACGCTTGTTTGCCACATAAATGGTTTAAGAACGGAAAAGTAATTTTCGAAATTATTAATATTATTAGTATGAATTCACGATGTCTGCTGCAGGTTCGGTACACTTTGTTTAATTGTTTGCGGGGTATTTACGGTTGCTCGAGTGAGTGCAGGAGAGGCGCCCTGGCCCGCCGTCCGCCGCCCGCTGCCCGCTGCCCGGACGGCCGGACGTGCCGCGGACGGCGACCAACAGATATTGTAAAACCATTTGTCTGCTTGTCGGTGGATCGCGACACCCCGCGCCCGGCACTATCTGCGTTGCGGCAACATTGGCAAATATTTATTTTGTTCGCCATGTTTGTCGTTAGGATTTTCAAGCAGTACATTTTCGGGACTAAACCTATATTGAATGTTGCCATGTAAAGCGACTGCGGACAGACAGGCAGACAACCAATAAATGTTACGATTATTTCTCTCGCTTCTGTATAGATCAGTGCGATGTACAGGTGCGGGTGAGCCGGCCGGCCTCCACGCGGGCGCCCCGCCTGCGAGCCGGGGCAGGTCATGGGATATTGCATCAATTACAGTCTGAATTTTGAAGTGAAAACTTCTTTAGCGGCGTTGTGCACTTTTTGGGATGAGTAAAAAATGTTAAACTCGCGTCAGGACACGTGACCCTGACCGTAAGATTTTGGTGAGAATTAGAACTTAAGTTCGCTGCAGCGCTAAAATATTAGTTACCTCTAATTAAACAATTAAAACATGAAGCGCTAGATCGTTCATAGGGCATTATTTTCTCGCGACCAAAACGTTGTAAGCGCCATGAAATTCTTGGCGCTTACGCGTTTCGTTCTTTGCCCGGAGAGAAGTGCACGTCCACCTGCGTCACTTTAAGATGTATACGCAATGCTATGAGACAGGCCCGCCGCCGCGCCGTCGTTCTGCAGCGTCGCTCGCGCCGACCTTGGCCGTAACCCCGACGAGCTGTCGTTATTGTGTTTACTTTTCCATTAGAATTCGTGCAGAAAACCAATCGTGCGTAATTTGGTTTATTGTCGTACATTTGTAACGTCGCCGCGCAAAAAGAAGCCGCGGCGGCGACTGGAACGTGACGCGGGCGCTGCGCGGCTGAGGCTCGCCTCCCACGCCCGCGCCGGCCGTGACGTCCCGCGAGCCGGCGGCCGCACTCGTGACTGTTAAGTTATAAATTATGTTTGCAGGTTTATATGAAACGTAATAAACCAAGTGATATAAAATGGTCTGTCTCTCGTGTGTCGAGCTCGACTCTCGTCCGGTTCACAGGTACGAGTACCGGCGAGTCCAGCGCGCGGAACTTATAACTATTATTCTTTTAGTAAACCTTTTTTAGTATCAAATTCACGAAAATTTTACATTTCGGAAATGACATATTGTTATGCGTCGGATAGCATACAGATTAATCTGATGGGACGCGATCACCGTAGTTTGTATCCTATGGATATTTACAACATGACAAGGGTCAATATCGCTTTGCCACTGCCAAACTTGATCATCAAATGTCTATTAAATTCGTAAGTGATCAACTTTGCTAATAGGTACCTTAAGAGATTACAGTTCAAAGTATCTAAATCGGTCTCCGAGGTATTGTTGTCTGCGAATGGAAATAAAAATACTCGTAAGATGGAAATTGAAAAAATAACAAGCGTTTATTTTGTTTAAAAATAAATATAAATTAAACTTATTTTGATTATAAACGAGCTATTTTCTACATTTTATCCGTGGCCGACATCAAAATTCCTTCGTTTTTTGTCAAATTCATTCGATTACCAAAGTAAGTAACACACTTTTATAATCAAAATAAGTTTATTTTTAACTTTTTCATTTTGAACAAATAAGCTTGTTTGAAAATAATAATTTTTCGTATGCAGTTCAGATTCATAGAAGCATGTTCAGTTAAAAGACATTTGTCTCACGAAATACGAGTATATTGAATATTAAATTTTACAATTATACGTATGTATGTATATCTTCACGCCAGGTCCCTTGCGGGGTAGGCAGAGAGAACCGAGCGCCGTAAGACGCGGTCCTTACACACTGCACTCGCTTCTTTCACATTCATGGTCTTTCCATGCACGCTCGCTGGTTCATAAGGCTCCTGATATCACCTTGTGATAAAACACGACCAATTTGGTCATGGTAGGTTAGTCTCGGTCTTCGTCGGCTCCTACATCATTCCACTTTCGCATTGTATATCTGTTTCGTCATTATTTCATCTTGTATTCTTTCTACATGTCCGAACTAACGGAGCATGCTCTTTCTTATCCCAACACCGACAGTCTCTTTCAGTCCAACTCTCTTTCGTACGTCATTATTTCGAACGCGGTCAGCAAGCGTTATGCCAAAAATTTTTCGCAATGCTCTCATCTCGACCGCATTTATTCTACTTTCATGCTCTCTCTGCCATACCCAGCTCTCACTTCCATAAGTTAGCGTTGGGATTAGCACCGCGTTGTGTACAGCGAGCTGTGCCTTCTGGCTTAGATTTCGGCTGCCTAGTTACCCAACGCTCCATTCGCGCTATTCCCTGCACTCGCTCGTCTCGCTCGAGTCGGGCGGCTGGCTCGCCGGCCGTCGTGCTGCCGCGTGCTGCCGCGTGCTGCCGCGTGCCGTGTCGCCGTGTCAACGATGGCCGAGGCGCCCCGTATACGTACATTGTTAATTTCAACTTTTACTATTATGTGATAGCTAAATAATTAGGTACTTTAGTAATTACTAGCTGAAGCCCGCGGCTTCGCACGCATGTGATTTGGGCTTTTAGTACACTTTATTTCTCTATAGACCTGAAACTATTTCTTTAAAAAAAATCAAAGTTCAGGGTCGTAGATGCAACCATAGCGCGATTCAATTTTCATACAGCGCCATCTATTGACCTTTACGGGAGGCAACGTATATTTATTTTATTTTTATTACATAAAAAATGCGTAGTTATTTTGTGTCCCAAAAAATACATATTCTGTGAAAATAATAAAAATAAAATTGCAAAGTCCCCCGAAGGGGGAAGATATTTTCCCCTAATTTTAACAGTTTTCATTTTTTACGCAGGAACTCTAAATATTTACGGTATAAAAAGTACCCTATATTCTGCTCTGAACAGTCCTCTACCTACCAGTGAAAGTCCCGTCTTAATCGGTTCAGCCATTTTGAAGATTAGCCCGGACAAAAAAACATACAGACAGACTAAAAAGTTAAAAATGCATGTTTAGGCTTTGGTAACGTGAAAATAATAATATGAGCTTAAGATAATGGCTTTATTTTGAAATCACAGACAGACACTTCAATTTTATTAATATGTATAGATTATCAATGTTATGTTACACAGTGATTGAACTTTCCATTCCATTTCCGCCATCTTGGAGCGCTGGCCGTCTTACAATTAGTGCAATGTCACTAACTCGATCGTTGTCTACCCTTCAAGGCCGTTCATTTGATATCCATATTAAGGGAGACGAAAAGAAAAATGTAGTCCGCTAAATTACTACAATATTGAGCATTGTATGTTTTATCCCCAAGTGAGAAGGTGTACGGGCTCTCTCTCAGTCGGCGAGCGCGAGGTGGGAGAAACATAACGCACGAGACTTGATCACCCACAGTAGGTCAATTCTACTAAAATCCTGCACGTTTACGCTTGTCACTTGAGTCGTACAGGGCACTGCACTATTCCTGTACGACTCAAGTGCGTGTATTTTATTAAAATGTCCTGCACTGCAACGACACTGCAACGACGTTGCAACTGTGCATGTCCTACAAATGAACTACTTAACACCTGTCATGTTATCATATTCCAATGTAATAATTAATTCTAACTTAATCTGTAGTTTTAAGCCCCATTATCCTTGGTTGCCGGCGTGGAGGTATTTCTAACTGAAAATAAGCTTTACTTGATATATTCCGATACCTACACCCAAAACAAATGTTTTGTAATATAAATCACTGCTTCTGAATATTAATTTCACTTCGCAAAATATGCTTCAGACTAACGTTAACAAAACTGCAAATTTTCTTTAAAACTTCTGTCACCGGTATACAAATGTCAAAACAATTTACCAGAATACGATTATATTGCAGGAAATGTGCGGGTTGGCAGCGTTGTTGCAACGTCGCTGCTCTCAGATCGCTTAACAGAATAACGAAACATCAAAATGTACACATTTTGCCACACGGCGCGCAGCAGTGCAGTTGCAGTTTTTTAGTAGAATCGGCGACTGGACTGTCTGTAATAGGTGGACTAAATAACAGCTCGTAATAAAATGGCGCCACGCGGCGAGCGAACGTCCGTCTTTTTTGATATTACTTTGAAATGAATGGTCTTTTCTCAGGAAACCTCACTCCCTTATTTAGCGGCAGTAGCGTTGCACGGCGACCGCAGTCGATGTATATTTGTGAAAGTGAGCGCGACACAATGGTCCGTATCGCGAGCCCATCGCCGACAAATCGCCCGCGCGCGGCCGCCTTAACTGGCTCCTTGTACAGTTGCAGTTTAAATTGTCTCCGGTGGAGGACGGCGCCGCGACAGTCGAGCCGGCTCCTCGCCGCGCGCGGTTTACAGTCAACACATCGGACAAATTAAACTCTGTCGGTTCCTCTGCACACAGTTCATCATTTCGTCATATTGCATCATTTCGTTCCGCCTTCGTGTCTTCGGTAGGAAATTGTAGTATTTTATTATTAATTAACTTAGCAGGAAGTGTGCTGTAATGATAACTGGATCGTATGGCATATGAATCCGCGGCAGATGTTAATGCCTTACCTTGAAACTATATACCTGGATACCACTCTACAAATTGTTTTTCATGGGTTCTAATATATCCGTCGGTGCGAATATAGCTGCATGCGGCGGTGGGGGCCGCCATCCACCACGCAGCACCAATTCCGGCGGGACGAGGGCAGCCGAATGCCGCTTAGGTACGTGAAATGTGAGAGGTGGATTGAAGGATAAGATGAACGAACTGATAGACGTAATGAATGATAGACGTTTTGATGCTTTGTGTGTGACAGAGACTAAGCGCAAGGGGAGCGACACCGATGATCTGCCCGGTGGGATGATAGCCCTATGGTCTGGTGTAGACCGGTACGATCATGCCAGTGCTGGTGTAGGCGTCGTACTCTCCTCTAGCATAGCCACTGGTGTAAGAGATTACTGTTTGGTAGGCCCTAGACTTCTCTGGGTTCGTATTAAACTGGGCATCACGCGAGTATTTCTGGTGGCAGCATACGCTCCCGTAAGCTCAGCGTGTGCTCAAGAACTAGAGAAGTTTTAGGAGTCTGTGAGGGATGTTCTGGACTTAGCTGAAGGGAATGAAAGAGTTATTATGTGTGGAGATTTGAATGGATGGATTGGGACCAAGCGATACAGCTATGAAGCTGTTCTTGATCCGTATGGAGATAAGAGAGTGAACAAAGCAGGTAAGTCAATACTAGATTTATGTATGGAACGAAACCTCCTCTTGTCGAATACTTTATTTCATCATAAGGATATTCACACGTATACATGGAGAAAGAATGACCAAAAAAGTGTGATTGATTTGATTTTAATAGATAGACGTCTCCGAAATGTTATAATGGATACAAGACCCTGTAGAGGCTCCACTCTTGAGACGGACCACTACCTGGTGGTAAGCCGGTTTGTGGGCCTTTTTAGGAAGTGGAGGCACTGGCGAGTGCGTATCCCTTTCGGAGATCATGAAAGGATAATGAGCGAAAAATTGCAAGATGAAAGAGTAAGGAGAATGTATGTGCATCTGGTAAGTGAGAGACTTGCAAATCCAAGCCTCTCCGACTCAGATGTAGATGATTGTTGGAAAGTTTTGAAAGAAAGTATGGTGAATAGTACAACAGAAGCTTGTGGATGCGCAAAGAGACGTAAAACAATGAAAGGAGATGCCTGGTGGGATGCGGAGGTTGAATCCTCCTTAGCAAGAAAGAGGAAAGCGTGACTGTTACGCATCATCAAGAAAGAAATGTACCGTCTATGCAAGAATGAAACCAAGGCTTTAGTGAAAGAGAAGCGTGAAGGACAAATTATGAATGAGGAAGAGAGGCTGACGAAAAACTTCGAAGCAAACACCAAACTCTTTCGGAGAGAGGTAAAGTAGTCTCGGAGTGGTTCGTCGGCATCCAGAATGGATAAGATAATGTCTAAAGCTGGTGTCATTCTTGCGAACACTCAGGAAGTGTTAGAACGGTGGAGTGAATATTTTGAGGAAACGTATGAGTATGCCTCGGACGCTGACAATGAGAGTGAGTCGGATGCTTACTCCACGTTAACGGTGTCCTACGAAGGCATAACTATGGATGAGATCGAATGGTCGATACGAAGCTTGAAAAATGGAAAATCTGCGGGAATTGATCTGATCACAGCTGAGATGATCAAACTAGGTGGCACTTACGTTCGGGAGGCCTTCTGGTACTTGAGCAATCTGTGCTGGAGAACTGGAAGAGTCGCAATCGACTGGAGACGCGCAGTCATCGTGCCCTTGTATAAAGGCAAGGGGTCACGCATGGACTGCGCCAGCTATTGGGCCATCAGTTTGATCAGGTTAGCATCAAAAGTATATGGAAAGGTGATAAAGGAGAATAAGAGTGAAATCCGATGAAATGCTGCGGGACGCACAAGGAGGGTTCCGAAATGGAAGAGGATGTACGGATCAACATTTCTAGCTCCGCAATATCGTGGAGAAGCATCTGGCCATAGACCAGAAGGTTTTCTGCGGTTTTGTGGATCTCGAGAAAGCATTTGATAGGGTTGTACAAAAGGAACTATGGGACATATTGCCGAGACATGAGATTGACGGTTCACTGCTCCATGCTGTGCAGTCCACTTACAAGTATTGCTGAGCATGTGTGCGGATAGATGGTGGCATGTCACCCTGGTTTGATGTCAAAATTGGTGTCAAACCCGGTTGCATGCTATCTGCTAGGCTGTTTATCTTGTATCTCGATATTTGTCTGCAGAGAATAAGGTCAACGAATGTGGGATTACGCATGGGTGACCTAGTGGTGAACTGTCTGCTGTATGCTGACGATGCCGTGCTATTAGCAGATACACCATCTGAACTGCAAACACTGATCACAAAGATGAAAGACGAATGTATGGAAAAAAGGCTTACTACTGAATGCAAAGAAAACAAAGATAATGGTATTTGAAAGAGAAGAATCCAGAAGTAATATAAGGATTACGGTTGATGATGAAGTGTTGGAACAAGTGGATGAGATTGTATATCTTGGATGCGCTTTCAGCACCGCAGATGTGGAAAGACGAGTGAGTGCTGGGAATAGTGTGAATGGAGCGTTGCAAAAACTTCTTGACAGTAAAGACCTGAGAAGAAACAACTTGCTATACAAAATGCAGTGCTGGTCCCAACGCTAACTTATGGAAGCGAGAGCTGGGTATGGCAGAAAGAGCATGAAATTAGAATAAACCCGGTCGAAATGCCGTGTAGACCGTATTCGCAATGATGATGTAAGAAACAGAGTTGGAGAGAGCGTCGGTGTTAAAATAAGACAATACATGCTCCGTGGTTCGGGCATGTAGAAATAATGCAGGATGGAAGATTGCCGAAGCAGATATACAATACAAAAGTGGAAGGATGTAGGAGCCGAGGAAGGCCAAGACTTACCTACCATGACCAAATTGGTCGTGTTCTATCAGAAGGTGATGTCAGGAGCCCTAGAAACCGGCGAGCGTGCATGAGAAGAGCAATGAATGTTAAAGAAGCGAGTGAGATATGTAAGGATCGAGTCACGTGGCGCTCGATTCTCTCTGCCTACCCCGCAAGGGATTTGGCGTGAAGTTTAGTAAGTAAGTATGCGTTCTAATATGAGAAATAACACGAAAAGTACTTAGGTCTCTTCAGACACCGACTTTTGGCGACCTTTTGGTTGTTTACAGTCCACTCTATCCTACTGACCCTCGCCACGTCTGTGACCTGCTCACGGACATGCTCAGTGCTCACCTGTCACACAGAGAGATTGTAAAACTCCACAAGAAGCCCAGCGCGAACAGATCACCCGGTGCGCCCACACTTTATTATTGTGTAGGTGTTCAAATCCTTTAACCGAGATTAGAGGGTAAAGGCCCCGCTTTACAGCACTGACAGTCTGGCCGTATCTGAGATTATGTAACATATCACATTATGTAATACTGCAAGTGGAACCGCCGAGGCCGTGAGCGAGATTTACAATTTACCTAAAATTAAGTTTAAATCGTAAGCGACGCTCATCTACCAATACAGCCATTTTCTTTAACTATGACAGAACATTACATTAGAGAATATTCTTTTTTGATTGCCCGCATTTGAAAATCTGGATAATTCGAACCGAGGACATGCTTATTGTTTCAGGCATAATATCTAAACTATGTCGTGTGCTTCAGCACCAATTAGTTCATATGAAAAAACGCCGGCCGGCTCTACACTCACTACCGTTAGCGCATACGTGTCGTTGTAGCATGTTATTCTGACGAGTAACATTTACAGCGCCAGAGAATACTTCGTGGAGGGGCAACGCACGTGCCGAGACGGCAGGAGCAGGTAGTAACGGCGGCGGGTGCGTGTGTCCAGCCATGCAATTCTGTAAGAGCAAACATCCTTACATTCTCGGAAGCAAACATCCTTACATCGGCTGTTATAACAGCCGATGTTTCTTGTTTTTCTTTCTTCGATGTGCCTTGAACACAAAATTGCAATTCCTTAGTGTCGCTTTTCATGGTTGTGTGACACTAGCGCCGCAAGGCTGCGTTTGGAATTGGAATTCTACAAGGCAAACAGCCTCGCGTACGCTTACTGCCTTATACAATATCAAATAAAAAGCCGTGATCGCAGTAGATGATGTCAAAGCTGTGACATTTGTGATTACAGCGACGCACACAGCCATTGCGAGTCGCTTAGAGAATTGCATGGCTGTGTCGAATGGCGGACAATCACAATAACACAGAGATAACAGCCGAGGCACAGACGACCCAGAGCGTCAGGCGCCGACCGGTGCTTCTTCGTATGAACAAATTTCTGCCTGAAAAAACAAAGTAGTTTAGATCAACTTGTCGCAAACGATGCACGTTTCTCATCAACATTTTCTACAAGTAGACTGTCGGCGAGGCCGCCGTGAGTCAGCCCGACGGGCATCTGTTGTCCCTTCGGGCCCAGCTATTGACACAGTTTTCTGTAGTATCATAAAAAGAGCCAAAACGAAAACAATGCGTCATTAAAATCCATAACAGGACGTGTGCTGGCGAGCGGCGTCGCGACGTAGGCGTCGCACATTGAGACGGATTTCGGATTTGCGGACGATGGATTTCTTCGTAACATATGATTATTTTCTTTATGCCAGTCAATAGTCCTAATTAAGGCGATCAGATATTATTACGGCATTTTTTTGTAGTATTGTAATTTACGACAAAAACTGAATTTAAAAAAATGTAAGGGACGATATCTAACTTGGTCTATAAGTACCAAGTCTTAACTTAACTCAACTTGATATTTCGTAGGTTTAATCTACTGGTGTATATGTATAGCACCACATACATAGACATTGTCCCGGACTGCTTCGGTATCCAGATAAATGAAGCTAAACTTAGGCACTCTTTCTAAAATGATTAAGCACTAAACTCCAAATTATACAAATATGGAAGAATATGTCTAGTGTGAATTTTATATTAACTTAATTACTTATCAACAAGACTATTACTTAAGATGACGTCATAATTATAACAATATTAAAACAAGCAAAGATTGAAATAATATGACACATTAAAAAAAATTGAGTATTTAATAAATTGAGGTTTTAATTTACTAAATTGATATGACACTAATCATAAAGAGGCATCGAAATCAGTTTTTTTGGTTGTAATTACCTTGTCCCCAATATAGCCCCTTCATCCTTTTCAGCTGGATATGCCTTTTTCTCGCTTAAGCCGGATTGAACCTTATGGACGATCTTCAGGATGTTTGAAAAGTAAGGTGAGTAACAGATGGTCCAAAGTTCTGCTCACGTCTTCATTACTATTGTACGAGTACTTCAAAGTTCTTACTTTAAACCTTGCTAGTTTTTCTGGAGACAAGGAATCACTTAAAATGTGAATACGTGTACTCTTCTACTTGAGCTCAGTTCTTCGAATGTCTTCTTCGGAGTAAAGGAAGTGGAAGCTTCATGTATACTAGGAGGTAGAATTTCTATATTATCAGATGGCTCAATGTCGATAACATCAACATGATCTCCTTTAGTAGCGAAAAAGCTTTAGACGGAAAATATTTACCATTATTCTTTCTTTTTTTTTTTAAAATGCGTAAGTATGATTAGTATCAATCCATCTACGTTTCATATTAGAAGTATACTTCTGGAAAAAAATTGAGAAAACCACACTGTTTTCTTCATTCAATTGCAAGCCAAGCTCCTGTTTAAGATGGTCACAAAATTTTGCACTATCCGAAAAGGATTTAAGTTTCTCTTTTAAAAGCATAAATAAGTCAATATTATTCACAAAATGTTTTATATCGATTCTAAATATTTGAGAATTGCAAAGAAAGATAGTTAGCACTTATAGTAGACACACGGCTCGTGTGCGAGCTGGGCGGGGAGTGCGCTTTTATGAGACTCGTCCGCATTCTTTGTCTTTTCCTGTCTCCCAAATTGGAGCCGCGGGATGTCGCTCATGGTAAAAACATTTTTATGAACCTTATGTATCCTCTCTGTTCGTCGTGTCTAACCTAAAGTAATGGCCGACGACTTCCTCTTTAGTAAATAATTTCTATTAAATTGAATTTCGTGAAGCCGGAGCTTCATTCTGTCAAGGATTTAGAAGGCGCACGCCGCTCGGCGCCGGGAGTCGAGAGCTCGAACGTTCCGACAAATCCTCGAGATGTTTACATTGCACCCTCTCGTTGGCTTCCGTTCGAGATAAATCTCACGAAAATTCTATAATTTGTTGTTGAATTTGCCCGATTTAAATTGCCGAGATCCGCGCAAAGAGCGTTATCTCAATTTATTTATGATTCTAGCTCGGCGACGCCGCGGCGTGAATTGTTATAAAACGAATGAGGCGGACGGCGGCGGCGGGCGGCTGCGCGCTGGCTTAATTTACGACGCCGCGGCCCCTCGGCCGAGACCTTGCGCTGGAGTGGCGGTTGTCGGGACCGTCCGATGCGTGACGCCGTACCGCGTCTTGTTGTCACGCGAGCGACGTCACCGGGAACATCGCGAGTTGATCGGCGACCGTCCACATGGCTTTCACGACGCTTTTACTATTTTGTACAAACATGGAGACTTGTTTAAGAAAGCACTGGGAATAAGTTCGAGCTATAAATAAATTAATATAGGCTCACACTAAATGATAATCCTCGATCTGAAAGATATGCAAAAGTTATTTAACCGCGGGCATTCCCTTATATACGAGTAGTAATATACTAAATGTTTAAATCGCATCAAGTAGATATTTAAAATGAATCTCTATGGACTAAAGAAAGAACTTCAATGACGTTAAAGAACTGATGATGGAATTGAGCGTTCGCTAGAACACTAGGTGTAACATAATCTGTTCATTTGTGTCCACGTGTACTGGACAATTTATATGCTTTTCATCAATTAGCAAAACATGTGGTTTTTTATAATATATAACCTACATAAAAACCAAGTTTCGTGCAAATAAATATTTATTTTATCTTATGTTACGGTCGTTCACTAATCTTCCAGTGTATCTCGCGAGCTCAGCGCTCTGGTACCAGTCCTAATGAGGCATCGGCCGTCAGTCCGTCACTCTCGATACAGGGCAACGTTCGATCGCGGCCGGCACCGAGGTCCATTCCCGAAGCGTCCCTCCTGGCCGGCGTACTCGTACATTGTTCGGCAGCTTCTTGTCCACGACAATTATATCCATGTTCATTAGTTATATTCGTCGCAGTCGCGTCTACAGTTAGCTCGCTGCGCGGCTCGTTTCTCGTGGCACATTATTGTCCGAAACATTAACTCGGAACAATATGTTTTTAATCTCCAATATAAAAGAGACCTATTTGAAAAACCTTCACTCGAGTTTCCGTCTCCTTTCCCGCTACATACTTTGTAAATTTTCGGTCGCGGTCTTTATAGCTTCTGTAACTGAATATATTTATAAAAGGTGATATCATATTTGGTGCGAAATTACATCTTTTTTCCGCGTATATTTTTTTAATAGGTACCTAGTTTCCATTACGATATTTTGGTGGATTGAAAATAGTGTTTCAAAATTACACACAAGGAAACATAATAAAAGTTTTTCTCATTTTGCAAAAATAATCTTTACGTCATAAGCGTTTAGGATTAATCTTTACCTCGTTTTTAATATTAAAACACATTAAAAGGACCAAAATAAAAGAACAAGTTTGCGCGTTCACCGCTAAGAAAACTCCATTTGCTGTGGTTCCTAAATTCCAGAACACACCTCTTACCGTCACCAAAAGTATTAGGATGCTTGGCGTCGAGATCTCCAGTGATGTGCAATATCGAAATCACCTGGAGGAGAAGGTCAAGCTGGCGTCCAAAAACCTTGGTGTGCTCAACAGGGCTAAGCAGTACTTCAGTGCGGGGCAAAGACTTATATTATATAAGTCTCAAGTCAGACCGCACTTGGAGTACTGCAGTCACCTTTGGGCGGGAGCACCTGAATACCAGCTTGGACCGTGTGATTCGATTCAGAGACGAGCTGTGAGAATTGTCGACAATCCTAAGCTTACACACGGTATTGAACCCTTAAGTTTAAGGAGAGACTTTGCCTCCCTTTGTGTGTTCTACCGATTGTACAACGGGTTGTGTTCTGAAGAGTTGTTCGAAATGATGCCGACGGCTACTTTTTATAACCGCACCGCTCGCCGACGGCTGGGAGTTCACCCTCACACGCTTGAACCGCTATGGTCGCGTACGGTGCGGTTCCAGAGAAGTTTTCTTCCGAGAACACTCAAGCTGTGGAATGAGCTCCCAGCCGAGGTTTTTCCAAGGAACTACAGCATGGAGTTCTTCAAGAAATGCGTGAAGAGGTTTTTAGAGGGTCGGCAACGCATGAGTGACGCCCCTGGTGTTGCAAATGTCCATAGGCTACGGTGACTGTTTAACATCAGGCAGGCCGTATGCTTGATTGCCACCTTAGTAGTATAAAAAAAAAAAAAAAAACAACCAACTACTTAAACAATAAGCCTTATAACTGTGACGTAGTAAGCTCCTGAAATAATTTAGGTGACTATTGCTGAATCTTCGAACCAACAAATGAAGTTCATTTAACTAATTTAGAAAAACAATCAAATCAATAAAAACTCTCATTAATTCTCTCGGAAATTTCCGGAAATGGGTCCCCCCCCCCGCCACCCCGCCGCCGCTGCACGTCCCGTCGACGTATTTTTTCGCTTCACTTAATTAATTTGTTTGGTGGAGTCGCCGTCGGGTGGCCGGCGGCGGGACACTGCTCATTTGGAGGCTGTTTTTGAGGATCATTGAGCCTAACAACATGTACTATCGCTTTTTGTATTCTTCGGATATTTTTGATACATTTCAAGCAAGGCTCGTCGCATGATAGTGTTATATCATTTTGGGATGTTCACCCAAAATGATATAACACCAACGTAATACTCTCGCCGAAACTCCGTCGAGCCACGCCGACCACGCCGGCCACGCCGGCCACGCCGACCACGCCGGCCGCGCCGGCCGCCGGTCAGTGTGCACGACCACACCTACCACTGCCACCGACGACTGCCGCGCACTCAATACACTTGTTAAAAATAAAGGAACATTTTCAAAAACACCTATTTAATAATTTGGACAAAAACATTCTCTGAGTTGCATTAGTCTTTTGGTTTTTTTTTTATACTACGTCGGGAGACGTACAAGCACACGGCCTACCCGATGTAAAGCAGGTACCGTAGCCTATTAACGCTTGCGATATATTAAGTATCACTTGCGTGATGCCTCCTCTGCTGCTTACACAGCAACTCCTTGACAGCTTACTGGTGACTGTAGGGAGTCTTTATTCGGCTGCGGTTTTCTGTGAGGTGGAGGTACTTCCCCAGGCGAGCTGCTTTAAAACTCGTCACCCTTCACGTCTTCTTTGACTTTACCAATCATTTCATAAAAGTCGATAAAGATATTTTACTTTGTCAAATAATTAATTATCTCTTTCTCTCTCCTAGCTTCAATCATATCTCTCTACCTACCCTGTCTACGAAACAAGCTCGCACACCGAGGGGTGTATCACTGCGTACAAAAAGTCCGAGTGAAGGGATCAGTATCATGTAATATTAGTAACACTCAAATAGTAATGTGACGCCGTCTGACACTCCGGTACAGCGGACGTGGACAAATGGACAACGAAATACGAAACTCGACATGTTGTATGAACGGGATATATGAAATTAAATTTGATTTGAAAAATAGCTTTTATTACTAGTGCAGTGCGGAGATGGCGGACGAGCGCACTGCCAATGACGAAACACCTGAGCAGTCCAGCACAAACGAGCGGGCAGTCGGTAATGTCGACATGCGACCGCTCCGTACAGCCATGCTATTCTCTAGGCGACTGCAATTCTGTGTTCAAGGCATGTTTTCGAGGATGTAAGGATGTTTGCTCTTACAGAATTGCACGGCAGCTCACTCCGACAAACTCCGCGTGTTCCCTCGCATTGTAGCGGCTGTATGTCGAACTAATAACCCAAGTAGCACAAACAACATCTTAACCACATTGTTGTGAACTTATATTAAACTAAAGGTATATGTAAGCTTTTAAAAAAGTTCACTCAATATCCTAAAGCTGAACATTAGCATTCGAATATTCTTTTAATACTTTGCGCGTTACATAAGTAAGATAACAGTTTAGCAAAGTGTTTTCATCAGATCTGATGTATTATAATACACGACACCGTGACTCCACTATACAGCTTCCGGCTGTCATAATGCGTTTGGTTCTACAATGGCCATATTAAGTATTAAATAAATGCGTAATGCTGCTCATTTTTTTTTTACGAGAACAATTGAGTGCCCGAGTATAGCTAATAGTTGTACGATTAAATATTTTTAAATTATTGCAATGCATAAAGTAGAATATGAGCATATATTTATACAAATTTAATGCTTGTTATTTAAAAGAACAACTGAGTGCTGCTGCAGAGCCAATTACAGTAGTGAAGTAAATTGAGTGTGCGACAAGTGAAGTCAATTTGATAGATTATGACGCCTGACACTGTAGGTATAGCGTTCACTTTACAATGTTGTCTGCCATATAGGTTGTAGTGGGCTCTGCTTGGTGGTTCAACAGATGGTATACCCGCTGAATTACGTACTGGTGATCGTTGGTGGAGACAATATAATTTCACTGATAATCTTTATGTAAAAATGGTTAATATTTACTAAATATAAAAGTCACTTATTACAAAACTGGTAAAATGGTTACACGATTAAATGGTAAATATTGGTTATTTGAATACGCGTTTGGTGTGGTATGGTGTGGTGTATGGTTGGCGGTAATTCGCGTACTACTCAATCAATCAAAGCGTATTCAATTTATACGAAATGTATATAATTAAAATGCCGAGCTGTTTGGTGCATATATAGTGCATAGCTCCAAACATAGGTACTGAACGAAATAGAACTCTTTTTATACTTGTTTATTTTTTATATTGGTTACAGCAGTATGGCAGGGATCCTTCCCTTCCTTCCTATAGGAAATAATTCTTCCTATAGGAAGGAATTTATAATTCTCGTATATATACGAGAATTATAAATTCACATAAGAAGGAAAACTACAAACAAAATGACTCGTGCAATGCAAACTGTACACGTGGTGAAGGTTCCGTACGCACTGAACATACTAATCAGGACCAAGTGAACATTAAGAAGACGAATAATATAGAACGAGATACTAATTATATCGAATCCTCTCAACTTAGTCACCAGCATTGCAATAAAGTATAAGTCGAATCAAAACAATAGATCATACTAAAAAAATCTGACATTTTTATATATTTTAAGGCCGATGTTTTACTTCTCTGCTCTCTCCTGACCATGAATACAGACAAAGAAAATCTCGAGTAAATAAACTTAAATAATTTCTAGGCACAAGTTATTCCACTTCCGGCAGATGATGAGCATGTAACATTCAATGGATTGTGTCGCTTCAATTCATGAACACTGTTTGTCAGATTTGGATCTAATTATTTCAATTCGGCTTCACTTGCGATAGGCTTTACAGAAAAACTTTCATTTTCTATTGCATTTAAATCTTTCAACATGTGGCACTTGTTGACTTGACTCACAGCTCAAAACGTTGCAGACCTATTTCTTAGATCTGCATAGATAAAGATGCCAGTTTTTATGTTTGTTTTTGCTTTACAATGACAATAGCTTTCTGACATAATTTTTTCATTTGCTAAAATTAGATCAGAGTTATTTAAAGTTTCTGCTCTCACACTGCAGTGCGTCTTCAGTCGCGACGTTTGTATCGCTTGCGATATTCAAGGTGTCTTGTTTTTCTTACTTATACGTCTGAAAACAAATTAATAATTGGTATATATAAAAGGCCTGACTCACATAATACTTTTATTATACTATTATTATTATAAATCGGTCCCTTATTTCAGTTAATGCATGATAATGCACGACCGCACACCGCAAGAGTTGTAAGACAGACTCTCGCCGCAGCTAACATTCATGTCATGCCCTGGCCTGCTCAGTCGCCAGACTTGAACCCGATTGAGCATGCATGGGATATGCTACAGAGAAGAGCTCTGCCGAATATGGAGGGTATCCAGTCGCAAGAAGACCTTTTTTTGTTGTTGCAACGAACATGGGCGGCCATTCCACAGCGTGATTTGGATGAACTCATTTTGAGTATGCCAAACCGATGTTCTTGTGTTGTTAGTGTTCGCGGTAGAAACACGGATTATTAATTGTTTAAGTTACCCAATAAAATTTTAAAGAAAACTGTTATTTCAGTCTTTTTTTCGAACTTTAATGTTAGTGGTTCAAATGTCAAAAATCCCTTTATTATGAAAATGGCAAATTTCTTTATTAATGCAAAGGTGACTTGGTTTATCGTTACTATAGACAAACGAAAACACTTTATTTGATGAATCCTTAAAGAAAATTTTAATTAATATCAATCAGGAGAAAAGTTATTGCAAAAATATATGTTGATCCCTAGACACTTTTGATGTGTGTAGTTTCCGTATATGTTTTTGGTAGAAGTGATTTCCAATGCATGGTTAAAGTGTTCATCGTTGAAACAAACTTCACTTGTTGCAATTGTTCAGGTTCTTTTATATGCCACGCCACACAGAATACAAAATAACAATTTAACAAAATTTAAAATTTTGTCAGTTGTCGTCTAGGAATAAATATTATTATTTATTCGTAGGTTGTCGTAATAATAATTAAGACTCAAAATGTGTGGAAAGGAAAATTTAATTTTTATTTATAGTAGGTAACAGTAATTACAAGAAAAATAAACGTACTTATAAGTATTTGTTGGCTGCAAACGTTACACGAAATGAAATGATGTATGCCTACTTATGCCAAGAAATGTGTAACCATAAAATATTTTATGTTGCCTAATATGGACCTTAATATTTGCCTCTAGCAGAACTCGAACCCGCTACGTAAAGGCTTTTTAATAATTTGTAAATACTCTAAATAGATGTTATAGCCGTCGTCGCCAGCCTTTCGACTTGTGGGCTGGTCACAAAAAAATAAAATTCTTATAAACACAATAAAATCGTGAAAATAGTTGAAGTAGTTTTGGGAGGAGCTCGATAACTCACAGGAACGGCCACACGCGCACCTTCCGGGATACCTGCAACAGTAGAGGACGGGATACCGAGTCAGTTCAAGGATCTGAAGTTGTGTTTACGTTACAGCCTATCGATACATTGTGAAATAGTCACTTTTGGTGATCACTTTCAGCCGGTGGTGCTACAGTGGCTCATCTTGCTTCTTCTGTGTGACCTTTAGCTAAACAATTGTTGTATTTGTACAGCTACTGGAATTAATAAACACTTAAATTTCCTTAACAAGCTGTAGTAGCCCGACACCGTTTTGTAAATATTTTACAACCAAAAAAATATTTTGTTAAACCCTTGGAGTATTGTTTTAAATAAAGTTCTTGCGTCCTTAATACTTGTGACCATCTATCAATGTACATAAATCGGAAATGTCACCTACTGATAGAACACGACCAATTTGGGCATGGTAGGTTAGTCTTGGTCTTCCTCAGCTTCTACATCCTTCCACTTTTGTATTGTACATCTGCTTCGTCATTCTTTCATCGTGCATTATTTCTACATGTCCGAATCAACGGGGCATGCCTCTTCTTATTTTAACACCGACGCTCTCTTTCAGACCAACTCTGTTTCTAACATCATCATTGCGAAAACGGTCTACAAGCGTTACGCCACAAATTTTGCGCAACGCTCGCATTTCGAGCGCGTTTATCCTACTTTCATGCTCTCTCTGCCATACCCAGCTCTCGCTTCCATAAGTAAGCGCCGGGACCAGCACCGCATTGCTGGAACCAGCACTGCATTGCTGGAACCAGCACCGCATTGCTGGAACCAGCACTGCATTGCTAGGGTAACCTAAGGTGTAAAGTGTTGTAGTTTTTAGGCGAAACTAGAGTATTTTTAGATAAATCAATGATAAAGTATATTGTCGAAGTACTCAAGTGTCAAATTATAAACAACGTAACAACGTTAAAAATATAAAAATAGTATACAATAGGTGTTATGATTAGCCAGTTACAACATAAAGTTCCCATAAAATACAAGTTCAACACATTCGAACATTTGAAATGTATTAACTAAATGATATTTACATAAAAACATAAACAATACTTTATTGTAACAAAATATACCTCCGTGAATGAGCGGACGGCGGGCGGCGGGCGGCTAATGGGCTATAAAATATTCAATAAGAAACTGATTTTTAACTTATCAATTCAGGAGTTATTCCATAGGCCCGACACCCACAACTCAAAGAAGTAATAAAAATACTATATTAAATCTGATGATATAACTACAATATATCCGTTATTTGTTTGACATTTTTAACTAGTAGGAATTACGATTATTAATAAAAAAAAAAAGTATCAAAAATTGAGCTTTTCAGTGAGCAGCTCCACCGAGTGACTTAACTCTTTATTATTCAAAGTCCTGAAAAGACAGACATACTTTAGCACTTCAATACAGGGATCCCAAAATTTTAACCCACTGTAGTAGAAAACAAGCGCAGATCTTCTCGATGCAAAGCAAACTCAAACTCATTTATTGCATAGTTATAGGTAGTTTACATAATATGATGTTAAATTTAATAATTAAAACGCTACAACTTGCCGTTTTGGCGTACAATATTCTTAGACTGAAATAATAAATAAAATGTCAAAATGTTACATTGTTAATATTACATTAAATCAAGCATTGTTTGGATATCATGTCAAAATTAATTACAAATACAGTATGTCAAATTTAGTGTCAGTCTTTACATTTAAATTGTCAATTTTACAATGTTATAGCTTAATTTATTACATTTCTTAGTGATTACAATTTATCAAATAAAAAATCGTTAATAGTGTAATAAGATTTGAGTAGTAGAATTTTTTTTAAGTAGGCTTTGAACTCATTTAAATTATTCAGTTCCCTTATAGTTTTAGGTAGCTTATTATAAATATTAGGACTTATCCCGAAGATACTTTGAGAAAACATTTCAGTTTTGTGTTGCATATTACATATTTTGTCATTGTGCCTCTTAGAGTTTCTAGATTCGAATAGATTTAGATGGCATTTTACAAAAACAGCTACCTCATAAATGTACAATCCTGTGAGGGTTAAGATTTTCAAATTTTTAAAATGTGGTACACATGAATCTGTACTCCGAAGTTTGCAGATTGCACGAATGCATCTTTTCTGGGCCTTAAACACTTTATCCTTTCCACTTGCATTCCCCCAAAAAACATTATGCCATATCTCAGGGCTGATCCAACGTATCCATGATAAGCCGTTGTCACGGCGCTTTTGTTGACCACTTTTCCAAGCATGTGGAGAGCATACGAAAATTGATTTAGCTTTTTGCAGAGTGATTGTATGTGTGAATGCCAAGTCATATTACTGTCTAACTGCATCCCTAGGAATTTGATACGATCTGTTCTTCCGATTGATTTACCCTGATGGCAAATATTGGGAATAGTAAAATTTTTGCGTAACCTCTGTTGGAATGACATATATTTCGTTTTCTCTAGATTAATAATTAAATTATTTTTATTTAACCAATTAATGACATTTGATAGCGATTTATTAATTTCCCTTTCGTATAATTGGGCATGAGTGCATTTATAAATTATTGTACTGTCATCTGCGAAAAGCACCATGGGATCGTTAATAGATTTTGGAAGGTCGTTAATATAGATCAGAAACAATAATGGACCCAGCACACTTCAGCAGTCACCGCAGCCTCCAAACCAAACAGCTTCACGTTCGTTTTATTCATTTATCCGTTTCATCTACTGGTATATTAAAATAATAAAAAAAACAGAGAGTGCAGACAACTAACAGATGAAAATATGTATCGAGCGTGATGTGAGTGCGACAGGCTGCGGCGGGTGGCGGCGCCCTGCTCATTCGTTAATCCTGTCAATCTAGTTAACCCTTTAAGGCGACACATCGAAAAATTAGACCAACTTTCATCGAATAATATAGGCTAATGACTAAACTGACGGATCTAAGATTTTAATATAAATAACTTCATTTCTTTATCTTGAATTTGCTTGCTCAAATACGCGATTGTGTAAAATTGATTCGATAATAATTACTTTCGAAAACACCTCCTGAAATTCATTATTTTTGAAATTACAACGAAGTTGTTCTGTTTATACGCTCCAAAATTACTTAAATCTATTAGTAATATCTATGTTTATAATATGGTTGCTGCATATTTTGATAAGTGAAACATGAAATTTTTTAAAAATATTTTAAGTTTCTGACAATTTCTAAGCGATCACATTCGTCTTGGGTGCTACGTGTTTTCGACCTTATTGTGCGGTAATGAGGATTATAAACGCGTTGACTAGCTACATGGGCCAGACCGGCTGCAGCCCGCTTCGAGGTAAGACCTATGTCGACTGTCTGCTCGAGCTCGCTCCATTAACATCGCGACACCGAAGTTTTTATAATTAATAGTTGTAAATATTCAATATTATAGTATTTTCATAATGTTTATCTTCTATGCTATGATATGTATTTTTATTCAATGAGGGCTCCACTGGACGAGACCTAAGTAAGAACAACATAGATACCGAGACATGTTAACTTGTAGAGATATAAACATAAAACGATGTCATTGATTTCTCTTTCAATAAACTTTTAAAAGTGAATACGTTTCTGTAGTTTTTTATTACTATTATTACTATTGTTTTCCGTCTAGCTTAAATAAATATGTTTGGTTCAGTATGTATAAAGCTAAATAATAATTAAATCAATATTTTTTATAAAATATTGATATTATAAATTTTTTTTATGTGTGACGCGACTCCGTAGCTTTTCTGTTCATTTGCATTGACTATACGTTGACCCCAGGTTACCTATTAGGCGCTAATTTCAAATTTTACAAATCGAGCGTAGAGTGTCACTTGAGGGGCGCGGGGTGATTGGGCGGAGCCATTTTAAAGCTTCGCGATCGAGGTGTCGCCTTAAAGGATCACTTCGCTGTCCGCTGTCCGTCTTTTTCTTCCCCGTCACTGTGTCTCCTGTGTCTCCAGAATTAACAGCGGCGACCACCAAAAAGCAATGAACAGTGAAGTCCATTGCTGTCCCGGGGGTTAAACTACAGCTGCCTTAGAACTCGCAACGAATTTAATCAGAACAATTAAATTTGTAGGAGTAGGAATTTTTGGAATGGACTTCCCCTTTTGGCAAAGTGAGAGACAGCAATATGACAAATAAGGCATTAAAAAACCTCAAAGAGATGGCTCGTCAAGTGAAGCTCAAAGCCGCTGTCTGTCTGTCAAAATACTTTTTTTTTTGAGAGATACGGCCGTTTCCGCGCCTATATTGACACTCGCAAAGGAATCGAAACCTGTAGAGTATTCCCCGACATTGAATCATAATATTTGGCAACAAGCAATGCAATGTGCCATGTCACAAAAAATCAAACTATTAAGGTGGAAAACAAGCTTTCGATCTGACTGGTGGTTAACACTTACCGTAGCCTATGGACATTCGCAATACCTGGGGTATCACACTTGTGTTGACGATCCTGAAAGAACCTGTGCATGCTTCTCTTTTAAGCTGGTTCAGGTCGTACTTGGGCGAAAGACTACAATCCGCAGTAGTAGGGGGTTTGAATCTGATGCGTATGTGGCCAGAACAAGTGCGCCGCAGGGATCTCTCCTCGGGCCATAGCTGTGTTCAGCCGACATAACAACTTGCATCAAATACTGCAATAATTCTCTAGTTAGTCCCTCGGGTAAATCTACACAGGGAGCTCATTCCACAAGTTAGTTTAGTTCTCGGCAAAAACTACTCTGGAACCCAGTACGCGACCAGCGGCTTCAGTGTATGATAATGAACTGCTAGAGATCGGCGAGCTATTGGCATCATGTCGAACAGGTTCTCAGAGTTCTACCCCTTTGTATAATCGGTAGAACACACAAAGTAGGCAAAATCGCTTCTTAAACGCAAGGGTGCAGTGCTGTGTGCAAGTTTAGGATCATCTACGATCCTAACACCACGTCTTTGCACCGAGTCATAAGGTCCCAGCTGGTATCCAGGTGCCCCGCCCAGAGGTGACTACAGTTCTCCACGTGTGGTCCGACTTGGGACTTATATACGTCTTTGTCTCGAACAGAAGTAACTACTGTTAGGCTCTGTTGAGCACACCGAGTTTCTTGGACACCAGCTTGACCTTCTGTTCCAGGTGAACTCGGTACTAAACATCGCTCGAGATCTCGACACCTAGAATCCCAGTACTCTTGGCAATTTGAATTGGGAATGACCACCGTAAACGGGGTATTATTAGCGGTGAACGCGCCAACTTGTGTCTCGGTGGTGTTGAATTGTACGAAGTTCAATCGCCCCCAGTCAGATACTTCACCAAGTATCCTCGATTTCAGACACAAGTATATTTGCAGTTGGTAAACTAACCGCAGCCTATATAGATGTATGTGGTTTACAACAGTTTTCCCAACACAAATTTAAGTTTCTCCCTCAAGCCAAAAAACGGCGGCCGCGAGCGGAGCGGGAACATCTCCTTTTTCATGTCGTTAAAAAGGTACCATTTGCACAGTTGTTATAAAAACACAAAAAAAGTTTGCGGAGCGTCGGGCGGAATGGATAATTTTGTGGCAAACAATGTAACCGACGCGTCCGCTTCCCGAGTAAATACTAACGAGCTTGGGAGTGATGTCAAACAAAACGCAGGGCGGGCGGCGGGCTCGGCACATACCACTCGGACAAGAAAAGGATTCACTCACACCGTGGAGTTCAGTAACGACCGGCCGGCGCGCGGCTCGCGGCGACCTCCGCCACAGCCCTCTGGCACATGGAACACTCTTCTCTCAATCTCACCACCTCAAAACGCAAATACAAAAAAACACAAAATTCATACTATCTAAATACAGCCATGTATCGTCAGACTTCTATGTCTTAGGTTTTCGCGATTATTACACATTGTATTAAACAATTTTTAACGGTGTTTTATTTGTTTTGTTGAACCTGACGTTTCGAATGCTTTGCAGCATCTGTGGTCGCAGGAAGACTAAGGTGACATTTGTCTTACACGCTCGGATTCGCCGCGGTCAAGCAGGCGGCGCCGCGACCGCTGCTCGTGCGCGCGGGGAGCCCGCGCTTTATTTTGATCTCGCGACGTCGCTCGACATTCCCTGCGTATAAATATCAGCGCGTGGGAAAACGCTTGCGTCGCCACCGCGCCGCCCGCCGCGCCGCCCGCCGCGGCTCGCGTGCTCTCGCCGGACATATTAAAGAGAGATATATTAACTGTGAATATGTTGACGGCGGCGGGCGATCACGATCACTTTCAACTGGTTTGATTTACCTACATCACACGTGTTTTTATAATTGTACGCATACAATTCAAGTTACAAACATGATGAACGGTTTGAACGCATGCGTGGACTGTGTGTATAATTCGAGGATGTACTCGTATATCTATCGTGTATTTGACGAACTAAATGTATAACATTCAGCGAGTCGTCCGCTGCAGCCAATAGTTTGGGAAATAAAGACAAAGGGAGCCCGAACTTCGGCAAAATTCAGAGAAAGGCGATGTCGTTCGAACCTTTTGTTTGGAGACACAAATATCCCAAAGATCGCCGTCGACACGCGACCGCCGCCGCCCGCCGCCGGGACCGGGAGGGTTGAGGGTCAAAGGGATTTCTGGAATGATCTACTAAACGGCCACATTTAACGAATAGTGGATATCTTTGTAGTTTACAACATCTTACATACATACATACATCTTATTAAAAAAATATTAACTTTATGAGTAGTGGGTTACAGTTGCGGCGGCGTTCGTGAGTGACGGTACCGCTTACCGTCAGGTGGGCCGTAAGTCTCATTGTTACCTTAGTGGTATTCTTTTATATCAGAATGAGTACAAATTGAAAGGCACAATGTTGTCAGCACAGGTAGAGCCGCGGGTAATAGCTAGTAATAAGAAGGTAGTACAGATTGCAGAGGAACACGCCGGCGCCGGTCAGCGGCTCTCTTCAAATAATACATGGACCAGTACACGCGGGCGGGCGGCGAGCGGCGGGCGGGCGGCGGGCCGCGGGCGGGCGGCGGGACCGATGAAGTTGTTTTACTTGCACACCTTTTGTTTGTACAATTAATTGTCGCCGTTTGTTCAGACTACGGGCGGAGGTAATTTGCAGGAGCATTGAATGGCCGGCGGGGGCGGCGGTTGGGGGCGGGCGTACAGCTCCCTCCCGGCGTCCGTTCGCCGCGGTCGGTCCGCGAACGTGCGCGCCGCGTTCACACAACGTATACAGCGTTGTGTGAACGCCGCCCGTCGCTCCCACGAGAAAACGATTCATCGTTTTGAATTTATCACTCCGTACAAAATTATCACAAAAACGAAAAAAAGGGTATACGGAGTTTGCAATGAAGTGAACGTGATTATTTTGCGCTACACTGTAGACATACGAGCGGGACTTGAAGGGAATGGGAAGGGAAAAAACCTCCGGCGAGCAGTTGAGCCCGAGAGCTGCGGGTCGGGAGGCAGAGTAGAACGCGCAGCTCTTATTGGTTAGTTCGTGAACAAACACCACGGTACTTATTGGCTTATTGGATATTTTTTTTTCTCATTAGTCAGTAGGCTGGAACTGCTAAGATAATTAGGCGCTAAAACACAATGTTTTTGTGAGCTTTCATGTACAATCAAGCGGTTCATTTGTTTGTGGCGCGGGACATGCAGGGCTGCAGGGACACGGCAAACGGCCGTCCGGACTACCGCTCCATACCATCGTAACTGCGAAAAAACACGTTCCGCGTGTGGAGACCCTTTTATTTCTAACTGTATTTTTATTATTTGTTGTTATGGCGGACATAGTCATAATATGAGCTACTGTCAACTGACTCTGCTTTTACTGTTGAAAGGATACAGCCCCGTGGTAAACGGGCTGATAGACAAACAGACAGCGGTGCCTTAATATTAGTGTCCCTTTGATACCCTAAAACATACTGCTCGTACACTGTTGTTCATGAGAGGCTCGCCAAATGATGGGAGAAATAAAGTGGTGATGGCGGCGGCCGGCGTGCGCTGTCCCCCGGTCGCAGCGACCGGCCGAGCGGCCGGGCCCGGAGCCGCGGCGGGGAAACGGCCGATGGAATTATGCCATAAGGGTTATTTGCTTTGTCACTACCTGCTGACTATTTCAATTAGTATTGTCTTAGGTTTTCGCGATTGTTACACATTGAATTAAACAATTTTTAACGGAAGTATCGCGTATTTTATTTATTTTGTTGAACCTGACGTTTCGAACGCTTTGCAGCGTCCGTGGTCGCAGGAAGACTAAGGTGGTATTTGTCTTACATTAGTTATTCAATTATTACATCTACCGACATGGATGGATTAATTATATATGTTCCGATTTACACAACAATCGCTCACAGTGTCCGAACATTTTTTAGATCTTTGGGTTTGGGACTTGATTATTTTTAGGACTGGATCCCAAGCAGGTGGTACTTGCCAACCATCTTCTCTATTGAAATTGGGGTGTTTTCTTATTTCAATAGCCTCGCGCAACATTCTCGGCATGTAGCGATTCTCCTTGGCGAGGATTTGTGGTTTATCGAACCGGATGTAATGGTTTGGCTGGTCCAGTGTATGTTCACATACTGCAGAGCTCTTATCGCGCCTATTCTTCATGTCAGCAATGTGTTCTTTCACACGAGTACCTACGCTTCTCTTTGTTTGCCCTATGTATGATAAACCACATTCGCAGTCTAATTTGTATACTCCTGCATCTTGTAAGGGGATATTAGACTTGATAGGTCTTAGAAATTGACTGATCTTCTTATGGGGCTTGAAATAAGTTTTAATTGAAGCTCGCCGTAAGATGTTGCCAATTTTGTCTGTGACTCCCTTTAAGTATGGTAAGATGGCAGGTTGACGTTCAACTGTAGGTGGCTTCGGGCGGCTTCTGTGACGCATGCGAGGGAGTTTGTGACTGTTGCTCCGCAGTACTTGTTTGACATGTTGGAAACCCAAAGATCCAAAAAATGTTCGGACACTGTGAGCGATTTTTGTGTGAATCGGAACATATATAATTAATTCATCCATGTCGATAGATGTAATAACTGAATAACTAATGTAAGACAAATACCATCTTAGTCTTCCTGCGACCACGGACGCTGCAAAGCGTTCGAAACGTCAGGTTCAACAAAATAAATAAAACACGCGATACTTCCGTTAAAAATTGTTTAATTCAATATTTCAATTAGATTTATTAATTAAATATTTGATTTACGGTAAAGATTCAAGAAAAAAAAATAAGGCTACAAAATGTTACTAATTATATTTACGGGTCGAGAGTCCGGGCGTCCTGGCGAGAGTGACGCCTGTAGCGTCTCAATGTGGCTGCCTCGAATGGCAACTTTTACTAATATGAGTACCTGGGGGTGCGATGTCCATGTACTTGGGTTGTCGGGATTACCACTGTCCAGATACCGATGGCCGGTAATGGGTATTTATCAAATGGTCCAGTAAATTAAACTCGAAATTAGGATGCACGACGTATATTCGGGAGTGACTGCACAATGACAACTGAACTGCACCGGGGTCCGGGCTACGTGCATACAAAAGTGCGCTTGTGTGCACTGTGCGCGTAATGTGTGCCTACAGAACTAAGTCTCGAACAAATGTAAATGAGCTGCACTCAATGGCACTTCTAGTGTGGAAGTCGCGGCCTTCAAAGAGAGCCAGTAGAGGCGCACGTTACGGAGGCGAACGACGCATTGACCTCCGCTTACGAGGACCATTAGCGGGCGCCGGCGACCCACGCGCCCCCCGCGCCCCTCGCTCGCTCCTCCGTATGTGGAGTGTCTGCTGGCCCGCGCGCGCGGCGCCGGCCCGCTCGACTCCATTATGTTCTGTGTAGAGCGCTACTCAGTACTCACGTTCTTGAAGAATCGCTCTGATGTGAGCGCGATAATTGACATCCTGAGCCTGAGCCTGAGGCCGCCAACAGAGCGCGAACCCCGCACGGACTGTACCATAGAGCTAAGGAGTGACGCTCTTGGTGTTGCAAGTACCGGCAGCTTACAGTCACTGCTTACCATCAGGCAAGCCGTACACTTGTTTGCGGTATAAAAGTGTTTTATTTTTCACACAACAATAAGCATCTCATAAAAAAGCATAAACACAATATGATAGATATATTGTTGGGGTTACCCAAACGTTAAGCTGATGCTAAATGCTAAAGCTGAAGGTTATGCTAGATAGGAATGGTGACTCCAGGAGAGGAGAGCTAATAACCAAACCCGTCGAGTGCTAAACGTATACTGATTTATTGTTTTCACCTAAATTGCATTAATTATAATATAATTGGATACCTATTGCTTCGCAAGCGTTATTAATAAATTATGTTGATGTAGGTATAATATGTGCGAGGTAACTCGTACATCTTGCCAACCAAGACAAAGGAGGATGGCAGCTTAACTAAGATGATACCTACATTTTAGCAACCACACAATAAAGCTGAGCTTAATTTAAATGATATAATATTTTGTTTTTTGTGGTACAAGGTGAAAACAATGCTAATGCTAGATTAAGATATATATATAGCTAATGTGTAAATAAAGTCCAATTATAAAACGCACTATACGCTATTTAAGCCTCGGTGGGCTTCCAAATTTCACCGTAAGATTGAGTAGGAATCGTAACCAACACTGACCGCGGCGCGCGCGGTGGTTTAGGAGGCGCGATGCCTTTATCTGCACTTAGAATGCCCATGCTCACTGATTTACGTAATTCACTGATCTCACTTCTCACTGGGTATTCACTAGACGCAAGAGGTACATCCACTTCACACGTAGGGTGCTCCCTCTCAACAGGAACAGGAGCTTGAGTGCGACGGAGCCTTCTCCGTCTGATGATGACGAATGCTATAATGCCAAGTGCCAATAATGCAGCGAGCAATCCATAGGTAACACTATAGTGGTGGATATCATGGATGCTAAGATCAGTTGTAGATTCCTTTTTTAAGACATTTATCTCGTCCATTAACTTATGATATGCTTGGTCATGATTCTCAGGAGTGAATTTGTAGAAAGTTACGCTAGTATTAGAGATTCCATTCAAGACGGATCCCTCTGGAGCTTCGATGCTAGATTGGATATTTATTTTTCGCAGGAAATGATTATGAGCATAGATTGAGAATGAGTCGCCCTTCACAGTACAACCTTGACCTATTTCAAGAAGGCCGTTGCCGGTCATTGTGTTCACTGTTACTCCAGTTTGACACAATATGCGAATATTGCATTTATTGCAACACGAATAGAGCCAGACGTTCTGGCGCTGTAATTTAACCCATCTATTCGCACACGGCGATTGTTTATAAATACAGGCTGATGTTGTTTTATCGTTATTTATTAAAGTTATATTGCATATACTTTGTTGCAGATCTAACTTGTAATGTGGCATCTCTAGGCTGCACAGATTTTTTTCTTCTGATATATGAAGACAAGCTTGAAGGTCATTTTCAGTAAGAAAGATAGCTACATCCTTTCGAAGATTAAAGACTAAGTAGGGGTAGGCAGGCATTGCTAAATATGAATCAGCTCCTCTACTCTGTGGGATGCTTAGAATTTTATCGAGCTCGTATACTTCGCTGCTGACTAGAGGAACCTTTATTTCAATAATAAGATATGTTTCGAAGACACTTGCGAATACTTTTAGCATTTTATACAAGTCTCGAGTAGTTCCTGGCTCTACAGGGATTTTTAAATCATCCTGTAGTTGAGATTTGATAAAGCTAATTTGTCGTTCAAGTTGTTCGCTTGATAGCAAATGTGTATCGAGGCGACCGTGTCGGATATCAGTCACCGTGTCTATAAGCGTGGTTTGCATGCGTCTCAAATTTTCAAGTATAATGTTGACTGATAATGCGGTTGATGTTACATAAAGACAACTGTTGACGTCGGAACGCATCTCGTTCACCTCTGCCATCATGTTTCTCTGCTGCTGGCTAATTAGAGAAAACTGCTCGTTCATGATTTTTTCGTTACGCTGTATTATATTGTATTCTGCTTCGATTATTAGTGTTTGATTTTTTATTAAGTTTTGTATATGATGTGTATTAAGATTAATTTTTTCGATATCCTTAGCATATTGTTGAGCAAAATTGTCATCCAATACACCAAACAAATAATTAGCTACGCTCCCGACACCATTTATCAAACCTCTCTTCTTTCGCTGGCTCGTAGAGGTTCGCAGTAATCGGTTATAGTGCTCAATTTCTGTTAGTTCATGTGCTAATTGCTTGACTATTCCCTTATATTGTGAACTAGACTTAGTAGTCATATTCTGTAGATTTTTAATATTATTTTCTAAGTTTTCGAAGGATTGCCAATAGTTCGTTAGGTTATAGTAGATTATAAGTCTCCATTCATCTCGAATATACTGCAAGTTAGAAATTTTATCAAAGTATAAAGCTCTATTGTCATTAAACGAAGTCGCATTGCTGTTCGAAAAGCTATGTGCACTGGATGGAGATATAACCATGGTAAATAGTAAAATTGCCAGCGTGAGTAAACCTTTAAACAACTTGCGATTACCTCCACGTGTACGACTAGATCTTGTCGCTTGGGATGCTTGAGTGGTTGGGAGATCACTGGCGACGTTGGCGTCGTCGCTGGATGCTGGATCAACCGGTAGCCGTGCAAGTTTAGTCACCGGCCGTTTGAGAATGTTGCTTTCAGTTTTGATGGACACCACTCTGACGTATCCATCCGCTCCAGGGTGTAGCTCTAGGACTCGACCTAGTGCCCATTTTCCAGGTGGTATGTTATCGTCCTTGATAAGTACGATATCGTTAATAGCTAGGTTCTTGGAGGGGGTTCTCCATTTCGTCCGCTCTTGTTTTTCAGTGCTGAATCGTCTGCATTTGACGCACTGCCGAATCTGCCGCTTTACTGTCCGCATTCCGCTGAGAATCCAATATTTTTCTCGGATAAACGATAGAGTTAGTCGTGGGCCGCCGTGTACGGTAGTATGATGTGCTTGATAGATAATCAAATCTGTATATCGAGAGTGGCTGGGTATTATTATCGGATGCTTAGCTGCGCTATTTAAGTTTGAATTGCCGAGGCGGCCGCCTACTCTCAATATTCCCTCTTCATCAATATACGGAAGGAGATTTGCTAGCTTGCTGTTCGAGCGAACATGACCCTTGCTTTTAATCTCTGCTAGATCGCTTTCAAATTCGCTTGCTTGTATATGCTTGATTATATAATTGCATGCTTTATTTATTTCAATAGTTGATAAGACGGATGAGTCATGTTTCTGCGGCTCGTGGCGGCCGCGTGTCATTGCAACGAAACGTAATATCCAGCCGACTACCTTTACGGCACGCGTAATTAAGCTATTGTTTAATAATATTTTATCAATGAAACTCGAGCTCTCTTGTTGTAAGGCTACGTTTACACTGACCTTTTTCACTTCTAATGTAGGGGTCTCGTAAACTCGGTTTTCTGTGTTACTAGGATCAAAGTGACAGAGCCATTCTGGCCCGTTCCACCAAAGGTTGCTTGCTTGCAGTTTGTCTACAGTTGATCCACGGGTAGCACAGTCTGCTGCGTTCTCTTCCGACCGAACATGGTTCCAATGCAATGCTGGTATTATATCAGTGATCTGCTGAACTCGATTGGCCACGAACTGTTTCCATCGAGAGTTTTCACCATGGAGCCAACCCAAGACCACCATAGAGTCGGTCCATGCATACACTTCATACTCATTATTTTGTAATGATGCCTTCACAGTCTGCATCAGCTGAGCAAGAAGCAACGCTCCACATAACTCCAACCGTGGTAACGTAATGCTTTTATTCAATGGCGCTAACTTGGTTTTTGCGACGACGAGTTGCGATGTGTATTCGCCCTTATCACCTGTTACCAAGTATATGCAGCTAGCGTAAGCTTTTTCCGACGAAAGTGCGTCGGCTCAAGGGCCATGAACTTGCTCTCGAGAAAGCTCATTAATTCATCTAGCGAGGCTAGATCTCTAGGTGACTTACGTGCTCCCTTGTATGCACAGTAAGTGTCGCTGTCCAGCTTCTTGGTGATTAGATGAGTCAATAATGGATCCCACGTAGTAGTATCCACACCGAGATTATGAATAGCATGGATACACTCTGTAGAAGTATCATAGAGTCGCTTAATCTCGTACGACGTCTGCTTGCTAACGCTTGGCTGATTGAGAAATATTTCTATCTGCGTTGTAAACAATACCTGAGGGTTATTATACCGATGCGTAAGTATTTCCCAGGCAATGTCGTAGTTTTCCGCTGAAATATTCAAGTGGTGAATTAGACGCTCCGCTTCCCCTTTTACTCTACCTTTAAGATGCTGCATCTTTTGCGCTTTCGAAAGGAAGTTGTTGTTGTGGATGGACTCGGTATACAAGTCAAAGAAGGTAGGCCAATTGGTATATGTTCCTGTAAAGGTAGGTATTTCCAGTACAGGGGTCGCTTGTTGAATATGAGACGTTGCAGATATTTTCTGGTTCAGCTCCCTTTTAGTTTTCTTGAAGAGTGCTTCCTGGACCAAATAATCGTCTTGATAGATATCATCCTCACCTTGAAGAATGTTGTCGATCTCCAGATGAAGCTTATCTATCGCGCTCCACCGAGACTGAAGGCCGCGCAGCTCATCCTCCAGCTCCCATTTCTCGCTGATCTCACTCACCTTAATGCTCATCACCAATCGCTTGAATGCTCGAAAGTTAGTTTTTTGAAGAGATAAAAGCTCGTCAAGTTTAGTAACAACTTTTTGCTCTGCACCCGCTTTTGAACCTGAAGGTCTTTCGTCCCTAAAAGGTTCATAAGTAGCTAATTTAGTACGAAGTTCAAAATAGTAAAGTCTCGTTTTCTCATAGATAGATTCCTCGAAATACCTCTGATTTTTAATTTCGATACCTGCTAGCTTTATGTTATTTGCATCGAACTCTCTCCAAAGGCTATCCAAAGAATCCAAACGTAGTTCTAGGTACTCCGCAGTTTTACGATGCTGAGAGTCCTTGCTAAAGTTAGTGCCGATACGCTGAATTTCGCCGACGAGATGGGCTTGACGATCAAAGAGCGCATCGAGCTCCGCCATTGTAATTGACCAAGCAATAAGGAACAGTCTTACTTGAATGCCGCTGCTAGGCGAGTCTTCCGACTCACGAAATTTTATGCTGAGCTGCTACTGCTAGTCTCCCGGTCCACAATCGCCTTGGCTCAGGAAACTCGTACGATAGTTCACAAACACTGATTAGTTCAATAGTTCGCGAAAACGTTCAAGATTAGTGGAAAATGTCTCCAAAAATTGTCGAAACCAGTCACGTTGCAGTGCCACGTGAGGCTACTTCCGACCGCGCTAGTTCAAGTTCACAGGACCGACGGAATGTTCACTCGCGTTAGGTCCCGCTACGTTAAGCTTGAAGGACCAATGTTGGGGTTACCCAAACGTTAAGCTGATGCTAAATGCTAAAGCTGAAGGTTATGCTAGATAGGAATGGTGACTCCAGGAGAGGAGAGCTAATAACCAAACCCGTCGAGTGCTAAACGTATACTGATTTATTGTTTTCACCTAAATTGCATTAATTATAATATAATTGGATACCTATTGCTTCGCAAGCGTTATTAATAAATTATGTTGATGTAGGTATAATATGTGCGAGGTAACTCGTACATATATAATAATTGAATAGTTCACAAGTGGTGGCATTCTTGCTAACACTCAGGAGGTGTTAGAACGGCGGAATTAATATTTTAGAGAAATGTATGATTATGTCCAGGACACTGGCACTGTCAATGAGTCTGTGATTGACTCGGCATTGCCGGCGTACCGTGACATTAGCATGGATGACATTGAATGGCCGATACGATTATGAAAAATGGAAAGTCAGCAGAAATCGATATGGTTACAGCTGAGACGATCAAACTGGGTGGCACCTACGTTAGGAACGCTTTCTGGTTTTTGAGTAAATTATGCTGGAGAACTGGAATAGTTCCCACCGATTGGAGAGGCGCAGTCGTCGTGCCCTTGTTTAAAAGTTCGTGTTCACGAATGGATTGTGCCAACTATAGCGCCATCAGTTTGATCAGCTATGAAAAAATAATTGAAAGAAGAACGAGAATGAAATTCAATGGAATGCTTTGGGAAGCACAGCGTGGGCTCCGGACCAATAGAGGATGTACGGATCAAGTTATTTACTCCGCAACGTCGTGGAGAAGCATCTGGCTATGTACCAGAAGGTTGAAGAAAGCATTTGATAGGCACGTGCGTAAACATCTCTGGAACATTTTGCCCAGATATAGGATTGACGATTACCTGCTTCGTGCTGTGCAATCAACTTATGAGGATTGTACGGCATGTGTACGGGTGGACGGCAGCTTGTCGCCCTGGTTTGATACCAACGTTGATGCTAGACAGGGATGCGTGCTGTCGGCTCGGCTATTCATCCTATATCTGGACAGTTGTCGTCAGAGAATAAGAAATATTAATGTGGGAATGGGTGACTCAGTGGTCAACTGCCTGCTTTATGCAGACGACGCGGTAGTGATAACAGAATCACCATCCGAACTGCAAACACTAGTTGCTACAATCAAAGATGATTGTATGAAGAAAGGCTTACAATTGAATGCGAAGAAAACCAAAATAATGGTATTTGAAAGAGAGACAACCAGAACGAACACTGGATTACGGTTGATGTTGAAGCAAGTGGATGAGATTATATATCTTGGAAGCGCTTTTAGCGGCGATGGAAGCTACGCCGCTGATGTGGAGAGACGAGTGAGTGCAGGGAATAACGTGAATGGAAAGTAGAATAAATGCGGTCCAGATGCGAGCATTGCGCAAAATTTGTGGCATAACGCTTGTTGACTGCGTTCGTAATGATGACGTATAAGTTAAAAGGAGCATTTTGTCCCGGCACTTACACGGCTGTCTTAACGCAGTAATCAGCGCTATTCGTAAATAAAACTGCAACCATAAATGCTATCTCAGGCAGGCTGCCGCCGTCAGCTCGCATTCAATTTGGATCTGTTTTGAGATTCCAAATGAAAATTAAACCACTAGTAATAAGAAAATAAAAAAATATTATGTTGTTTTCTCATGTGGTAAGTTGGGCAATCGAAATATCTCAGAAACTATACTAACCTTACGCTATATTTGAAATCGCGGAAAGAAGCGGTCGGAGAGTGGAGCTCGCCGCACGCCCGCCGCCCGCCGGCCGCCGGCCGCCGCCCGCCGGCCGCGGGACGACTGTCCGCCGGCTGACGGACACGAACACTTTGTTTATTTTGCGAGAAGAGTAAAATAAAATGTGTAAGCGAACATTAGTTTTATGCGAGTCAATTATTCGGCCATTTTAATCCAGATAAGTGTTACACTTGCATAAATTTAGTATATTTTTAATATCTTAAAAGGATTTGGTTCTAATTTAAATAGTTTTCTCGTAACCTACATTTTGTTTACGATAATTGTGGTTAGGGTTTGTCGAGCGATAGTCGCAGGATGACTTTTTTTTTTTTTTTTTTTTTTTTTTTGATTTTCGCCCAAGAAAATTGAAGACCCACAAAGGAAGGACCAACCCACATCCGGATGTGCATTGGTCATTCCTCCGTGAGGGGCACCCTCCGGAAAACGGGAGGGAGGAGGTGAAATCTTACATAAGATACTGTTTCGTGCGAACGAACCTAGTTATGTCAGATTCCTACTGACTAAAACACCCCCTGGGACCGCCTCTGGCCGGGAAGACCTCAAAGGCTCCATCTGAAGCGATCACCCCAGGGGAACGGGGTGACGCAAGCGTCACTCTAAAAGAGCATACGCTTAGAAAAGTGCCAACTCTCCTCCTGAGGAGGTCGACACTAGTACCTAGCTACGCGACTTAAGCGACCAGAAGGGTGCTTTTAATTTTAAAAGGGTTCAGTAAACACAGACCGGAAGGAAGGAACTAGGAAGTGGATTGAATGTAGGTAGGACTAGGTAGGTACCTACGAGCGGGCTGCGCTCTACTCGGCGCGAGCCGCTAACGACTCGCAACCGGGGCTAGTGTTAAGCTACAAAGAGCTTAGAAGTTGTTCGTGCTCACAGAGCGCTAAAAGTCGCTCCTGTGAGCTGCGGGCAGCTCTAAGCTTGCCCGCAAGGACTGAAACCTCCTTCAAGTTGACTCCCTGAATGGCGGTAATAACCGTCTTCAGGTCGTCTCCTAGTGACGGGGTTTTAATGCCCACTTGGGGCGGAAGTGGGGTCGCCTTTGGCGGGTTTACATTTCGCGGGCCCCATGCCGGGGCCCGCCCGGTCGGTGCCGGGCCCGATTTTGAAAAATCGGGGAAATGTTTGGAGGATGATATGGGCGGCGGGGCCGCGCGCCTCGGCTTGGGACCCTCTGTATGTCCCTTAGAGGGCTTGCCAGAGGGCTGGGGTGCACGAGGGCACCCTCTGTAATTGGCTGTGTGGCCGACTTGGCCGCACAGCACACAGCCGGGAGGGGTGCTAGGGTCGCGAGTGCAATCCCTAGTGTGGTGGTCAAGTAGACACTTGACGCACCTGGGCTTGGCCGAACAGTTGGCAGCTGCATGACCATACAGCTGGCAACGGTGGCACTGCCCTGGAATTCCACGTGAACGTGGAGGCTCGGCCTTGACATTAGAGAGGCCGCACACCGTGAGCTCTCTCTTAAAAATGCCTCTGGCAGTCGGAACGTTCGCTAGTACGACCAGTGCTAGCGGGTAAACCTTCCCGTTGCGACCGTGCATCCTGTGCACAGCCTCAACAGGGAAGCCCTGAGCCAGCAGGTCGTCCCTAACGGAGTCGCAGGAGACCTCAGACGGCACTCCGCGTAAGACCGCTCGTACTTTGCGCTCACTGGGGAGCGCGTATGTATGAAACGGAATATTTTGATGGGATAAAAGTCTAGTAAGACTTTTGAAATCATCAATAGACGGTACGTCTATTTTGATTGAAACACCCGTGTTAGTAGCACGGGTGTATTGCACCTTTTGCTCGGCGCAAAGTTTCGAGACTTCGACCCACTTGCCTTTTTCACGAAGGAAAACAGGCGGCGGGCCGTTGGCTCGGGTCGGAGCGGGGGTGCCGCGCGGGGCGGGCTTGCTGGCGGCCTGCTGAGAGGCAGGGGCCGCTTTAGGAGCGGGAGGGGGTGTGGGGGGTGGCGGGGAGAGAGGGGAGTCCCTGTCGAACGACGAGGGAACTACCTCCATCTCTACCGGAGCAGGAGAGGGCGGGAGAGGCACCTCCTCATCATGAGACGAGTTGGCACCGGACACGTCTGTGTTTACGCTAAATGCGTCCTTTTGACGGCGCTGAAGGCGCCGCATCCGCTTTTTAGTGGATTTGGACGGGACTTTTGGGTAGGTTGAGCCACTAGACTCAACAAGTGTGTCCGTCGACTCTGGAGAGTCGCCGGAGGAGTCGGAGTCCCGCTGGGAAGCGGTCCTCTTTGACAGAATGGAGGCAACTGACACAACGTCAGCCCTGTCAACGCCTTTTTTGCGTTCATCAAGATATTTATCGATGACTAATTTCGCCATATCTTTAAACAATGATTCGCTGGATCCGGGACAGGCCCTAGCTAAAGTGATGGACTCGGTGCACATCGAAATGATGTCTTGGACGTCGCAGGTAAGCTGCTTGGTATCGTTCACATGGAACCATAATGCCATAGTGGCGAAAAAGCCTCCCTGCCTTGCGGCAGGGGGGCGGGGGAGTGACGTTAGACGAGTATCGCTAATTTGGATAGCCGTTCAGAAGGACCGTCTCCCTTGGCGAGAGCCAAGTGCACTGGGTTCGGGTCTTCCGGTTTCACTGGGTTCAGAAGGAACCCAGCAACGTACCGGGGGGACGTTTACCGGCTTCGTATCACACCTGTAGGTTTCCACCGGTAAAAACCGAGCTATTACAATTGCTGTGAAACCCAAAAGCTATACAGCCGAAGCTATACAACAGTTGGACTCCAAAACAATGTGTAATGCAGCGACGTACTCGACAAAACAGTCGTAGTACAATACAAACCAGAGAAAAAACACTCGCGACGCGAATAAAAAATTGAGACGGAGCGCACACGACTAGCGCGCGCGACAACCGAATCGGAACTCGCAGGATGACTGGCAGACATTATTTTTAGGTGCGAGCGGTTGCCTATTGCAAGTCGACTAACAAAACAGTGTGCACGCTGCGCGAATAATTTCGTCAGTGTCGGCCGCTCGTTCGTTCTGTCGGTGCGGTAGGTCGCGGTCCGCGCGGCGCCCGCCGCCGCCCGCCGGCCGCGAATAAACATATCTCACGATATTTTAATTAAAATTGGTTGAGGCGCCGCCACGTGCAGGTGCTCTGTATCAATAGCGGCGATGACGGCCGCCGCCGCCCGCCGCTCGAGCTGCGTGCCGCGGGCTCCACGAGCGCGGCCGCACCACAGCGAAACTTCCGATCGATTGCAGCACAAAAGTAACATTCGTGTTTCTTGTCTTGTTTGATGTTTATGGTTACCTTTGAATTTATGTAGAAAAGTATATAACAATGCATAAAAACGGTACAAATTTAAAATGACCAGATTAAGATGCTCATTTTTGTAATGTTATCGTACAATGACCAAAACAATTAGAGAATGGATAAATTAATGATTTTCACGACTTTATTACTAGCTCTGTGGAAACGACTTTATTACTAGCTCTGTGGAAACGACTTTATTACTAGCTCTGTGGAAACGACTTTATTACTAGCTCTGTGGAAACGACTTTATTACTAGCTCTGTGGAAACGACTTTATTACTAGCTCTGTGGAAACGACTTTATTACTAGCTCTGTGGAAACGACTTTATTACTAGCTCTGTGGAAACGACTTTATTACTAGCTCTGTGGAAACGACTTTATTACTAGCTCTGTGGAAACGACTTTATTACTAGCTCTGTGGAAACGACTTTATTACTAGCTCTGTGGAAACGACTTTATTACTAGCTCTGTGGAAACGACTTTATTACTAGCTCTGTGGAAACGACTTTATTACTAGCTCTGTGGAAACGACTTTATTACTAGCTCTGTGGAAACGACTTTATTACTAGCTCTGTGGAAACGACTTTATTACTAGCTCTGTGGAAACGACTTTATTACTAGCTCTGTGGAAACGACTTTATTACTAGCTCTGTGGAAACGACTTTATTACTAGCTCTGTGGAAACGACTTTATTACTAGCTCTGTGGAAACGACGTAAGAAAACGAAAGACGAAGAAGCGAAAGACGTGTGACCTAACCAAAGAGAGTAGTAAAAATTAGTATCTTCCCTAAATCTTTAGGCGTAGGTAGCGAATTCGGGAATCCTAATGGATTAGGATTAGCATTTCATAAATACCCACATAGTTTTAGCACGGTACGAGGCTGTTTACTAGTTTGGTTGTGACCATGTGCGATGAAAATATATTATATTTATCACATTACTCAGTAAATAAATGGCCTCTTAAGATACGGGCAGTAACAGCTCGTACCGCCCACGAGCTCAGTAACACCTACATACGTCACGTGTTGCTCACGGATGCACCAACTGCAGGCGAAGCGCACACAACACAACACAACACGCCGAACACATTCGTCACGCTGCCATTTAAAATATGTAAATCATGGCGGACTCTATTTCTCTTTGGTATTCTTTTAGTTCGCTTTTCAATATGTGAAATGAAACATTTATATTATCTGTGCAATAAGGTCGTCGCGTCCAAATCAAATATACGCATACCTTTTTCATTATATTTTATCTACCATACAAGACAAGACAAGACAAGATCACGAACATACATTTATTGTTATTTTGATTTAAATTTACGAATTTAATAATAGAGTACATAAACACCGGCGGAGAGCGAAATGGAGGCGCATATAGTAGGTGCCAGCAAACAAATTGTAACAGAGCATGTGTTTTATATAAAGCATTGTCGCATTACACGTTGTATTGAAGACGGGCGCCCGGGCGGTGCGGGAGGCGGTGCGGGAGGCGGCAGCGGCGGTCTCTCTCGACCGACCCCGTCGGAACCCATGATCGTTCAGTTTGAAACACAGTGGAAGAGATAGACACAATAGAAGCGGTACAAAAATATACGAAGTACTTCAGATACTTGTGTCAAACGATTAAACTATCATTATGAAAACAATGAGCCGCCCCCGCCCCCGCCCCCGCGCCCGCCCAGCGCCCGCGGCGACAGATGGGGCGGTGTCGAGATGAGAGATCGTTCGTAAGCGTTTTATTGGTTTGATCGATTGTCCGCGCGCCGCACGCCGCGCTCGCTGCACTGCCTCGCGACCGGCGCCGCGCCGGGCCCTCAGTGACATCATTGTGTTTATCACTCCTCCCCAAATGTATGTTCTCGTGAAGTAACCGCTCGGAGGTCCGGCCGCGGCCGTGACCCTCACAAATCATGCCGATTAACGTTATCGCATTGAACCCATTACACCGCGGGCCGAGTGCAGGAAGTGCGCGCCGTTTCGTACACATACGGCGCAGTAAGCGCTCTGCTTCTTGTTTACGGCGATCAATCGAGCGATGCCAATAACCATTATAGCTCGAGATTTATGTTGGCGCCGCACTTCCGCCGGCCTCGGGCTGCTGCTCGCCCGCCGACTGCATCTCACATGCTTCTGTTTCTGATGCAATAGTCCACCGCCCGCCGAATACGTAGACGAGGCTCTGCCGAACAAACGGCTCGTAAGCACTTACTTCTCTGTCTTCAGACTTTCAGAGCCCAGTACTTAGGGCGGGTTACATTCCTTTCGAGATGTAATTTCTTTGTTGCCCGGGTCTCCTCGCGATGTTTTCCTTCACCGATGATGCCGACCGAGTGGTAATTACAAATACATACATAAATACAGTGGTCGGTGCTCCTGGAGCAAGAAAGGTCGGTGTTTTACGACAGAAAAAATAAAAGTAGGAAGATACCGACAAGGATTTATTAAAAGAAAGAACACGCGATTAGGGGTCGTGGGCAAGGTCGTGATCTTCGCTACACTTAGTAGACACTTAGCTTTCCGTGGAGTTGCAGAATGCACGCGTTGAAGATGGTAGGGCGTGACGCAGTGGAACAGACAGCTCTGGTGAAGGCCGGTGCCCCGGCAGCGCAGGGCAGACGTCGCATACCGGCACGGGTAAACCCTGTAACGCACGCAAGTGTCAGTCAGTCACAGACTCAGCCGTGCCCCTCGATTGCCTTCGCGTCGTCGATGCTAGCCGCGGAGAGCTTAGCATCTAAGAAGCCAGCTTGCAAAAGCGAGGCAATCGAGAGAAAGAAAAAAGGTAGATAGGCAGACAGACAGACGGCATAAAATAGCACAGAATACACGCAGAACAGTTCTGGTTGTCGCTTGAAGAGCTTCTAAAGTTTATTATGATTTAAAATAAGAAAAAAAAATGTTTAAAAACATTACTTCCTTGGTAAGGCCAACTCGGTTAATTGACAAAGAATACGTATGCAACGTTACAATTACTATTTATATCTAATTCAATATAAAACATAACACCACATCGCTAGTCGGAATCGGATGACCTAATAATTATGGTTGTTTCTATTCGTAATTAAAATCGGATTGAAGTAATATTAATAAAAATGATGTTGGCAAGCAATAATTACCAAGAATGTTATAATGATTCAATCTACACCATATTACAAAGCAATCTTCGCAGTCAAGACGTCGTATCGTAGACATCGTAGACGGTAACTAGTTGAATAGCATAAAATGTAACACAGAAACTTTAAAGAAATAAAGATGGTACGGTCTACTGATAACCGCACACAGACTTACTTGATATTTAATGTCTTGATGATAGAAATGATAAACTGATTCTAGAAAGTGTCTATATTGTTCAGCCTTATTATTAAGTGAACATGAATGGTTTGATGCTGATGATACATTTTGGAGCACGTACGATGTCTTGATTGTTAACATACTACCTACGTTTAATTACGGACGAGCGGCGCACATACAGTAAAATGCTTACGCTGCGAATCTGTACGGTTGCCATGCAAATGCAATACACCGTACAAAAGATATGATTTATGCGGTAAGCTCAGAAGTGGATACCCAATACACACAACATACCCAATGTGTTGATGTTGAGGGTTTATATTGAAATGACTGCACGAGACGGCGGCGGCGCTCGGACCACTTATAAAATATTGGATACTTGTACTGAGAATTGTACCAGAGTAGTTCTTCCATACTATACAATGCCTAGATAATGATTGCAGTCAGCCGTTAGTGACCAGCGTTAGCTAAAACCGAGAAACAAATGTGAATTGCTTCGTCATTTTGAACGAATCATTCGAACGAAGTCGGCTCGGATCTGAGATGACCTCTGTTGTCAGATAGCACCGATTTATAGTACATAGTGTGCATTTTACCCACTACGCCATACGCCACACGGCGGTAGTTGTAACGTTTTAAGACAAGTTTTGAATGAATTTACTTTATTACATACTTATTTATTAATCATTTTGATTAGTTCTTTTTTTAATTTAAGGAATCGGGATTTTTGGGAACCGTTACAATACGCAAACGTGAATTTAGACATACTCGTACATATCCACACCAGGTGTAGTAGGTCGGTTCTTTATCCACTGACTTACTGGTCCCGCTGTAATGCCATCATCATCATCTGGTCAAAAGGATTGTACATTTGCTAGTTTCTTCTTCTCCCTCTGTCTTCATATTCAGTGGCGCATGCTGTGTGCACTTTCAAGAGCACTACAACAGTTTTTTTTTATCCAACGTCGGGAGGCATACAAGCATACGGTCCACCTGATGTAAAGCAGTTACCGTACCCTATTGACGCTTGTAACATATATCACTCGCGCGATGCCTCCTCTGCTGCTTACACAGCAACTCCTTAGGAGCTTACTGGTTGTTGTGTTCCTGCGTGTGGTACGCAGGAACACAACAACCCTCTAGGGAGTTGTTATTTGGCTGCGGTATTCTGCGCGGTGGAGGTACATCCCCAGGCGGGCTGCTTTGATGCGCCCTAATTCTCTTAAACTCTTAAGAGTTGATGGCCAACATACGTCTATCGCCGTCGTTGACTACTACAGACCACTAGCTTTATTTGCCAAATGAATTCTCTGCCGAGGTTTCCCATTAGTCTTTAGCGTGGGTTTCATTAATAAACAATAATATAATAATTTTATATTTCACATGTCTTTGCGGTACTCAGTGTTCCTCGACCCGCGCGCGTCGCGCTGGGCCTATTTATTATTGTGTCGAACTAGCGAGCGAATTCTCGTTGGATACCTCTAAAAGCAGTAAAATGAAGAGATGGCCCTTTGAAACCATAAAAAAAAACGTGTTGCCAGCGATTGCAGGCGCGGGGTCGGGCAGCCGCCGGACGCGGCGGACCGCGGGCGGCGGGCGGCGGCCGGCCGCGGGCGGACAGCGGACGGCCGCAGCGCACGCACGTCTCGGCACCAGATAACAATCTGCGCCGATCATCCATTTCAGCTAAAGAGAGATATTTTTTTCTTGTAGTCTGTTGTAGAAGGCGTTGCAGTTGGTCGGGGGCCGCGATGATAGATGGTCCTTTTTTAATGATAAATACTTTATCAAGTTTTTCACGTATTATCTAAACATTTCCGTCATATAAAGTAGACAAGTGTTGACCCCGACCGCGGGCTGTCACCGTGTGCGAGTCACGTTACGGTCCGTTGACATGTGACACTGCACAGCGGCAAAAAAATAAATATGTAATTATTCGTAGGACAAATAGCACAGCGCCATCTAGTCTCAAACTAAGCAAGCTTGTGCTACGGCTACTACACAACTAATAACATACATGAATACTTTTTTTATAAATAGAAAGAACCTCGACCAATACAAATAGACATGTTTATTTTATGCACATAAATGTTTACCTCGTGCGGGAATCGAACCCAGGATCCTCGGTGCTAAGGTATAGTGGAAGTAGTCGCTGGCCAGCGATGACTACTTCCACCGTCGGACTCGCCGTGCTGACTCGCCTCGTGCCTCAAAAACCGATCCATTCGTTATTTTAACAAATATTCCGCGAACGAGCGACCAGCTCCGTGTCACCGTACGAGAGGTGCAGAAGAGGAGCGCTGTCTGAAGTCAAGAGCCTTCGTCGAACACCAACAAGGCATATAACAGTGAGAACGCGCGGAGAATAACGTGATTGTGACACACACAGAGCACGCTCGCAACGTGCAGCGAGCGAACTGCGCCGGGCGCCGTGCGGCGTGCGGCGAGCGGCGAGCGCGAGTAGACACAGCGGCCCGGAGCGGAGGCGGCCCTCAAATAAGATGGCTCGTTTCACTAGTCACGTACATTGATATGTTGATATAATGACTACCGTGTTTACAATAAGATAACTAATTATAATTCGTTCATCGTACTGTCCTGTTGTGATACAACGCGACGGCAGCGCGAGGTGTATCAGTTCGTCCACTGCTGAATACGGCACTCATTACTTTCCCAGCACGCGGTCGACGGAATGTGTGGGGTCAGATTAAAATATTGTCAATGATACAATATTTTGACGTACAAGACAGCGGTCCACATTTAATCGAATAATCTTCTGTTATTTATTATTGTTGCGCGTGTTACAATCTGGAATTAAGCGGATGCTGTACTTGCGGCCGGGCAGCACGGCACCGGGCGCGCGGGCCCCGCTGCAGTACGAGACGAGCCGTCGCCGACGAGAGTGACGTCAGAGGTCGCTCCGCCATCCCGCCAAGTAGACGTTCTCCGGGAACGTCTACGTGCTACATAAGCACATTCTCGGCGAGTGCCTTCAAAATGTCACCCGAAAAACGCCCTCCGGCCGCGCGTCCATCACGACGGCGGGACGTATCCCGCGCTAGACGTGTGCCGAGATTTACCTGTCTCCGAGAAATATGACGGGACATTTGTTTTATTACCGAAATCCAATAAACGGGCAATTTACTGCGCGGCCGAGGGCTTCCGCGCGAGCGAGACGGCCGCGCCTCCCTCTCGCTCTCTCTGCCACACTGGTAACATAATAGTTTTGTATTCAGACCTCGCAGCTAGCGGAGACTTCGACGCGTTTTACATTTTGGCAGTCAGAACCCGTTATATACGTTTTCCCATACATTTCGCGGTCGTATACGACCACTCGGGTTTCGAAGGGTTAAAATCATATCGATTCTTATGAAGTTCTAAAATACCAATTAATAAATGCCGATACAAACTTGCCGACACAGGGCTTTTTTGAAATCGTTAAATTGTACCAATGTGTGTCTATATACATCAATTTGTTTTTAGCTTTACGTAACAACCTTTAGCTAATGAAACAACTTTAAATTAGTACAAACGAATGTGTCTTCCTCAAACATTGAACAACGACTGCGGTCGAGTCTCGGGCGTCGGCACGGACGCCGGGAACAATAAACTTGTCCTCCGGCGGCGGCGGATCGCTCAACAGTATTTTACCTACATGGTGTAAACAAAGTACTTACACAGTTATTCAAGAGCCACAAAGCTTTGCGAGGGACTTGTCTTGCATTTATATAACAATCTGTGCTAAGTGTAATCGTCGCGCACAAGATATTGAATTAGGTCAAAAAATGTTTGTCAACGCGCGCCTGCGGACATGTTGTCGGAGAAGACAGAACTGTTTCAAACTAATTATTATATACGCACTGTACTATACCAGTTTAGAGCATACTCCACTCCACCACGCTGCTCAAATGCGGTTTGACGGAGGGCAGTGTTTCCAAGCCGCCCGAGCTTAACGTCTGTCATTTATCGACAACAGCCGGGACCGACGGCTTAACGTGCCGAAACACGGAAAAACTCGAGATAGATAAACCCATCCATAGACGGGATGCGGTCGACGTTGCTTAACCTGCGTATTTAGTTAGAATGACACGCGCAACGACGCCATCGAGCCCTCACTCTACTATACTATACTATAACTTCACGCCAAATCCCTTGCGGGGTGGACAGAGAGCACCGAGCGCCACGCGACTCGATCCTTACATACCTCACTCGGTTCTTTAATATTCGTTACTATTCATATGCGCTCGCCGGTTTCTAAGGCTCCTGACATCACCTTCTGATAAAACATGACCAATGTGATTATATAATTATTCTTTATTGCACACAAATAAAACAAAATAATGAGTGTCAAATACAGTGTACAAAGGCGAGCTTATCTCTTCAAGAGATTTCTTCCAGCCAACCGTAATTAATGTTGGAAACAAATTGTATAAGGGTTTAACAATTATATGTGCCAACTAGCAAAATAAAAACTGATACTTACTGTAAAAAACTAAATCAAAATACAACAAATGTAAGAAAAACACAAGAAGGAAAAAAATTATAAGATATATACTAATAATAATAAACAATTGAATTGAACTATAAAACACACAAATATACATACACAATATATAACCATATATATATACGAAAAATAATAGTTTATATATATATATATATATATATATATATATATATATATATATATATATATATATACCTATTATTTTTCGTTAGAAGATAATGTATTCAAATAGTGGTTCTTTAGTTTTCTCTTTTTTTTATAGCCTCAATATTTGCATATTTCATTTATAAAAATAGAAAATAAAAGTGGAGATAAGATACCGCCCTGTGGCACACCTGCAATAAGATCAATCCACTCCGACGATCTCTCATCGAGTTTGATGCATTGCCGGCGACCACGAAGTAAGAGTCGAACCATCCATCACAGAGGGAGATAAGTTAATTGAGCGAAGTATACCTAAGAGAATATCAAAATCGACTGAATTAAATGCATTGCTAAAGTCTAATAATATAATTATGGAGAGTGTTTTATTGTCCATGGCGTAACGAATATCATCAGTGACATTTAGCAACGCAGTGACCGTACTGTGGTTGGGACGAAAGCCTGATTGGTAAGGGCTGAGAAGATTGTTACGAGAAAGATACTTGTGAAATTGTTTATGGACAGCACTTTCGAGAACCTTTGAGAATAAATGAAGTATAGAAATAGGACGGTATTGAGAAAAAGAAGACGGATTAGACGTCTTAGGAAGAGAAGGAATAACTTGAGCCATTTTCCATGCAGTCGGGAACACGTTGTGAGTTAGAAAAATTTATTGTGTGTAATCACCGGAACAACAAGGTCCATGACAGGTGTCAGCATGTCACGACTCAAGCCATCGCTGTCCACAGCTTTTGTAGAAATAAAGATAATGTTTCTTTTAATTTCTTCCTCTGTGACTTTGCCAAAAATAAATGAATCACTTGCGGGTGAAGCATATTGTGAAAGAGTATGTAAAGTGGACAATTTTTTGTACAATTGAAATTGGAGGAGTAGAAAAATGTTTATTTAAGGAGTTAAGATCAATATGATCATTGACATTTTCTTTTTTTTTTTTATTATAACTATTATAAATAGTTATAATAAAAAGAAAAAAAAAATATTTGGATAGATGGTGAGAATAGATACTAGTTACATTGTCAAAATTGTATGCTGTACAAATAGTAGTTAATGTACAGTTTGTGCTACCTTATAGGTAGATTAAAATTTTCTATACCTGACAAGTAGGTACGTGGGGCGAAGTCGGCGGCCCTGCTCGGCTGGCACCGCGCACCGCACACCGCACACCGCGCACAGCACACAGCACGCTACAACTAAACTGCTGAGCGAAGCACCACTGTCGCACGCACTGCACACACTTAATAGGATAAATGTAGAAATTGACATCTTTGTGTGTTCTATCAGTGAATTCACAAAGCCAGCATTACGGACCGTTTGTTACAAAATGACAAATTAATAAGATGGACAACACGTGTTTAATTACGAGCAAAACTTTTTTGTCTTAATTTTTTGAAACTTAATGATATTTAATAATATAATTTTGTTAAATTGTAATAATGAAAAAAAAATGTAAACTACGAACATAATAGTAATACTCTATTGACGATTGTTACGCTATCGCATTGGGTAGGACAAGCCTGTAGGGATAGCTGTGAATATTGATGAAAATAAATGAATAAATATTTACTCTTGTTTACTCGTATGTAACACGGCAGACCGGACTTGGACGGCTGCAGTCACCTCTGGGCGGGCGCTCCTGGATACCGGCTTGGACCGTGTGATTCGGTTCAGAGACGAGCTGTGAGAATTGTTGGCCACCCTTTGTGTGTTCTACCGATTGTACAACGGATTGTGTTCTAAAAACATGTTCAATTTCAATTCAATTGTTATTGTGGAGTTGACCCTCACACACTGAAACCGCAATGGTTGCGTGCTGTGCGGTTCCAGCGAAGTTTTCTTCCGAGAACTCTCAAGTTGTGGAATGAACTCCCAGCCGAGGTTTTCCTAATGGCTCACAGCATGGAGCTCTTCAAGAAAGGCGTGAAGAGGTTTTTAGAGGGTCGACAACGCACGAGTGACACCCCTGGTGTTGCAAATGTCCATAGGCTACGGTAACTGCTTACATCAAGCGGGCCGTACGCTTGGCTGCCACCTTAGTGGTATAAAAATGTCTATAGATGTAATCAAACTCTGACCTTCACCTAGTCTACATTATTGAAAATTGGTTTTAAAATAGCGCGTAAACTTTACTCCAAACTGTACCCAAACTGACAAAATACGTCAAAATGGGCCGACGACGAAAATTCCGAAGAAAAGACAGCGTCAGTAACTTTAATTAGTGATGATGTATTCACATACATACATACATAATATAACAGTAAGTTCGCCCGCGGCGCGCGAGCACGAGCCGGCGCGCGAGCACGAGCCGGCGCGCGAGCACGAGCCGGCACGAGACGGGACGCAGTGAACATACAAATGAATACCCAGGCACGTCTCTGTGTAGCCCGCGTCGGGAGGATGTGTACAAATGTGCACGGAGTCGAACACAGGACTGTACCGATTGTGTGTGTGTGTGTGTTTATATGTATTTTGTAAGGATGTGTATTTGGAAGACATATTATTAATGAAAACAGTCAATTGTGTTGCTGCCGACGTCGTATTTTTTTTTACATTTACTTATTGTGTTAAATAGTTAATCTTTTTAAAGATGTCTGTTTGCATGTTATGTAAATAAATAAATAAATAAATAAATAAATAAATAAATATTGTCGGACAAATTACACAGCGCCATCTAGCCCCAAAGTAAACGAAGCTTGTGTTATGGGCACTAGACAACTGATAAACATACGTAAATACATTTTTTTTTTGTAAATACATACTTATTATACATAGAAAATACCCAGACCAATACAAACAGACATGTTCATGCACACAAATGTTTGTACTGTGTGGGAATCGAACCCACGAGCGTTGGTGTCAAAGTAGCGTAACAGCGCGTTTCACCACTGCGCCACCGAGCTCGTCGATGTAATTGTCTATGTAAGTAGGCATTCAAACAGACCGCCTCTGATTCAATATAATATTAATTTCGTGTTGGTAAATTTGTTAATTTACTTTAGAGATATATTCTGTTGTCCGAAGCAATGGACCGCCGTAATCTATATCGAAATCGCCCGGGGTCGGCACACACAGCCGCTGCTGAAATGTAATCATTTGTCTTTCCGATAAATTGTTATTACAGTTGTAGAGATCTCTTAAACAGAAGTTGTTCTGTTTTATCATATAATGACCGGCATAGAGCCACGAGCGATCGCGGTCACACGTCGTGTAGTCACCGCGGGCGGCGTCGTGTTGTCACACGTCGTGTAGTCACCGCGGGCGGCGTCGTGTTGTCACACGTCGTGTAGTCACCGCGGGCGGCGTCGTGTTGTCACACGTCGTGTTGTCACACGTCGTGTAGTCACCGCGGGCGGAGTCGTGTTGTCACACGTCGTGTAGTCACCGCGGGCGGCGTCGTGTTGTCACACGTCGTGTAGTCACCGCGGGCGGCGTCGTGTTGTCACACGTCGTGTAGTCACCGCGGGCGGCGTCGTGTTGTCACACGTCGTGTAGTCACCGCGGGCGGCGTCGTGTTGTCACACGTCGTGTTGTCACACGTCGTGTAGTCACCGCGGGCGGAGTCGTGTTGTCACACGTCGTGTAGTCACCGCGGGCGGCGTCGTGTTGTCACACGTCGTGTAGTCACCGCGGGCGGCGTCGTGTTGTCACACGTCGTGTAGTCACCGCGGGCGGCGTCGTGTTGTCACACGTCGTGTAGTCACCGCGGGCGGCGTCGTGTTGTCACACGTCGTGTAGTCACCGCGGGCGGCGTCGTGTAGTCACCGCGGGCGGCGTCGTGTTGTCACACGTCGTGTTGTCACCGCGGGCGGCGTCGTGTTGTCACACGTCGTGTAGTCACCGCGGGCGGCGTCGTGTTGTCACACGTCGTGTTGTCACCGCGGGCGGCGTCGTGTTGTCACACGTCGTGTTGTCACCGCGGGCGGTGTCGTGTTGTCACACGTCGTGTAGTCACCGCGGGCGGCGTCGTGTTGTCACACGTCGTGTTGTCACCGCGGGCGGCGTCGTGTTGTCACACGTCGTGTAGTCACCGCGGGCGGCGTCGTGTTGTCACACGTCGTGTTGTCACCGCGGGCGGCGTCGTGTTGTCACACGTCGTGTTGTCACCGCGGGCGGCGTCGTGTAGTCACCGCGGGCGGCGTCGTGTTGTCACACGTCGTGTTGTCACCGCGGGCGGCGTCGTGTTGTCACACGTCGTGTTGTCACCGCGGGCGGCGTCGTGTTGTCACACGTCGTGTTGTCACCGCGGGCGGCGTCGTGTTGTCACACGTCGTGTAGTCACCGCGGGCGGCGTCGTGTTGTCACACGTCGTGTTGTCACCGCGGGCGGCGTCGTGTTGTCACACGTCGTGTTGTCACCGCGGGCGGCGTCGTGTAGTCACCGCGGGCGGCGTCGTGTTGTCACACGTCGTGTTGTCACCGCGGGCGGCGTCGTGTTGTCACACGTCGTGTTGTCACCGCGGGCGGCGTCGTGTTGTCACACGTCGTGTTGTCACCGCGGGCGGCGTCGTGTTGTCACACGTCGTGTAGTCACCGCACCCGGCGTCGTGTAGTAAAAAAAAACAACACAAAGTGTATATCCTCCTTGGTAGTCCCGTCCGTTCCCTTAAAGATCACAAAAAATAGAAAAAGTACCAAAACGAATTGTTGACATATTTGAGGCGAAGGGAGAAGCAGCTTGAGGCTCTATCTATCTATCTATAACTTCACGCCAAGTCCCTTGCGGGGTAGACATAGAGAACCGACCGCCACGTGACTCGATCCTTACACACCTCACTCGCTTCTTTAACATTCATTGCTCTTCTCATGCACGCTCGCCGGTTTCTAGGGCTCCTGACATCTTCTGACAGAACACGACCAATTTGATCGTGATAGGTAAGTCTTGGCCTTCCTCGGCTCCTACATCCTTCCACTTTTGCATTGTACGAGTATATCTGCTTCGTCATTCTTTCATCCTGCATTCTTTCTACATGTCCGAACCAACGGAGCTGCCGCTTCTTATTTTAACACCGACGTTCTCTTTCAGACCAACTCTGCTTCTAACCTCATCATTGCGAATACGGTCTACAAGCGTTACACCACAAATTTTGCGCAATGCTCGCATTTCAACCGTGTTTATCCTACTTTCATGCTCTCTCTGCCATACCCAGCTCTCGCTTCCATAAGTAAGCGTTGGGACCAGCACTGCATTGTGTATAGCCAGCTGCGCTTTCTGGCTCAGGTTTTTGCTGCCAAGAAGTTTTCCCAACGCTCCATTCACACTATTCCCTGCACTTACTCGACTTGCCACATCTGCGGTGTACCTTCCATCCCTGCTGAAAGCGCATCCAAGATATACAATCTCATCCACTTGTTCCAACACTTCATCATCTACCGTAATCCTTACATTTGTTCTGGTTTCTTTTCTTTCAAATACCATTATCTTTGTTGTATTCGCATTCAATAGTAAGCCTTCCTTCATACATTCGTCTTTCATCATTGTGACTAGTGTTTGCAGCTCAGATGGTGTTTCTGCTAATAGGACGGCATCATTTGCATACAGCAGACAGTTCACCACTAGGTCACTATCCTACATTCGTCCATCTTATTCTCTGTAGACAACTATCAAGATACATAATAAACAGTTTGGTGCAAATTGGTGTCAAACAGGGTAGCATGTTGTCTGCTAGACAACATGCTACCCTGTTTGACACCAATTTTGACATCATACCAAGGTGACATGTTGCCATCTATTCGCACATATGCTGAGCAATCCTTGTAGGTGGACTGCACAGCATGCCGCAGTGAGCCGTCAATCCCATATCTCGGCAATATGCACCACAGTTCCTTTCGCACAACCCTATCAAATGCCTTCTCAAGATCCACAAAACCGCAGAAAACCTTCTGGTCTGTGGCCAGATGCTTCTCTACGATATTGCGGAGCGAGAAAACTTGATCCGTACATCCCCTTCCATTTCGGAATCCTCCCTGTGCCTTGCACAGCATTTCGTCAGATTTCACCCTCATTCTCCTTTCAATTATCTTTTCATATACTTTTGCTGCTAAACTGCAAACTAATGGCCCTATAGTTGGCGCAGCCCATGCGTGATCCCTTGCCTTTATACAAGAGTACGATGACTGCGCGTCCCCAGTCCATTGGGACCCTTCCCGTTCTCCAGCATAGGTTGCATAAGTACCAGAAGGCGTCCCGGACGTAAGCTTGCGGCTCAATGTTATTATAACCAATACATGCAGTACACTGAGGATAAAATTACCTCATCTGCCTCATATTTTTGGACGTACATTAAATCTAAGTTTAGTAAGAATGATATACCCGACCACATGAAATATGAAACCGAAAATTCCACGAATGGTGAAACTATTTGTAATTATTTTAACAATTACTTTAACTCAGTGTTGTTGTAGTGTTTGTTCCTCAAAACAATAATCAAAGTCCTCCCAATTACGATTGTGAATATGACGGGTCTACTATTGATATTTCCTCTATTGATTCACCCTCTAGTGATCTCAAAACTGGCGAAGGAGCTTTCAGTACCATTAACCAAATTTTAATTTGGTTTCTATTCACAAATTTTAATTTGGTTAATGGAATGGTGGAAATATCAATAGTAGACCCGTCATATTCACAATCGTAATTGGGAGGACTTTGATTATCGTTTTGAGGAACAAATTTTAACCAATATTTCTAAAATCAATTTCTGAAGACGAGCTAGGTGGCGCAGTGGTGAAACGCGTTGTTACGCTACTTTGACACCAACGCTCGTGGGTTCGATTCCCATACAGTACAAACATTTGTGTGCATGAATATGTCTGTTTGTATTGGTCTGGGTATTTTCTATGTATAATAAGTATGTATTTACAAAAAAAAAAAGGCGCTGTGTAATTTGTCCAACAATATTAATTTATTTATTTCCCAACTATCTGGAAAAAGGCTTTAGTCACACCAATATATAAGAGTGGCGATAAACATGATGTTAAAAATTATAGGCCCATATCCAAATTATGTTTTTTCGGTAAGATTCTTGAGAAATTAATTGCACGGATTCTTCCGAGCACGAAGTGTTAACACCAATCTCGTTGTTTACACTGATTTTATTCTAAATACAATGGATGCTGGTTGTCAAGTTGATGCTGTATATACAGTTTTTTCTAAAGCATTTGATAAAACTAGCCATTCCATCCTTATCCAAAAACTATCACGTATTTCGCGGTAATTTGTTGCGTTGGGTTGAATCGTACATACGGAACCGTAGTCAAGCTGTTGCTATCAAAGGCTACATATCAGGATTTCTGGATATCCCCTCTGGTATACCCCAAGGTTCCCATCTCGGGCCCCTCTTATTTACTTTGTATATTAATGACATCAGTAATTGTTTCAAGAACTCTCGTCATCTGTGTTATGCAGACTATGCAAAGATATTCAGAGTCGTTAGCTCGTATGAAGACTGTGTTCAACTACAGACATACCTTGATTGATTGATCGATGTAGACAAATGTCATACTATCACCTTCACTAGGAAACATCATCCAATTATCATTCCTTATAAATTGTCAGGGGCGACAGTTGAACGCATCTCATCTGTTTGTGACCTGGGAATCCTCTTGTATACGAAGTTACATTTTAACCTACACATAGAAAACATAATACTCGTAGGTAACGCTTATAAAAGGCTAGGTTTTATTTTACGGCTTTCCAAACCATTCAAAAACTCCTTTACACTCAAAACATTGTACTTTTCATATGTTCGCAGCATATTAGAATTTGGTAGTGTAATATGGAAACACAGTACACGTCTCTAGATTACAAAAGCTACAAAACAAATTTTTGAAGGCATTATAATACAAATCCACTGGCTTTTTTCACGATTATGATAGCGCTGCGAAAAATCATGGTGTAATGTGTTTAAAGAATAGACGGAGTTATCTTGATTCCATATTTTTATTTAAAATTATAAATGGTCATATTGACTCTAACTTCCTCCTAGAAAAGATACAGCTCCATTTTCCTCGATACTCATCTCGTTCTGGTAAAACATTTAATATTACACTTTGTTCGTCAAACTTTGCTAAACATACCTTCATAAGGCGCTCATGTGATACTTATAACAAGCTCTACCACGTTGACGTATTTTCATCATCGATTGGTTAATATAAAAAGGTACTGAATGCATTGTTTTCTCCAACTTAAGAATGTTAAAACAATTTGTCTTCTCTTTACCGCAGAATTATATTGTAAATTAGTTTTATTGTAATTGGTATTATGTTTTGTTTGTTATATTTAGGTAATAAATAATTAATGGAACTTCAGGTCTGTTCGGAAAAAAGCAATGTAAAATTATTTGTACGCTACTGTTTGTTTCCTTAATAATAAATAATACCTAAATAAAAAAAAAATAGTGCAAAAGAAGCTTGTGGATGCGCAAAGAGACGTAAAACAGCGAAAGGAGATGCCTGGTGGGATGCGGAGGTTGAATCCTCCGTAGCAAGAAAGAGGAAAGCGTGGCTGGATTACGTATCATCTTTGCCTTTAAATGAAAATATGAGAGAAAAGAAGAAAGAAATGTACCGTCTATGCAAGAATGAAACCAAGGCTTTAGTGAAAGAGAAGCATGAAAGACAAATTATGAATGAGGAAGAGAGGCTGACGAAAAACTTCGAGGCAAATACCAAACTATTTTGGAGAGAGGTAAAGAAGTCTCGAAGTGGTTCGTCGGCATCCAGAATGGATAAGATAAAGTCTAAAGCTGGTGTCATTCTTGCGAACACTCAGGAAGTGTTAGAACGGTGGAGTGAATATTTTGAGGAAATGTATGAGTATGCCTCGGACGCTGGCAATGAGAGTGAGTCGGATGCTTACTCCACGTTGACGGCGTCCGACGAAGGCATAACTATGGATGAGATCGAATGGTCGATACGAAGCTTGAAAAATGGAAAATCAGCGGGAATTGATCTGATCACAGCTGAGATGATCAAATTAGGTGGCACTTACGTCCGGGACGCCTTCTGGTACCTATGCAACCTATGCTGGAGAACTGGAAGGGTCCCAATGGACTGGAGATGCGCAGTCATCGTGCCCTTGTATAAAGGCAAGGGATCACGCATGGACTGCGCCAACTATAGGGCCATCAGTTTGATCAGCTTAGCAGCAAAAGTATATGGAAAGGTGATTGAAAGGAGAATGAGGGTGAAATCCGATGAAATGCTATGGGACGCACAAGGAGGTTTCCGAAATGGAAGGGGATGTACGGATCAAGTTTTCTCGCTCCGCAATATCGTAGAGAAGCATCTGACCATAGACCGGAAGGTTTTCTGCGGTTTTGTGGATCTTGAGACAGCCTTTGATAGGGTTGTGCGAAAGGAACTGTGGGACATATTGCCGAGATATGTGTTGGGGTTACCCAAACGTTAAGCTGATGCTAAATGCTAAAGCTGAAGGTTATGCTAGATAGGAATGGTGACTCCAGGAGAGGAGAGCTAATAACCAAACCCGTTGAGTGCTAAACGTATACTGATTTATTGTTTTCACCTAAATTGCATTAATTATAATATAATTGGATACCTATTGCTTCGCAAGCGTTATTAATAAATTATGTTGATGTAGGTATAATATGTGCGAGGTAACTCGTACATCTTGCCAACCAAGACAAAGGAGGATGGCAGCTTAACTAAGATGATACCTACATTTTAGCAACCACACAATAAAGCTGAGCTTAATTTAAATGATATAATATTTTGTTTTTTGTGGTACAAGGTGAAAACAATGCTAATGCTAGATTAAGATATATATAGCTAATGTGTAAATAAAGTCCAATTATAAAACGCACTATACGCTATTTAAGCCTCGGTGGGCTTCCAAATTTCACCGTAAGATTGAGTAGGAATCGTAACCAACACTGACCGCGGCACGCGCGGTGGTTTAGGAGGCGCGACGCCTTTATCTACACTTAGAATGCCCATGCTCACTGATTTACGTAATTCACTGATCTCACTTCTCACTGGGTATTCACTAGACGCAAGAGGTACATCCACTTCACACGTAGGGTGCTCCCTCTCAACAGGAACAGGAGCTTGAGTGCGACGGAGCCTTCTCCGTCTGATGATGACGAATGCTATAATGCCAAGTGCCAATAATGCAGCGAGCAATCCATAGGTAACACTATAGTGGTGGATATCATGGATGCTAAGATCATCAGTTGTAGCTTCCTTTTTTAAGACATTTATCTCGTCCATTAACTTATGATATGCTTGGTCATGATTCTCAGGAGTGAATTTGTAGAAAGTTACGCTAGTATTAGAGATTCCATTCAAGACGGATCCCTCTGGAGCTTCGATGCTAGATTGGATATTTATTTTTCGCAGGAAATGATTATGAGCATAGATTGAGAATGAGTCGCCCTTCACAGTACAACCTTGACCTATTTCAAGAAGGCCGTTGCCGGTCATTGTGTTCACTGTTACTCCAGTTTGACACAATATGCGAATATTGCATTTATTGCAACACGAATAGAGCCAGACGTTCTGGCGCTGTAATTTAACCCATCTATTCGCACACGGCGATTGTTTATAAATACAGGCTGATGTTGTTTTATCGTTATTTATTAAAGTTATATTGCATATACTTTGTTGCAGATCTAGCTTGTAATGTGGCATCTCTAGGCTGCACAGAATTTTTTCTTCTGATATATGAAGACAAGCTTGAAGGTCATTTTCAGTAAGAAAGATAGCTACATCCTTTCGAAGATTAAAGACTAAGTAGGGGTAGGCAGGCATTGCTAAATATGAATCAGCTCCTCTACTCTGTGGGATGCTTAGAATTTTATCGAGCTCGTATACTTCGCTGCTGACTAGAGGAACCTTTATTTCAATAATAAGATATGTTTCGAAGACACTTGCGAATACTTTTAGCATTTTATACAAGTCTCGAGTAGTTCCTGGCTCTACAGGGATTTTTAAATCATCCTGTAGTTGAGATTTGATAAAGCTAATTTGTCGTTCAAGTTGTTCGCTTGATAGCAAATGTGTATCGAGGCGACCGTGTCGGATATCAGTCACCGTGTCTATAAGCGTGGTTTGCATGCGTCTCAAATTTTCAAGTATAATGTTGACTGATAATGCGGTTGATGTTACATAAAGACAACTGTTGACGTCGGAACGCATTTCTTTCACCTCTGCCATCATGTTTCTCTGCTGCTGGCTAATTAGAGAAAACTGCTCGTTCATGATTTTTTCGTTACGCTGTATTATATTGTATTCTGCTTCGATTATTAGTGTTTGATTTTTTATTAAGTTTTGTATATGATGTGTATTTAAATTAATTTTTTCGATATCCTTAGCATATTGTTGAGCAAAATTGTCATCCAATACACCAAACAAATAATTAGCTACGCTCCCGACACCATTTATCAAACCTCTCTTCTTTCGCTGGCTCGTAGAGGTTCGCAGTAATCGGTTATAGTGCTCAATTTCTGTTAGTTCATGTGCTAATTGCTTGACTATTCCCTTATATTGTGAACTAGACTTACTAGTCATATTCTGTAGATTTTTAATATTATTTTCTAAGTTTTCGAAGGATTGCCAATAGTTTGTTAGGTTATAGTAGATTATAAGTCTCCATTCATCTCGAATATACTGCAAGTTCGAAATTTTATCAAAGTATAAAGCTCTATTGTCATTAAACGAAGTCGCATTGCTGTTCGAAAAGCTATGTGCACTGGATGGAGATATAATCATGGTAAATAGTAAAATTGCCAGCGTGAGTAAACCTTTAAACAACTTGCGATTACCTCCACGTGTACGACTAGATCTTGTCGCTTGGGATGCTTGAGTGGTTGGGAGATCACTGGCGACGTTGGCGTCGTCGCTGGATGCTGGATCAACCGGTAGCCGTGCAAGTTTAGTCACCGGCCGTTTGAGAATGTTGCTTTCAGTTTTGATGGACACCACTCTGACGTATCCATCCGCTCCAGGGTGTAGCTCTAGGACTCGACCTAGTGCCCATTTTCCAGGTGGTATGTTATCGTCCTTGATAAGTACGATATCGTTAATAGCTAGGTTCTTGGAGGGGGTTCTCCATTTCGTCCGCTCTTGTTTTTCAGTGCTGAATCGTCTGCATTTGACGCACTGCCGAATCTGCCGCTTTACTGTCCGCATTCCGCTGAGAATCCAATATTTTTCTCGGATAAACGATAGAGTTAGTCGTGGGCCGCCGTGTACGGTAGTATGATGTGCTTGATATATAATCAAATCTGTATATCGAGAGTGGCTGGGTATTATTATCGGATGCTTAGCTGCGCTATTTAAGTTTGAATTGCTGAGGCGGCCACCTACTCTCAATATTCCCTCTTCATCAATATATGGAAGGAGATTTGCTAGCTTGCTGTTCGAGCGAACATGACCCTTGCTTTTAATCTCTGCTAGATCGCTTTCAAATTCGCTTGCTTGTATATGCTTGATTATATAATTGCATGCTTTATTTATTTCAATAGTTGATAAGACGGATGAGTCATGTTTCTGCGGCTCGTGGCGGCCGCGTGTCATTGCAACGAAACGTAATATCCAGCCGACTACCTTTACGGCACGCGTAATTAAGCTATTGTTTAATAATATTTTATCAATGAAACTCGAGCTCTCTTGTTGTAAGGCTACGTTTACACTGACCTTTTTCACTTCTAATGTAGGGGTCTCGTAAACTCGGTTTTCTGTGTTACTAGGATCAAAGTGACAGAGCCATTCTGGCCCGTTCCACCAAAGGTTGCTTGCTTGCAGTTTGTCTACAGTTAATCCACGGGTAGCACAGTCTGCTGCGTTCTCTTCCGACCGAACATGGTTCCAATGCAATGCTGGTATTATATCAGTGATCTGCTGAACTCGATTGGCTACGAACTGTTTCCATCGAGAGTTTTCACCATGGAGCCAACCCAAGACCACCATAGAGTCGGTCCATGCATACACTTCATACTCATTATTTTGTAATGATGCCTTCACAGTCTGCATCAGCTGAGCAAGAAGCAACGCTCCACATAATTCCAACCGTGGTAACGTAATGCTTTTATTCAATGGCGCTAACTTGGTTTTTGCGACGACGAGTTGCGATGTGTATTCGCCCTTATCACCTGTTACCAAGTATATGCAGCTAGCGTAAGCTTTTTCCGACGAATCGCAAAATCCGTGTAGTTGAAATATTTTTTGAGTATTTCCCAAATATCGAGGAATTTGAAATTGGCTGATGTTTGAAACGTCTCGCTGAAGCTGAATCCATTCCGCTTGAAGCTGATTGGGAACACTGTCACCCCATAAAATATTTGATGACCATGTCTGTTGGAAGAGAACCTTAGCTCTGATCGTAAGTGGCGAGAGCCAACCCAGAGGATCAAATATTTTAGATATTTCAGCCAGTAATTGTCGTTTGGTGACACATGTATCTGTCGGTTTTACTTCCTCCTTATTCGCAAAGATAAAACAATCAGTTGCGGGTATCCACTTAAGACCTAAAGTTTTTCGGGACTCTGAACATGTAAAGTCAAAAGGCTTGTCTAGCTGTTCCGACGACAGACCATGTAGAAGCTCTGGCTCATTAGCTGACCACTTCCTTAAATTCATCCCGGCGCCCTTTAATATTTCGATTAGCTGTTTCTGCAACTCCTTAGTAGCTGCAAGTGTGTTTTCTCCGCTGAGCAGATCATCCATGTAAAAATGATTTTTCAATGCTTGTGCTCCCTGAGGATATTCTGATGCGTTATCAATGGCTAGCTGTTTCAGGGTTCGCATAGCTAAGTATGGAGCAGCTTTTGTTCCGTAACTAACGGTGGTAAGAACGTACTCTTGGAGTGGCTCGTTCGGAGATTCTCTCCAGATAATAGATTGTAGATGCTGGTCTTTCTCTCGGATCAGTATCTGTCGGAACATTTTCTCTATGTCCGCAGTGATGACATACTTATACTGTCTCCAGGTTAATATAAGTAGTGCTAGATCTTGCTGCAAATTCGGGCCACATTCCATCAAGTCATTAAGACTGTGTCCAGAGCTGGTTTTTGCTGACGCGTTAAATACAACTCGCAGTTTGGTAGTGGTTGAGTCGGGTTTTAATATTCCATGATGGGGTAGGTAATATGATAATTCCTTGCTTTCAGTCGTTGGACGCATGTGGCCTAATAGCTTGTATTCGTTTATAAAGTTTTTGTAGCTTTCATAAAATGTATTATTTTTTGCCATCTTGCATTCTAGCTGTGTAAATATTGCTGTTGCTCTTCCCTTTGAAGATCCAAGCTTTGCTTCATAATTAGACGTCATCGGTAGTGCTACTTCATATCTGCCGTCCTCGCGGCGGTTAGTAGTGGATCGATAATTTTCTTCACACCGTTGCTCCGCTTCAGTAAGTTCTGATGCTGTATGGGGGATATCCTCTAATTCCCAGTATTTTGCTATCTCCTCTAAATTGTTAATAACCACGCTGCAGTTAAAAGTTTTTACGTTTCCCGATAAGATCCATCCTAATTTCGTCTGCTGAGCTATAGGCGCATTGGGTGTGCCCTTGACGAGTCCGCTCATAATAACATCTGAATAAACACATGCATCAAGCAATATGTCGATAGGCTTAGATACATTGTATTCAGGATCCGCTAAATTCATATGCTGTAGATGAGACCACGATTGCTTAGAAAATGAGACATTAGGAAGATCGTTCACAATTCGAGGAATAACTAATGCTTCAGTGTTGAAACTGTAGTCCTTGTAGATAGATTGACATTCGAGAGATATAATGCTCTTGCTTTGTTTAGGACTGATACCTACGCCAGACACAGATGCGCTGAACTTTCGACGAGGCAAACCTATTAGCTGGGCTGCGTTTTCAGATATTAAAGTAATCTGAGAACCCTGGTCAAGAAGGGCGCGTAATGTAACATAATTACCGTCCTTGGTTTTTATCTGCAATAAAGTAGTGGCTAATAAGACCTCTTCATCATCTGCCGCAACGTAGTTGGCTGCATGAGGTTTATTGCTGACAGTGCGAGTCGATGTCGTAGCTGATGGCGCACGTGATATCTGATCCGCTGTGGCCGTGACTAATGGCGATGATCCGTTACACGCGTCGTGCAAAATTGTGTGATGTGCATTATTGCAATGCCTACATCGTTTTATAGAAATGCATTTATCATTCGTATGTTTAAATAAGCAATTTTGACACAATTTCAGTTTCGCAACGGTTTTTAATTTCATATCCGCTGCCATGTTAATGAATTTGTGGCATCTATAGAGCTCGTGATTGAAATTACACAAAGGGCAATATGAACCCCGTGACGTAGATGCAGCTTGATATCCTTTCTGCGAAAACTTATTATGGTTATAGCTAGTTTTGTAGAAAGGTTTTGTCTGCTGACTCGGCGCTTGCTTGGCTGGAGAAGAGTATTCTCGTTTGTGCGTCGGCTCAAGGGCCATAAACTTGCACTCGAGAAAGCTCATTAATTCATCTAGCGAGGCTAGATCTCTAGGTGATTTACGTGCTTCCTTGTATGCACAGTAAGTGTCGCTGTCCAGCTTCTTGGTGATTAGATGAGTCAATATTGGATCCCACGTAGTAGTATCCACACCGAGATTATGAATAGCATGGATACACTCCGTAGAAGTATCATAGAGTCGCTTAATCTCGTACGACGTCTGCTTGCTAACGCTTGGCTGATTGAGAAATATTTCTATCTGCGTTGTAAACAATACCTGAGGGTTATTATACCGATGCGTAAGTATTTCCCAGGCAATGTCGTAGTTTTCCGCTGAAATATTCAAGTGGTGAATTAGACGCTCCGCTTCCCCTTTCACTCTACCTTTAAGATGCTGCATCTTCTGCGCTTTCGAAAGGAAATTGTTGTTGTGGATGGACTCGGTATATAAGTCAAAGAAGGTAGGCCAATTGGTATATGTTCCTGTAAATGTAGGTATTTCCAGAACAGGGGTCGCTTGTTGAATATGAGACGTTGCAGATATTTTATGGTTCAGCTCCCTTTTTGTTTTCTTGAAGAGTGCTTCCTGGACCAAATAATCGTCTTGATAGATATCATCCTCACCTTGAAGAATATTGTCGATCTCCAGATGAAGCTTATCTATCGCGCTCCACCGAGACTGAAGGCCGCGCAGCTCGTCCTCCAGCTCCCATTTCTCGCTGATCTCACTCACATTAATGCTCATCACCAATCGCTTGAATGCTCGAAAGTTAGTTTTTTGAAGAGATAAAAGCTCGTCAAGTTTAGTAACAACTTTTTGCTCTGCACCCGCTTTTGAACCTGAAGGTCTTTCGCCCCTAAAAGTTTCATAAGTAGCTAATTTAGTACGAAGTTCAAAATAGTAAAGTCTCGTTTTCTCATAGATAGATTCCTCGAAATACCTCTGATTTTTAATTTCGATACCTGCTAGCTTTGTGTTATTTGCATCGAACTCTCTCCAAAGGCTATCCAAAGAATCCAAACGTAGTTCTAGGTACTCCGCAGTTATACGATGCTGTGAGTCCTTGCTAAAGTTAGTGCCGATACGCTGAATTTCGCCGACGAGATGGGCTTGACGATCAAAGAGCGCATCGAGCTCCGCCATTGTAATTGACCAAGCAAATAAGGAACAGTCTTACTTGAATGCTGCTGCTAGGCGAGTCTTCCGACTCACGAAATTTTATGCTGAGCTGCTACTGCTGCTGCTAGTCTCCCGGTCCACAATCGCCTTGGTTCAGGAAACTCGTACGATAGTTCACAAACACTGATTAGTTCAATAGTTCGCGAAAACGTTCAAGATTAGTGGAAAATGTCTCCAAAATTGTCGAAACCAGTCACGTTGCAGTGCCACGTGAGGCTACTTCCGACCGCGCTAGTTCAAGTTCACAGGACCGACGGAATGTTCACTCGCGTTAGGTCCCGCTACGTTAAGCTTGAAGGACCAATGTTGGGGTTACCCAAACGTTAAGCTGATGCTAAATGCTAAAGCTGAAGGTTATGCTAGATAGGAATGGTGACTCCAGGAGAGGAGAGCTAATAACCAAACCCGTTGAGTGCTAAACGTATACTGATTTATTGTTTTCACCTAAATTGCATTAATTATAATATAATTGGATACCTATTGCTTCGCAAGCGTTATTAATAAATTATGTTGATGTAGGTATAATATGTGCGAGGTAACTCGTACAATATGGGATTGACGGTTCACTGCTCCGTGCTGTGCAGTCCACTTACAAGGATTGCTCAGCATGTGTGCGGATAGACGGTGGCATGTCACCCTGGTTTGATGTCAAAATTGGTGTCAAACAGGGTTGCATGCTATCTGCTAGGCTGTTTATCCTGTATCTCGATAGTTGTCTGCAGAGAATAAGGTCAACGAATGTGGGATTGCGCATGGGTGACCAAGTGGTGAACTGTCTGCTGTATGCAGACGATGCCGTGCTTTTAGCATATACACCATCTAAACTGCAAACACTGGTCACAACGATGAAAGACGAATGTATGGAGAAAGGCTTACTACTGAATGCGAAGAAAACAAAGATAATGGTATTTGAAACAGAAGAATCCAGAACTAATGTAAGGATTACGATTGATGATGAAGTGTTGGAACAAGTGGATGAGTTTGTATATCTTGGATGCGCTTTCAGCAGGGATGGAAGGTACACCGCAGATGTGGAAAGACGAGTGAGTGCTGGGAATAGTGTGAATGGAGCGTTGGGAAAACTTCTTGGCAGTAAAATCCTGAGCCAGAAGGCGCAGCTGGCTATACACAATGCAGTGTTGGTCCCAACGCTAACTTATGGAAGCGAGAGTTGGGTATGGCAGAAAGAGCATGAAAGTAGAATAAACGCGGTTGAAATGCGAGCGCTGCGCAAAATTTGTGGCGTAAGGCTTGTAGACCGTATTTGCAATGATGATGTTAGAAATAGAGTTGGTCTGAAAGAGAGCGTCGGTGTTAAAATAAGAAGAGGCATGCTCAGATGGTTCGGGCATGTAGAAAGAATGCAAGATGAAAGAATGACGAAGCAGATATACAATGCAAAAGTGGAAGGATGTAGGAGCCGGGGAAGGCCAAGACTTACCTACCATGACCAAATTGGTCATGTTCTATCAGAAGGTGATGTCAGGAGCCCTAGAAACCGGCGTGCGTGCATGAGAAGAGCAATGAATGTTAAAGAAGCGAGTGAGATATGTAAGGATCGAGTCACGTGGCGCTCGGTTCTCTCTGCCTACCCCGCAAGGAATTTGGCGTGAAGTTATAACTAACTAAAAAAAAATATACAGGAACGGTGTTCCTGAAAATGATCGTAATTTTTAGGAAATAAATAATTTCCGTTTCCTTCTTATTTCTTTACCTTTAATTACTTGTCTTTAACGAGTAATAATTCGATACTGATGCTTGACAGAGTCTTTACCCGAGAGTAAAGAACACTGATATCGAGTGAGTTACCCGGCGAGGTCGCCAGCCGCGCGGCCCGGTGGGCAGCAGGCGGCGCGCGGCGGCGGAATTATCCGACGAAGTTGCAACTCGCCGACAGAAAGCACCGGCTCTGTGACACAAGGCCGGGGTCGCCGCCGCCGGCCGCCGCGCGCCGCGTCCGGCTCGCGTCGGACTCCGCGCGCCGCGTCCGGCTCGCGTCGGACTCCGCGCGCCGCGTCCGGCTCGCGTCGGACTCCGCGCGACGCGTCCCCGGAAATTCAGACGGTTCGGTCATAACATGTTTTCTTACATGTCGTGGTGCCGTCATGTTATTGAACGGCTGAAGTCGGCTCGGCGAGCTGCACGCGGAAATTGTGTTGACTTCCTCCCTTAAGAAGTTTGATTTGTAATGGCCGCAGATTGCTGAATGTAAAGAGAGTCTACATGGATGTATTATTATAATATATATAAATATACGAGGTGTCTTTAGATGCATATTGATCGTGGGAGTGACATATGATATAATAATAAAAAATGGAGAATCAAGATAAAGGAGGAAATAAAACACCTATACAATTAAAAATAATCGATTTGCTTATTTTATTTTTAATACCAAATAAATACATTTATAAATATATGAACTACTCACGTCTACTGTCTCACGTCTCGTAAACAGCCTTACTAAAAACTTCACACTGTAAATGACATCGTGCAGTGGTACGCCGCCCGCCGCCCGCCGCCCGCCGCCCGCGTGATGAGCTACAACACAGTGACGTCACGTCAAAAGACATCAATTATTTTTTTTACTAATGTGTCAGAAAGATAGATCAAAGTATGACATACAATATATACTTATAATTGATTTGTTCCAACGTTTGGTCGAACATCAACACACCGAGCAGCGTGGTGTGCTCCACGTCATGAGTGTGGTCTGTTTCTGACTCAGAAACAGACCACACTCATGACGTGGAGATTCAAATCTCCACACATAAGCAATCTTTAATTCCCTTCAGCTAAATCTAGAACATCCCTCACAGACTCCCAAAATTTCTCAACTTCTTGAGCACACGCTGAGCTTATGGGAGCATATGCTGCAATCAGAAATACTCGCGTGATGCCCAGTTTTATACGAACCCGGAGAAATCTAGGCACTACCAAACAGTAAGCTCTTACTCCAGTGGCTAAGCGAGAGGAGAATACGACACCTACACCAGCACTGGCATGATCGTCCTGATCTCCCTAAGACCACACGGCCATCATCCCACCGGGCATATCATCGGTGTCACTCCCCTTGGGCTTAGTCTCTGTCACGCACAAAGCATCTAAGTGTCTCTCATTTATTACGTCTATCAGTTCATTCTTCTTATCATTCAATCCACCTCTCACATTCCTCGTGCCTATGTAGCAATCGGTTCTCCTCGACCCGCCGGGTGGATGGCGAGCTCACTTTCAGCTATTCGCATTCGTAACGACGGGGGCGGATCGGTGCGCGTCGCCTCCGGGGTATGCCCAAATCAATCGATGCGCTCTTGGTCTAGAATTGCAATCTGATTGATCGGCAGGGGCCGCGAACGAGCACGCTTCTGGCATATGACTCCTATTACATTTTGATGCCACATGTTAATTTAGAAAATCTAGCGCTGATCGCAGATTAGTGAATCATTACTGAGCACTGCACCGGTTATCAAAATACTAAGTGAAATGATCAGGTACTGTTTTCCGTAGCCGGCTAATCCCGCGCCGGTCGGCCGGCCCTCGGCCGTGTCCCATCAATCGGTCACATTTCACGTCATAACTCACCGTGGCGGCGCCGCGGCGGTCAATGTATCTCGCTTGTAATTAATTGTCACGGATGGCGGGAGCGCCAATTACTTGACTAGGACGGCCGCCGGCGGCGACTGGCGGCGCTCGGGGCTTCGTTAATCACGTCCGCCGCGTTGCAACCGAGAGCTGGAGACGAATGGCCGACGTCGAACAAAAGTATTAGAAAAACGCTTCATTTGGACGTTCCAGCAATAAATAGGTATTTGTCGGAACAGACAATTAAGTGGTGCTCGGAACAGAGTACAGGAGGTGAGCTACTTCTCACATATTTGATTGAGCAGTGCGGAGCCTTAATATCAAGGATCGCTACGTACACAGCACTGCGCTCCTGCACGTCGTCTGTACCTCGTCAGCCGTATTCGTAATAGAGTTTGATAATTGGCTACGTACGTAAATACTCGTACGTCGTACTCGTACTATACTCCGGTAGAGTGCAGCCCGCGCGTGGCGTGTTTGCTGAGGATGTGCGGGCATCTACCTATATACATATACAAAAATGAATGTTTGTCTGTATATCCTCTATGGGCTCGAAAATGGCAGGACCGATTCAGATGAAATTTTCAGGGAATCTTCAGATCAGTCCAGCGGGGGATCCCGTGCAGTTTGGTAGCGATCGGATCACCCGTGCGAAGCCGGCGCCGGTCGCTAGTTCTTTATAAAAACGTAATGTGTTTATAGAAGACGTGTCTATTTCGATCAACTCGCGACCGGCGTGCGTCTGCACCCATTGACACTCGGCGAGCCGGCAGATATAATAATATAAATAAATAAAAAAGCGCGGGACGCTCCACGTCAAACCGTTTATTCAAGTAATCAACAAAGAAGCTTTTGGCGTTGCCTATTCTCTTCATCATTTCATGTGTCCTACACCACTTCCTTTTTCCACGTACCATCATTCACACGTTCCACTACTTCGCTGTCCTCTCCGCCTGTCATCCGATCACACAAGTTTGCCATGGTACGGAACTTGCCTCCGCACTAAGAACTCGTATTTTGTATCTTTTCTGTGGATTTATATTCTCCTTTCAGTTTTTTTCTTACATAGTCCTCATCGTATCTGGTCTCGTCACAAATTTATCTTACCTATGTCATCTGAGCGGCAAAGAAGTAGTCGTTAGATTTCAGAGAACATATATATATTTATGTTTACTAGATTTAAAAATAGTTTTTACATATTTTAATAATTAAAACGATAAATAGACACTAGGCCCGAGTCTGATTGCAATCTACCTGAGAGGTTCGTCTGCGTCGCGACACGTTGTTACTCGACCGAAGCAGCGACCGTGCGTATTGATCGAGGCACACGGCTAAAAGCGCCAACTGCAGAGCATGCATCGCAAAAGTGAAGCACGTATCTCACACATGACCAGAGCATCTAGGACAGCAACGGTGGCGGGTCCATGCGGCTCACGTTCCAGACGGGCAATCCGTTCCGGGCGGGCTCGGGCGGGCGATCGCAGAGACGACCTGCCATGCAATTCTCTAAGCGACTCGTAATGGCTGTGTACGTCGCTGTGATCACAGATGTCACAGCTTTGACATTGTCTATTGCGATCACGGCTAAATTATTTGATATTCTATAAGTCTGTAAGCGTACGCGAGGCTGTTAGCCTTGTAGAATTCCAATTCCAAACGCAGCCTTGCGGCGCTAGTGTCGCAAAACCATGAAAAGCGACACCAAAGAATTGCAATTTTGTGTTCAAGGCTGTAACAGCCGATGTTTCCGAGGATATAAGGACGTTTGCTCTTACAGAATTGCATGGCAGAGCATCCGAGGCAGAAACGACCGGAGCAGCCTAACCAGTGACGACATCTACCGACGGCAGTTGGTGGGTGCCGGCTGGCGCTAGTTCGCATGAATTTATCGCTAACAAAAGCACAAAAGTAGTTTAAAACAATTTGTCTGTAAATTTGACTTTCGCAAAATAAGGAATAAATTATTAAATCTACCAGCAGTCAGGCGCGGATAGCAGCATGTCGTTGAAGCCCCTGGTCCTGGCAGCCGCGCCGTGCACGATGCGTAGTTTCTCAGGCTTCTGCAAGTTGATATTTGCAAAGTGTGGCAGGTACCAAGTTCAGTCGCTATTCACTACATTACGCGCTGCCTTTACAGACAAACAACCAAAGGTCACAGAGCGTCACAGACTTAATTTTAATCTGCAGACAAAGTTTGTCTCGACCGGAAAACTGCCGCTGACTCGAACTTTAAACAAACCTTTCCGAAGCTAAATCAATTGTGAGGACACAATTAGGCCGCGGCCGCTTCTTCCGCCTACAAATGATACTTACAATGAGACATTCTATATACACATAATATATATATGAACATTGTTTATTTGCCACGGGGCCTTCGTACTCCTCCTCGCTGGTACTTACATGTGTCTTACATTTTTTTAATAAAATCGAGCGGTATCTTCATTTGTCATTGTTAATTTTTTCTTTTTTAATTAACGATCATATCCGAAATAACCATTAGCGAAGAAGAAATGCCGCAAGTAATTTACATTACACACATTGCTAACAGTTATATGTGTGTGGCGGCAGAGCAAGAGGGCGTGTGTTGAGTAGTTTGCTGGCCAAAAACCAGAAGGTTAATAATTAGTCTGTTTCAAAGACAATAGATAAGAGAAAAAAGGGCGCCACCTGATTCAACCCAAACGTATCAGGAAGGCAATCAAAGTAATGTACAAACTTATAGAAAGAGAATATATTCAAGCATTTATTCTTTGCAATCGCTTTCAGACACAATTAATAGGAAACATAAATCAACTTTCATTCGAGTAGTGTGTCCATATTCTACATGGCACATTAAAATATAATAAAGAGTAAATAAATTTCCTTTTATATGGCCAATATATATTTATATATATTCATCTAGTTTATATTATCGTGCTTTAAGCTAGATTACACATTCACTTAAATTTACCTACTGCATTAGGCCTATGCATAAAGTCGCATATTTTACAAAACAGGTGCACATTTGTACAGATCTAATTACTCTTTGAGTGTATTAACGGGTCAAGACGTTTATCTTTTAGAAAAGTTAACACTTTATAGATAATTCCGAAACATTAGAACGATCACCTGATTGTAAGCGGGACCTCAGATATGATGAGAAGAACCAGCGTTGCACCTCTCATGTATATATGTATGTATACACGACCAGGAACTGCGTGCGTTGCGGTCCGAAAACATATTGCAGTCTGCGAATAGAGGATGGCACGTGCGACTTGCGGCGGTGAATTACGATCGAACCTTAGTCTGTAATTGGGGAAAAAAATAATCATAAAACTCTCGACATCAAATTACCGGGAATGAAAACGCTTCACCAATGCAAACTATTCTAGCATACTTACTCAGGATAGAGAGTTCTAAGTCAAAAGTAATTTCGTAGGTGACGCGATGACGCCATGCTTCCCGATTGAGATTTTGATTTGTCTTTAACTTTAAGGGTACAACCCCGTATAACTTATGGCCGAGTCCTCTACGACTCCAAGAAATTAATTTTACATGTTTCACAAATGAAAAAAGGGCCGAGAAAGTGCGTGGCCTCCCGTTAAGCCGGAATTTATCTGTCAAACTCAACCTATTAGTTGATAGCTACATGCTGTCACTACGATGAATTAATCTTCTAATCACCGTAACACATTTATTTATTTGGATCATCAACATCATATATCATACATTATTTTAAAATGTCTTATAGCATACTACGAGTATATTGAAAAACATTGAATATTCGTTACCTTTATGACATTAAATAAGTAAGAGTAAGAAATCCTAGTTCCAGCATTTTAGATTTTATGGCTTGCAATGAGTCATGGAATATATCCAGTTCCGGTAATTTCCCACATACTGCATTGAAACCACGACACATACTTACAAAACGTTAGTCCTGCAAATGGTACATGTAACTTTTGAGAGCGGTCGTCGGGTAATCGTAATTGTGGGGCACTGATTATTTCATCCAACAAGTCTACGCAGTCGTTCCTACCGTTCAAGATATGTAATAAAAATATACCAGAATTTATGCGGCGTTTGTGTAATATTTGGAGATTAAAATGAGCCAACCTTTGATTGTAAGTTACACTTGTAAGATGTTACTGGAGCTTTTAACGCCGAATGTCTTGTGAATGCACGTTGAATTGATTCAATGCGCTGAGACGCTACGCTATAGGATGGGTTCCATATAGAGCTCAGAAATTCTATATACCTTCTGACTGTATTTATAGCATATTTTAAGTTTATATTGAACGAAAATCTTCACTGTTGTGCTTTAGAATACCAAGCATCTGCGCTGATGTTTTTACTATAGCATCAACATGAGGGTTAAAGCTTATATTGGCATCCAGAATAACACCTGAGTCCCGAGTTTCACTAACCTCCTGAAGTGGTACATTATTAAGGGAATATGGTAATTTATTGGATATCTCTTTCTACCAAACTTAAAATGATAATATTTGCCGATGTTTAACGTCATATTATTATCATTACACCATCCCCAGATTCTACTTAGATCAGCTTGTACAAACTCGCACTTGCTGGGAGGCGCCGTTAAATAGATCTTCAGGTCATCTGCGAATAGTGCAAACTCGTATGTTGATGTATTACAGAATATATATCATTTATGAAGATTGAGAAGAGAATCGGTCCCAGATGGGAGCCTTGAGGGATTCCTGAAGTGGCATAATATGTATGAGAATTATATCAAGATGGCGTCGAAAAAACTTGGTGTGCTCAACAGGGCTAAGCAGTACTTCAGTGCGGGGCAAAGACTTATACGAGTATTATATAAGTCTCAAGTCAGACCGCACTTGGAGTACTGCAGTCACCTTTGGGCGGGAGCACCTGGATACCAGCTTGGACCGTGTGATTCGATTCAAAGACGAGCTGTGAGAATTGTCGACAATCCTAAGCTTACACACGGTATTGAACCCTTAAGTTTAAGGAGAGACTTTGCCTCCCTTTATGTGTTCTACTGATTGTACAACGGGTTGTGTTCTGAAGAGTTGTTCGAAATGATGCCGACAGCTACTTTTTATAACCGCACCGCTCGCCGACGGCGGGGAGTACACCCTCACACGCTTGAACCGCAATGGTCGCGTACGGTGCGGTTCCAGAGAAGTTTTCTTCCGAGAACACTCAAGCTGTGGAATGAGCTCCCAGCCGAGGTTTTTCCAAGGGACTACAGCATGAAGTTCTTCAAGAAATGCGTGAAGAGGTTTTTAGAGGGTCGGCAACGTATGAGTGACGCCTCTGGTGTTGCAAATGTCCATTGGCTACGGTGACTGTTTAACATCAGGCAGGCCGTATGCTTGATTGCCACCCTAGCGGTATAAAAAAAATACCGACAAGTGACAACAATCTGGGATCTATTGGCTAAATACGATTTGAACCAATTTAAAAGATTTCCACATATGCTATTCGATTCTAATTTCTTCAAGAGTAGCATATGATCAACCTTATCAAATGCACTCCTGGAGTCTATATATATCGCGTGTACCTCCTCCATTCCAGAGTCTATCTCTTTACAGACATTAGATACAAAAGAGATCAGATTGGTTTTAACGGATCTACCATTTAAAAATCCGCACATGGTGAGATACGACATTCCGTACATGCTGTGATATTACAGGTACTACAAGAGCCTCAAACAACTTAGGAAAAGAAGACAGTATAGCCACAGGATGATAATTCTCGATGTTACTCACATCACCCTTTTTGTGAATTGGCACGATCCTTGTCTTTTTCCATTTGTCTGGAAACTCTCCATGTTCTATGGAATGTTTAAATATTAAAAATAGGGGCAAGGCGAATGCTCTCGCACAGCGTTTGATCAGCCATGCAATTCTGTAAGAGCAAACATACTTACATCCTCGGAAACATCGGCTGTTACAGCCTTGAACACAAAATTGCAATTCTATGGTGTCGCTTTTCATGGTTGTGCGACACTAGCGCCGCAAGACTGCGTTTGGAATTGGAATTCTACAAGGCAAACAGCCTCGCGTACGCTTACAGCCTTATAGAATACCAAATAATTTAGCCGTGATCGCAGTAGACGATGTCAAAGCTGTGACATCTGTGATCACAGCGACGCACACAGCCATTACGAGTCGCTTAGAGAATTGCATGGCAGGACTGGAAGGTTACCGTCAGGCCCTGATGCCCTATAAATATTTTTTTTTGTTTGTTTTAAAATGACTTTTCAGTTATGTGTATATTATTAATCAGATTACTATCATTTTAGGGGTAAATTTTGTTAAGGTTAGAGTTTTGACTAAAAACTGATGCAAATTGTACAGCAAAAAGATTTGCAATGTCAGGTCCGGTTTCAGCAACGGAATTCGTATTATACATTTTACCGCAAAGATGACTCGTTGTTTGTTTTGTTTTTAATGTATCGCCAAAAGTTCTGAGGTTCTTTTTAATATCTTTCTCCGGCCCATTCAAATAGCTATTCAAACAATTATCAAGTAATTTATGGCAACGTTTTCGAATGAGCTTAAACTCTATTTCATCTCAATGATTCCCAAATTGCTTGAGTCTTTGTACTTTACTTTTCTCCTTTAATAATCAGTGCATTAGAGAACCAAACGGAATATATGTTTTCTTTATCCGGCGCTTTGGTACATATTCATCGATGACAGAATTCAGAACATCATAAAATGCTGGCACCATTTTATTAACATTTTTATCTGCAAATTTATTTTGCCATGCAACATATTTAATTAATGCTTTATACTAGCAAAATCAGCTTTGTAATAATTGTAATTAATGTAAACGTTTTGTTTTAGAAAACTTACGTTAGGAAAACTTATCGTCAATAAAACATTTGGATGTTAAGAGTCTAATGTTGAGAGAGTATCAACAGGTGTGTAAACTTTTGCTAAATTAACGTTGCAAATCACTTGATCTATTATATTTACATCTTTTCTCTTATTTCACGGGTTTTAATCCCGGTCATTTGACAGGCGTGCGCGGGGATATGAATCCAACGCGTAGAGGCCCCTTCGAAAAGAATGATGTATACCCGCCGTGACCTGCTTCAGGGGATATTAATGGGATAATATACCCATGAACAGGTCACGGCGGGTATGGGGACTATTAATAATAATAATAAATATTGTCGGACAAATTACACAGCGCCATCTAGCCCCAAAGTAAGCGAAGCTTGTGTTATGGGTACTAGACAACTGATAAACATACGTAAATACATTTTTTTTTTTTGTAAATATATACTTATTATACATAGAAAATACCCAGACCAAGACAAACAGACATGTTCATGCACACAAATGTTTGTCCTGTGTGGGAATCGAACCCACGAGCGTCGGTGTCAAAGTAGCGTAACAACGCGTTTCACCGCTGCGCCACCGAGCTTGTCAAATTATTGGAAATATGTCGAAAAAAAGCGGGATATTAAAATGAGATCTGGAGGTTTTATTGGAACTGGGCTGTTGCAGAAGAGGGGCGGACGCCTGCCATAACTATCTTAATGTGATGTTACTTTCGGCAGGCGGTGGCTCGCCACTCACTAGATGGACCCTCGAAATGCCACAGATAGTCGGCCGGGAGCAACACCGTTGTGAGTGACTCAGGGCTGTTGAGAGGTATGCTGCACTTTCTCCGAAGTTACTCGCGGCGTTATGCCCTTTAACACTCCCACTTTTGGAGCATATCACCTGATAAAGCAATATGCTCTATCGATTCGAAGATCGACACTTTGTGTGTTTCAATTTGTATTTCAATAGATTTCTTCCATAAATAAAAATATTTCAAAGAGTGAAGCAATAATCGTCCACCGCGTGCTACAGAGACTTTTCAGTACCAAAACTTACCGAGTATTTTGAATCTTATAAACTAAAGAAAAAAAAACAATTATATTTGATGTGATAAAAGAAGTAGCGCTGCCCAAGGAACAGCTGGGAGGCCGCAGGAGCCTTGTAGCGATTAGTCAAAGGAGGTATCGCGCGATAGCCCTGCCTGGTTGGCTATCACTGTACATATATGTGCGTGACGCGGCAGAGTGAGAGACTCTAGGCTAGGTGATCAGCGGCCAGTCTGCGTGCCAAGCGTAGTTTCGAGTAGTTTTACAGGCCAAAAACCAGGAAATTCAATAATTAGTCTGTTTCAAAGACAACAGATAGAAGAACGAAGAGAGCGCCACCTGATTTAACCTAAACCTATCAGGAAGGTAAGACAAAGTAATGGAACGGATCCTTAACAATCAATTCATCCGTTACCTAGAAGATCACTCCCTAATTAGTGATCGTCAGTATGGTTTTAGAACGAAACGATCAACAGTTGATCTTCTAACGTATTGGCACACATCTGGGGAGAGGCAATCGATAAATATCAATGATCCATGGGGCAGTCAGCTTAGATATCGTCAAGGCATTTGATCGTTTTTGGTACAAAGTACTTCTCTCCAAACTTTCGGTATACGGTCTGCCCCTCCAGCTTTGTAATTGGATTGCTGGCTTCCTGTATGAGTCAAATAGACGCTGTGTACACCGATTTTGCCAAGTATTTCGATAAAATATGCCATAACACTTTATGTATGAAGCTATGGGGACTCGGAATACATGGTGACCTGTTTCGTTGGATAAAGTCAATAAAACCGAAGTCAGGCTGTAGTTTTAGGTGGATATAGATCGCAATATAAAACAGTAACATCTGGAGTCCCTCAAGCTACACATATAGGACTATTACTTTTTAATTTATATATCAATGATATTAATGATATGTTACAAAATTCAAATACTTTACTATGTATATGCCGACGACACTAAAAGTTTTAGAATAATACATAATTATCAAAATTGTGATCTTTTACAACATGATCTAAAAGTTTTTGAAGAATATTGTATTAAAAATAAAATGTTTTAAAACTTAGTTAAATGGGACGTTATTAATTATAGTAGGAAATTAAATGCAATAAATTATAATTACAACCTTTATGGTAAAAATCTGACTAGAGTATCACACTAGAGTATTACAAATACGCCCGTACTCTCGTTTGTTGAATGTACTTACTTAAGTCCAGTAATCTCCCAATAACAATAAAAGTCCGCGCCCGTCGCGACCTCGTCGACTGTTCGTTGTAATTTTAATAGCAGCATTTTTTTTGCTGTTTAGATATTTTGCCAATAGATGGCGCTGCACCGGTTTATTGATTTTGTGAATCACGCTATGGTTTGACTTTCGGAAAATAAGGACCCGACGTTGTAATCTACCCATAGTAAGTTCGCTTTGGTACCAGTATAAATTCGTTTGTTTATTATCCTACATTCTGGTTTTATTGCTTGGCCTCATGAAGTACATCGACGACGGCCGATCGGAGCCGGAGAGCTCGGCTTGAAGACGTCCCGAGCGGAAATTTTAACCGTATTATTATTTATTTTATTTTTATCATTTTAGATATAAGATTCTTTATTGCACATTGATATACAGATTATTGTTACATAAATAGTGTACACGCGGTGAGCTTATCTCTACCAGAGATCTCTTCTAGCCAACCTCATAAATGGTTAAAGAAATCGTCAACGGTCGGGTGACAAAGTAACAGTTACAGGTGAAAAAACAGTGTTAAGAATCAACAACGGTAACTATATTAAACTTAATATTTACAAATTTGACTCATAAACATACAATATAACAAATCTTTATCAATAAATACATACATATACACGTACACAGATACATACATCTACGAGTAAATAAATACATACATTACATTAAATAAACATTTATAACACTTTTTGAGAAATATAGTGATCTTTCAATATTTTTTTAAAAATTGTCTGATGAACAGTCTCTCATTTGCGGTGGCAATTTATTCCAGAGCAGCGCTGCACAGACTGTAAAGGAATTAAAGAAATAATTGAAGTGCGACACGGATTGGTAGCACAGAGTGATGCCTTATATAAATTTTTGTTATTTTCATATGCCATATTATTACGATTAGTTCTCAACAATACTTAGGCGGAGCCCGCCCGCCCTCGCACCGCCCGCGCCCTCGTACGCGAAGTTAGATATATTATGATTACATCGACTTAATGTGGCGTCTAAATGCTGACTTTAGGGTAGAATGTGTTTTTAGTTAATATTTGTAGTAACGACAGAAGGTATTATATTTAAGTACGTCCTATCGCAGTTAGAGATGCGAGCGCAGCGCCCGCCGCCCGCCGCCGCCCGCCGCCCGCCGCCGCCCGCCGCCCGCCGCACGCCGCCGCCCGCCGCCCGCCGCCCGCGCGTCGGCACTCGCCACACCATAAACTCACTCTATATCGGAGCTAAAATGTGATTGCCACAGAATGGCAATCTGAATTTATTGCTCGGCCAGCCGCGGGGGCGGGGACGGGGGCCTTGCCTCCGTCGGTCGGTGGGAATTTACTGGTCAATAAACTGTTTGGCTGTATCGAGGAACTTGTAGTGCTTCACGTTCAACTACGTTTAGGGACGTGAGGAGCGTCCACGTCGACAGCGGACAGTCGACAGCGGACAGTCGACAGTGGACAGTCGACAGTGGACAGTGTACAGCGGCCGGACGCGGCGCCGGCGACGAGCCGTGCCGGAGGAAACCCCTTTAAGCACAAAACATCAATATTAAACAATACTCGTTTGATTAACACGACATTGAAGTGCCGCCGCCCTCACTCGTACGAGTCGGGCTCCCGAACGGAGCGACGTGTTTCAATATTACCGCGAGACGAGGTCACTTACTTTCATACGTCACTCACGAAAGGCCAGAAATGTTCATATTTTATAAAAGAATGTATTCACAAAGTGACCACCTCTATACAAATATCGCAATTGTGTCGAAGAGCGGTGAATATAAATTATTGTTTGTTAGTGGTCCCTGCCGGCGGCGGGCGGCGGGCGGCGGGCGGCGGGCGGGCGCACTAATTACCCGAGTTTGACTTATTTGCGGCTAAAGGCTTTGTCCGACAACGGGCTAGGAGAGGCGCGGGCGAGGCCGCGGCCGGTGCGCCTCGTCCTACTAAATAATATGCAAATAAAAACTCGGCGTCGTGGCAAAAAAGTGGTAAAACGAAGTGTTTTTTTTTAAACTGCTGTAAATGAGCGGCACACGTGTGCCGCCCGCGCCGCGCCGTGTTGTAAACGTTCGTAGGCCACGGTGATCGCTTTACATCAGGCGGGCCGTACACTTGCTGGCATCCCGACGTTGCATAAAATATTAAATAGTTTTATAGCTATTTAATAATAATATTTTTTGGTAGTTTTCGGTTTTTTTAAGTTTATTCTCTTTAAGAAACGAGTTTGAGTAATAAGACAGGGTGTCTAATATATATATACGGACATTTTATGTGATTATTTATAGAACACGACCAATTTGATCATGGTAGATAAGTCTTGGCCTTCCTCGGCTACTACATCCTTTTAATTTTGCATTGTATATCTGCTTCGTTATTCTCTCATCCTGCATTCTTTCTACATGTCCGAACCAACGGAGCATGCCTCTGTAGTAGATAAAAAAAACATTGGAAAATATCGAAAAAATTAATTCCAAAAGTGACCTCACTCGCACTCAGGAACACAATAACTCTCGACGTAGTTGTTATTTGGCTGCGGTTTTCTGTGAGGTGGAGGTACTTCCCCACTGGGCACACGGGCTGCTTTGATGCGCTCTAACTCATTTAAAAATACCGGGACCAAGAAAAACAGACATGTCCATTCACAGACAGACATGTCCATTCACAGACAGACATGTCCATTCACAGACAGACATGTCCATTCACAGACAGACATGTCCATTCACAGACAGACATGTCCATTCACAGACAGACATGTCCATTCACAGACAGACATGTCCATTCACAGACAGACATGTCCATTCACATAAATGTTTGTCCTGTGTGGGAATCGAACCCGCGAGCGTAGGTGTCAAAATAATGTAACAACGCGTTTCGCCACCGCGCCTCCGAGCTCGTCAACTATTTGCAGTCCCTAATTTCAGGACACATTGTCGCGTTGCTATGAGGTGCCCTTGCATAGAGGGTAAAAGAAACAAGCGTGAACAGAAAACTAAGATTTATTACCAGTAGTATTTTAGCTAAGAGAGTAAGTCAGGTTGCGGGTTCGATTTAATTTCGTGATCGAGTCCGTACACTATTGTTGAGAACTACCGCACTCTCCTTTGTCTGGCCACGGAAGATCCGCCGGCACGGAGACAGTTGCTGCGGCGCTGGTTCAGGGTGCAGAGGCTCGCAGTCAGAGATGAGGTAGATTGCTCTCAGGTTCGATAGATGAACCCCAACGGTGTTCCTGTGAACCGTACCACATTATTACGACCCAGCCGAGAAGTCCACTACCACTAGCAACCGAGACGCAAGAGAGCTTGGCATAAGCGAGACTAATTACAATTTTCCTAGCGGCTGTGGCATTGCGATAGGTAAGCAAGCACTACGAACGATTTATTTCTAATGTTTTGCTAGTGGCAGTGAACACAATTGGTCTTAAAGGCGAGATTGCAATAATAAACTTGTATAAAGTAACCAAACACTTTATTCCAATCTATATATAACTATTCAATATAGGTGTAGGAAGCAAATTTACACGACCAGAAAATATTCCATATATAATCCTTAAAATGCAAATTTTGCGAGATACATTTCGACGCGCACGCCATCTCTGGGTGGCGACTGACATTACGTTGGTAAACAAATTATTCAGACATATATGACTGAACATACCGCCCACCAAGGACATATTGCAAAATGTCCTTAGATACCGCCCACCATGCTAGAGTCATCATAAAAATCAGCAAATGTACCATGGTGTTTATATGTCATTAGCAGCGGCTTAACAATACACATCTTAATAGTTTCTAAAATTACACTTTAGATTATTTTACTCTTAAACAATAATCTCCTGCAATTTCTTAAGTCTTACATAATAACACAAACAAATATAGAACATATATTATGATATACAATACTATGTAGTTACAGGTAAAATACATACCTTGGAAACCGGCCTTTTAAACAAGGAATCCTTTGTACGAATTGTAACTACTCGAGTAATACCGTCAGGGCCGAGGTGTTTGTGCTCTACTCTGCCGAGAAGCCATCTCCCCGGAGGTAAATCATCTTCCTTGACGAGAACTACATTACCTACCGATGGTTCTGGGTTATGATAACACCATTTATGTCGTTGCAAAAATTGATGTAAATAATCATGCGACCAATGTCGCCAAAAGTCCTGTAACATCCGCTGCGTAAGCTGCCAACGTCTTAAGGTCGAAATTGAGGATTTTTCGTAATTGGAGTCTGGCACTAAGATGAGTGGCTCTCCCACAAGAAAATGACCGGGAGTTAACACGACAAGTTCCTTTCGGTCTTCCATGTAAGATAAAGGTCTTGAATTGAGACAAGCCTCAATTTGTGTAAGTACGGTGCTCATCTCTTCATACGTTAATGTAGAGTTTCCAATTACTCGTCTTAGATGGTGTTTAGTGGACTTTATTCCAGCCTCCCAAAGACCACCGAAGTTAGGTGCACGAGGTGGGATAAAGTGCCACTTAGTTCCATTATTTGCTAAATATTCAGCGAGTTCCGGAACAAATCTAGATTTTTCCTTATCAAATAGAACCCGTAGCTCACGCGCAGCACCCACAAAATTTGTACCGTTATCGCTATGTAATTCGACACAGCGACCGCGACGAGCCACAAACCTTTTGAAGGCCGCCAGAAATCCCTTGGAAGTTAGGTCACTGACGGCTTCTAAATGCACTGCACGTGTGACCATGCAAACAAATAAAGCTATGTAGCCCTTGTAGGACTTATTACCGCGTCCACTTGATACTCGTATATTTACAGGTCCCGCATAGTCTACTCCGCTGCTCAGAAAAGCTTTATTAGTCGGTGTAACACGGGAAGCTGGTAATTGTCCCATCAACTGGGACCTTGTTTTAGCCATATACCGAATACATGTTACGCATTTTCTAACAAAGGATTTAACTATGACCTTTTCACCCAAAATCCAATACTTTGATCTCAGATAGGTAATCATCATCTGAGGACCGCCATGCAAAGTTTTGAAATGAGCATCTCGAACCAACAGACGAGTTAAAAATGAGTCCTTGGGTATAAGAATAGGATGTTTTCTTCCATAATCAAGTTGTGCCATTTCTAATCTTCCGCCTACTCTTATGACACCCTTTGAGTCAAAAAATAAATTTAGAGATTTCAGTATCTTGCACTTAGTACTCAAACTTCCCTTTCTTTTCAATTCTTCTATTTCTTCCGAAAAGCTTTCTTCCTGACTCTTTCTCACAGATATCTCTAGAGCTTCTTCAAGTTCTTGGGTTGACAAATAACATGTGGAGTGTTTACCTGTTGTTCGATTCAAGAGACTGAGAAATCTTCTACAATAAGCTATTACTCTTATCAATTTGGAGAGGGATGAATATTTGTTCCAGAAGGTGATATCAAATGTTGTCGTATGGACCTTTATCTCCTCAAGATCAGTATCTAGAGTGGATCTTTTCACCTCTATCACAGATTGTTTTAGGAATTCTGGACCATGAAACCATAAGCGACTTCCACCGAGCTCAATCGGTGATATACCTCGAGATGCGCAGTCTGCCGGATTCTGTTTCGACGGAACGTGTGACCAATGTTTTGGCTCTAATGTAAGTATGATTTCGGATACCCTATTGGCGACAAACGTTTTCCAGCGACTGGGGTGGCCGTTTAGCCATGCAAGCACAACTTCTGAGTCAGTCCAAGCATGTAAGTCGTTTGTGGATATCCCCATAACCTCAGCTACTTCTACCATCAGCTTTGATAAAAGAACTGCACCACAGAGCTCCAGTCTGGGTATCGAAATTTGTTTTATAGGGGCCACCTTCGTCTTGGATGAAATTAGAAATACCTGAATATTTCCCGCTAAATCTGTTGCTCTTAAGTACACCACAGCCGAAAATGCGAGCTTTGAAGCATCTGAAAAACCATGCAGCTCTACCTTAGAAATACTGGAATTCGATGTGTGTATCCATCGTGGGATTTTTATGTCCGTTAAGGAGCTCAACATCCTTCGGTAAGTCAACCATTCCTGAAGCAAGTTATTTGGAATCTCTTGATCCCAACCAACGCCTGATAACCATAATTTCTGGATCAAAATTTTGGCTAAAATAATAGTAGGAGCCAACCATCCTAACGGATCATACAATCGCGATATATCGGATATTACCTTTCTCTTTGTTGCAGGTCCAACTAAAAGAGGCAGCTCTACACAGTACTGAAAAACATCGGCGCGTGGAACCCAGGTAAGTCCAAGAATTTTGACTACATCATCTCCTTTTATCCTTAGCTCCTCGTCCTTGTCCCGCTTCCCTTCTCTTATTTTATTTAACAACTCTTCACTATTACTGATCCATTTCTGTAATTGAAAACCCGCTTTTCCTAATATTTTATTCATTTCTAAGTAGATTTTATATCCGTCCTTTACATTTTCAGCTCCTGTCATCATATCATCCATGTAAAAATCATTCAGAATGATCTTGGCCGCTATTGGATAATCGTGTCCTTCGTCGTGGGCCACTTGTTGCAAGGTCCGCACAGCCAGGTATGGAGCAGAAGCGGTACCGAATGTAACAGTTACTAATTCGTATTCCTCCAATTGTTTTTCAGGACTAGCTCTCCAAAGGATTCGTTGGAACTTTGTGTCCTTTCTGTCAACTCCGATCTGCCGGTACATCTTAATAATGTCAGCTACTACACCAATTGGATGCATTCGCCAGCGCATGATGGTGTGCCTAAGCTCCGCTTGTAAAGTTGGACCGACCATTAAATCATCGTTCAAGGACACTCCATTTTTTCCTTTGCAGGAAGCGTCAAAGACTATCCTAACCTTCGTTGTATCCTTGTCTTCCCGAATCACCGCATGATGAGGTAAGAACACGGCATCTAATTTTTTTTCTTCTTCTCTAGGTACTTGAATCATATGCCCCAATTCAGAGTATTCTTGTATCACCTTCGCATAATCTTGCTTAAATTGACTATTTTTCGAAAACTTGTATTCTAAATTACTTAATCTTTTTGCAGCAATAGTTCTTGACTCTCCTTTTTTACAATCTGGGTCAGCATTTCGAAAAGGCAGCCGAACTATATACCGACCACTTTCATCTCGACGGGTCGATTTTGTAAAAAGCTCTTCGCATTTTACTTCCTCTTCTGAAAGAATTTTCTTTTTTCCAGTGGGTTCATTTTCCAGTTCCCAGAACTTCTTCAAGACGTCGTCGTCCGCTTCAATTGAAGAATGCATTACAATAATATGAGAACGCGTAATAGAAGGAGGATCAGCGTCAACAACTCCCGACAGAATCCATCCAAATGACGTATCCTGGGCTATTAGCGCTCCATTAGGACTCCTTTTTATCCCCTCCTGAAGAACTCGACTGTATATCTCAGCGCCTAACAAAATGTCAATTTTATTAGGCCTGTGATATTCAGGGTCAGCTAAATTCTCCTCAATCATATTAATCCATTCTACCCTAGTTACTTTCATAATTGGGAGAAGAGAAGTGATTGACTTAAGTACATAGGCTTTGACATGAACTTCAAATGAAGGATTTTTCCTAGACTGTATTTTTAGCATCACAGTGCACTTTGATTTCACACTCCTGTCACCGCCTACGCCTGTCACCGTATGTTCTGAAGACGTCTTTTTCAATCCCAAATACTGAACCATTCCTTCAGTAATAAAAGATCCTTGGGATCCCTGATCTAATAAGGCTCTTACTAACTTATAAGATCCGTCTTTTGACCTAGCCCTTACAATAGCTGTGGCTAACAATACGGTTTCATTACAATTCTCAATTGAATGACACGAAACAAACGGCTGAATAACCTTTTCAGCCTTCTCGGTAATCTCCATGTTTGTATCACCCTCCTTCGTCTGTAAATTATTCGACGACGACGAGGCTCCTGCCATACCTACATGGCTGCTCTCGTCTATAGACCCAGAACCACCGCTAGGGTGCAACAATGAATGGTGGCGACCTTTGCAGACTTGGCATCTGAAAGTGTTTTTACATTGTTTTGCCGAGTGATTTGCAGCTAAACATACAAAACACAAACCCCTCTCCCGTACGAAACTACGACGAGTATCATTAGGTTCCTTACAAAATTTCTTACAAAAATACAATTTATGACTTGCGGAACAATATGCACAAGTAAACTCCTTTTTTTCTCTCACATGAAATGATACAGTGCTTTTATGAACCTTTTCTACATTAGACCTGTTATCTAAAATTTCTAGCCCCCGAAATCGGCCTGTTAAGAATTCAGTAAATTGGGCAAATGTAGGCAGTTCATCTGTAGGGTCAGAAGAAACTTTTAATTCCCATGCCTTTCGTGTTTCTTTGTCTAACTTAGCACTAATTATATGCACTACAATTATGTCCCACGAGGAAACATCTACACCAAGATTTTTAATAGCGTCCAAACAATCAGTAGTGGTAGTTACCAATCTCTTTATTTCATTGGCCGATTCAGTTATCAAGCACTTCTGATTTAGAAGACGCTTCAAAATCCCTTGCGCCAAAAACTTTTTATTATTGTACATTGCCATTAATTTTTCCCAGCTGCTCTTATAATTCTCCGCAGCCACTGGAATGTTTCTTAGAAGCTGTTCTGCTTCCCCTGTCAAATGACTCTTTAGATAATAAAATTTTTGGGCATCATCTAAGCCTTTATTGTTATGAACAAGTCCTACATACAGGTCCCTAAAACTCACCCACTCCGTGTACCGTCCTGAATACATTTTCAATTTTATTTCAGGCAATTTGAAATGATTACTATAACTCCCTGTTTGAACTGTACTATTTCCTGAATCGACCAGTGAACTAGACGACAATTTTAATTTTAGTAACATACCTTTCATATCCGTTTTATACAATACATACAATTCTTCGACCTCTTCGTACACATCTTGTTTATAGTAATTAGAATTTTCTAACTCTGCCCTTGTTACTTGACTAATAATTTTAGTATGCGTATTCCTGAACAAAGTCCATTGTTGCTCTAAATTTTCTAACCTGGTTTCTAAATACGGTACTGTTAACCGTTCCTTAGGGCTTTTTTTGAAATTAGAACTCGCTTTAAGAATTTTTGTTTTAAGATCAACCTGTATATTTTGTAATGATTCCATTTTAATTCTATACTAACCCAAACTTGATTAAACTCACGAAATTTAAGCTAATGCAACAAACAAAACTAAGTTAATATGACACTTGTTTACCTACGCACTAAACGTAAACAAAGAATTTATACACAATAATATTCATACAAACGTTCCGTTCTCACTGTATTTGCGGTACTAATTTGTTTATATTAAGTTACAAATTTTAAAGTTGTAAAACAAATCGAAAATTAACCAGATTCCTGTTTCAAATTTTTAAATTGAAAATATTACAAGTTTCAAATACTATTAAGTATATTTTTATAAGTCCATATTCAATCCGACGAAATTTTACAAGTGTTTTGACACTTCACTTCTGATAGAAATCCGGCATGGATTCCCCGTCTCAACCACTTTGCACTTGAAATTTTACAAGTCTAAAATAATTGAAATTGTACTCACGGTTTACACTGTACACTCACTGACACAACACGGCGCGTCGTATACGTAGCTGCAGTAGCGCCCCCTCTCGGCACTTTCCGTCTCGATGACTTCCTCAGGTCTCCTCCCGCGCGCCTCACCTCCGGGTTTAGAACACACCCGGTTCCGCCACCGACGCAACGCCTGCCTAGACGTTTCGCTGTAGGGATGCTCTAAGCAGCGAACCACTGCTTAGTATGACGACACAGGTGGTAGCCACCACCACCACTGATGACCACCAAACACTTTCACACACTAACTTGCCAAGCCAATCCGACTCGAAGGACCATGAACACAATTGGTCTTAAAGGCGAGATTGCAATAATAAACTTGTATAAAGTAACCAAACACTTTATTCCAATCTATATATAACTATTCAATATAGGTGTAGGAAGCAAATTTACACGACCAGAAAATATTCCATATATAATCCTTAAAATGCAAATTTTGCGAGATACATTTCGACGCGCACGCCATCTCTGGGTGGCGACTGACATTACGTTGGTAAACAAATTATTCAGACATATATGACTGAACAGGCAGGATTACAATAAAAATAGCACAAATATGATAGGCAAACAGATACTACAGTTTGCGGTACATAAATAATGTATGCACAACTTACCCAGTAAGGGAAATTCACTAAAACACCAATAAATTAAAAAGTCGGTTTCAATTTAGATAGCCGTTACGTTCGTATTTTGTAACGGTAGTTTTTGTATGCATAAGTGACGCGTACAGGCTCTCAAGTAGTTTGGCGTGCACTGATCGCGCGTTCTCAGCGAATGAATTCTCGATGCAATCAGTTACCGCGCCCCGCACCTACCTCTCCGTTGTGCCGCCCTGCGCTTTACCAATATAAAACACACGGTGCGTTTGTCCGCGCGAATATTAAAAGTAATTAATTTTACCATGTTTTATATGCTTCTATATTTTGTATAATAATTAAGTAATGTAAATATGTAGATATTTTTAGTGTTACAAGTATTTAGATTTAAGTTAGTTTTAAGTATATAAGTAAGTACGTATAAGATTGAATTTTAACGTCAAACCCCGTGTGGTCATATATGACCAGTCATATATGGCGAAATGCATAAGAAATGTATATAACGGGTTCTGACGGGTTAAAGAAGTTAGGTAACCTATGTTACAACATCTTAACCATCGCCAGGAGTAACGGGCTAGAGTGGAGACTGGGGCTAGAGTGGAGACATTTGCAACAAAGTTTAGTTCCGAAGTTCGAACTACATAAATTTGTGTGCTCAACACGGCGATGCGAGACGCCGGCTGCGCCAGGCGAGGCGCCGCCGTGACGCCTGCCGTTCGTTGTAAAACTTCTATTTGGTCGTAAAGGGAAGGCAGCGTAAGAATCTTTAAAGAGAGGCCTACATGACTCCATCTGTCCGACCGCAAATAGATCTCATACATCTCTTCTGTAGAAGACACTTCTCATGAAGACACGATTGATGTGTGTCGAGTTTCTCCACAGAATCAGTCCATACCACTGTAATATATAGTCGAATTGTTCTAAATGGTTACTCCCTTTTTGAGTGGTTATTTACGAGTGATGTCTCCAGTAGTATCGCAAGTACATATAGGCTACAGTAATTAGTTACAGTAGACAGGCCACACGCTCGCCGCGATCGCCAATCTCTGCACGACAAATAAAAGGCACGACATCAGTAAGGAACATGGATTACACTTACAACGTCACGTGCGCAGTACCGCCGTAAGCTCCTTATTCTGCATATTAACAAATAGTCCCCGCGGCGCCGCCGCCGCCCGGCCGCCCGCCGCCCGCGGTACACCTTCGGTTTATGAACGTCGTCGTCGCCTGCGTAGTGTCCGTCGGTGGCCGGGAGTCCCGAGTGCAGCGCGGCCGCCGCCCGCCGCCCGCCGCCCGCCGCTCCGTCTCATACATATTGATGGGCACACTCACTGAGCTGTGATGCGGTCTTCACTATTTGCATATTTTGAATATTTAAATCCGCACGCGCCACCGCCGCCGCCACCCGGCCGACGCCCGGACGACACCCGGCCGACACGCGGCCGACACCCGGACGACGCCCGGCCGACACCCGGCCGACACCCGGACGACGCCCGGCCGACACCCGGCCGCCACCCGGCCGACACCCGGCCGCCACCCGGCCGACACCCGGCCGACACCCGGACGACGCCCGGACGACGCCCGGACGACACCGAGCTCTGTGCGCTCACTACTTGCGGCCGCTACGTTCTCTCGGTTACATAACATAATACCTTGAGGAGGACATAGCTTCAGCAGCAGTTCGATAGCGAAGGACGAGTCGAGATCAGCCCACTGGATAAAGAACGTTTCTGATATTCTGGCAGGAGTATACGCACTAAATTCGTGTTTTCGTATTTCTGTACATATTTTGTAAAGATCACTCGCGCGGCGGTGAAGGAAAACATCGCGAGGAAACCTGCGCGTCACCTATGAAAGGTCTGGTTTTCCCCCTGGCGGTGGAGTTCCGATGGCAGAGTCAGAAAGGAGACATTCCTGAAGAAGAAGAAGACAAAGGACGAGGTTTCGGTTTTCATCACTGCGTTAGATATTTTATTTTAAAACAACTTGTCCCAACGAGGGCGCCGCGCGCCGCCACAACAGCGCGCCGCGAGCTTCCATTTGTTCCTCACGTTCTTTTTTTAATTACTAAAAACATTTTCTATTCTTCTCGAAAAAGATCGATTTAAACGGCGGAAACACAAAATAATAATATGGTCAGTTATGGTTATCACAATGACAACGAAATATTTTGAAACTCATTAACAGAGCACAGCCTCCGAGCCGGGAGTGACGTCATTGGCGGCGCCCGACGCTCGAGCTCGGTCTTTTAAAGCGGACGTGCCGACTGATCTCCGAGTGACCGCGGGCTGCCAGAGTACGTGCTTCAATCACCGCCGCCGACGTAGAGCACTGTGCATTCCCTCTGTGTCGCAGTACTTACGTGTTTCCTTTCGCTGCGTTGTTCTTTCTCATCCATTTACATCTAATTTCGAAGCGTCGTACAAAAAGTGTTTCTTTTAACAAATCTCCTCCGAAACCGCGCGGTCCGCGCTGTGCCATTTCAATAACATTGTACTTGTATCATGGATGGAGTGTCTTCGCGGCGCCTCGGCCCAGTCGCCGTACTCGGCCATCAGCCAGTGCGCGGCGACATTGTGCGAGTTGTGTGATCTTTCGAGTTGTATGTTGATGCGAGATGCCGCTGTGCTCTATTAGCAGTGACCGATCAGGGGGACTGTCATTAGCGGGGCGCCGGCCCGCCCGCCCCGGCCGCCGCCGCCCGCCCATTACGGCGCTCGTCCATCATCCGGCCGATTTGTTTCAATAAATATTCATTACTCCAATAGAAATGAAGGTTCTCTTCAAAATTTACATTTCAATAAATGACAACCTATTAAGTAGTTAATAGATTTAGTCGTTATTTTGCAATTAAATTTACATGACATTTGACATAAACTAATTAGTGTCGCCGTTGTGGACAGCTGCGCGCGCTCGGCCCCGCTGCGGACGCAAGCTGCACACAGCCGGCCGGGCCGGGCCGGCCCGCGGCGTCAAGCGAGCCGGGTTGTACCACGGTACCGTATAAAACCGTGAACGCAGTCCAAACAGACAACACTCGCGTTCATATTCTTCATTGTACTTCACTTGTTCACCGCCAGCTGCTCATCGACCGGCCTCTGGTTCCATTCCTTAGCTAGGCCGCATGAACTAATTGGTGGCGGAAGCAAACAAAGAAGGTTAGATCAAATTGCATGTAAATGAATTTCAGGCATCGAGCTCTCACACCGCAGGATGGTCGGTGGTGTTCCTCCCTGGTCATCAAGCGTCAAGTTGGATGCAAGAAGAGAGCCCAGGAGGTCGGCTTTCTCCTTTGCAGTATTGGCCAGCGATTCGTCCACTTTGCATAACGGAGGAAACGACGACTGCCAGAAGTTACCATTAACAGCTTTGGCGAGAGTCCAGAACGCAGGAGTCCCGGAGGCAAGCGTACGAGTCTCTCGCCAATTTTGCTAACAAATTCTGATTTGTTGTAGCTGACAGTGGTGTAGCATTTTTTTAAGTGATCTCGTATTTAAATCACCAGCCGCCTGAGCATTGGACCCGGCTCGATACGAATCCTGTTTACGTCGCGGCGCATCCTTGCAAGATCGATCGAACCATGGGCGAGACTCGCCATCTATGGGCACCGCAGAGCTAGGAATAAAAAGTTCCATACTATGCAGAATCACATCGGCGACGCGTCGGCACAGGCGCTGGGATCGTCCAGCGAGAAGCAAACCTGCCCCCAGAGGTAGGAGGAGAAGAAAATGCGCAGCTCTTCCCAATCTGCCGACCTAAAGTGCCACACACAACGGCAGCCTGCTGCACGCGGTCGCGGTAGGAATGCAACTGGCACCGGCGACAGCGAACCCGAGGGAGGCGCCAACAGATACATGATAGCGTTCAGGGTGAGAGGTCAGCAGGAGATCTATAAGGTAGGGTACACGTTCCTCTATGTCTGGCACCAGATCGACGTTGTTTTAGAGAAAAATGAGTGAAGTTAGTGTTTGCAATTTAATTCGCCGAAGATTTCAAATATTTCCACCACAAACCAATAAACCGTTTGACTGCGTCTACGGGCGCCGCGACGCGTATTGTTTTAGCGCTAAAATTTAGGCGCTAAAACAATACGCATTGGGGTGCCGTTTTTTAGACCCTTTTTAAATTTAGGCCCTAAATATTACAGCGATTTGAGCCCGTGACCAACGAGAGGATTTTTAACCAATAAGCTAATAAGAACTGCTCTTTCTACTTTCCGACGCGATCGGTACTCGGGCTTTGCACGCACGGGCCTGGGCAGAGCGGCCGCGCGGCTGCAGTGTCTCATCACACGGCTAGGACCGCGCACACACATGGCTATTGAAAACGGACCACAGACGGGAGCTCGGCTCGAGGGCGCGAGGCTGCTCGCCGCCGACGCTGGCTCGTAGTCATACTGCTCACTGCGATCACGCGAATCGCACGCCTGAACTTAATCTTTGTGTCCATTTCGGCGTGACATCGCGCTCAATACGACTGCAGAACCAACCACACCTCCTATGGATTGTGTTCGTATAAAATACTGTCTGTATCGCCCGACCGCGATAACAAATCGATTATTGTCTAATGCTATATAAAATAAATGCTAATCATGGTCATTCCGTTTGGGGTGTCATAATCGGTAAACAAACTGATTCAGTTAGAGAAGGTCTCAACGCTCGAAGAGGCTCACAAGATATATACACTGTATGTTGAGTTGTGAGCTCCACGAACCGCCCGCCCGCCGGCGCCGGGCGCGCGCTGCGTGCTGCGTGCCCTCGCCGACTGTAATGTCTGTAGTGTCCAGTAGTTACACGCTTTGTCTTACATCTGTTCTTATTATTCACGTCAAAAGAGTGCTCGGCAAGTTTAGTGAACTGCCGTTTCAATATCTTCATTCTCATTCATACGATTTATATGCGAATGAGTAACTCCGGGAGACTCGCCGCCGGGGGCGGGTGTTCACGTTCTGGACCCTCTTTGTCCTCGCTTCTCCAGAAACTATTCAATTCATTTCTGAGAACCCATTTAAAATAATCTACATAGAACCGGTTTTATTGAATGTTCATATTGGGCGCGAGCGGTCGCCGGCGCCGCGCTCGCCTCGTTCGCGCTTCGCAATAATACAGTAATGAGATCTTTGCACTCCAATGTGTACTCTGAGTTATTCGTATGTCTGTCGTATAGTGGGGTGCATGAGTGTGGAGATGTGCACGATTGAAGCGCGCAGCACGGACCGAGTAGTAAGGGCGGCTCTGTGCGGACATCGCGCAGCTACGACTCGCTTTAACGTCGCGCCGCCCGCCGCCCGCCGCCCGCCGCCCGCCGCCCGCCGCCCGCCGCCCGCCGCCCGCCGCACTCTCGAATCCCACTTAGCTTTATTGGTAGTGATTTAGGGATTTGTGAAGAGCGTCTCGTCCTTTTATCGCAGCAGCTTCTGTTCGTGAGGATCACTCGGTATCGGAGCGATGGGGGTTTTCAATTTCATTTGACTCCCGTCTGCTTTAAGGAAACTTACAAACATATTCCGATCATCCTTTCGACGTGTCGTAGACAAAGAAAGAAGGCTAACCAGATTGAAGTCACACAGGCCGACCAGTTTTCTATGTACCTAGAGTTGGTTCTATTTATTTTTACATTATAAAGAAAATAATAGTTCCAAGAATAAAATATGTCAAGGACTGGTTAATAAAAATATTTAAAAGCTATCTTGTTTATTATTATATAAAGTAAATAAATAAAAAGTTTCTTGCTCGCAACCACTCGTCGGCCTGCGCTAACCGTAAACACGGCCGCAGAGACAAATTGTTTACGACTCGAATATATTTGGGGCTCCTATTCGATATAAATAACTTAAATCCACATTTTCATGTGCCGAGACCGTTTTGATTACGGGATCCGATCGTACCTCCGGCGGTCTAACTGCGGCCGTCCGTCAGCACAGGTCAGAGCGCCGCGGCCGCCGGTGCGTGTCGCCAGTGTGCATCGTCACAGCATTGGCAAACAAGTACAATTAAACGGTGCATGCGGTTACAACTAGACGTCGACATCCGCAACACGCACAGTCCAGCGCACGCTCCACCGCCGGTACTCCGTTCTCTGCTGTCCCGCGTCCCGCACCGCCAAGAGGGAACCGGCCCTCCCGCTGGACTCTCGTTTCGAAAGTCAGGTGTTCTTACGGAGCGCGGACTGGTCGTGTTACCTCGTAATATACGTTTGATTTGATCACGATTTACCACGTTTTACGAGCACGTGGGTCTATCTCCAGTCAAGCCGAACCCCTGTATCCAATCCATCCACATCTTATGTCCACGGATGGATCAGAAAGCCGCGGCTCAGGTTCGGTATTTTTAATTCATGCATTTTATTGTGCCGTTCTAAAACAATATTAAACGTAAATTGAAATCCGCTCTCCGATCGAATGAGTTTTGTTGTTTTGGCATTTGACGTTTTCGATATTGAATATTCGCAAAGGGTTTATCTCCAGTGAGCGGAAACGGCGTTTGATTAACAACGAATTGCGTACAGCCGGGCCGGCTTTCACACGTCTGTCACATGTAGGTATGAGAAATTGAATGTATGTGGCTCGGTATCATCTCGTCCAACCCGCCAGTCCGCCAGCCGACCAGCCCGCCGCCAGTCCGCCGGTGACGTGCGGTCAACACTCCTGCGATGTGCCAGCTATGCCTTTACTTGCATGAACATAATCCATGAGTGTAAATACTGTCAATTGCTCTATGCCAATTAGTTCCATTCCCAAAGACGACGGCCGTCCTCGCTTCGCGCCGCAGACTGCAGCTGGCTGGCTGGTGGCTTCAGCGAGCCTCGTCGTCAACGAGTGACTTTGCAGGTCTTCCTCCAACGGATGTCCGTTTGTTTGGAATTATATGAACTTTACACGCTCTCAAATCAAATGCGATGGTGAAAAACACATTTAAAGTGTTCATACGTTCTCATCTCGAAGTTTCTGTAACGAGCGTTAATGAAGTAAATCATACGGATTCAATAAAAATGTCTTACGTATTATAAATATGTTTTAAATATAAAGCGATAATTTGACAGGTAAACGGTTACTAAATATATTTTTATTTTATTTATCGGCGGCGTATTGTCTGCCGGCGGCACAAAGCACCGGAAGCGGCTCCGCGCCCGCGCGCCCCGGCTCACTCCACAGAGCGCATTGACACGTTAAACTAAGCCAACAATTTATATCGCAGTCAAAACTGCGTCGCTTTTGTCAAACAAAATTAATAAAAAGGGGAGTTTGTACAGGCTCTTCGCAAACAGAGCAGGTTAGCATGCCGCCCCCCGCCCGCCGTCCCCGCGATCCTACCTGTCCCACAGCGGCCAACATTCGCCGTGTCCACATTTGGTCATAATATACTATTTAGCTTTGCCTCGCTCACCTCCTGCGTCGTGCTGCGTCGTGCTACGCCGTAGCAGTGCCGCGTGTCGCCGCGCTGCTCGTAGCGGGCGGCTACGTCCGTAGGCTGCGCGATAAGTGGGAAAGCGGATGCATCATGTTTTGTACATTAATTACAATAATGAATATTCAATATTCAGTATATTCATATTCATATTTGGGGTTAAACTATAAAATTACCGATTTGTACTGAAAAGTTAAAATTCGTTTTTTCTAAGATGTACTTAACATATTTATTTAATCAAAATTTTAGAAGTATCCATATTTCCCGACTATGCTGAATAAAAAAAAAACAATTGAAATTCAAAATCAATTTTGTAAAAGGAAAGTCTCGTAGACATCATGTGTAAAAAGTTTCACTCGAAACTCTGACACCACGAAGGTTTAATGTCAATTCAAAGTATCTATTATCTATTACTATAAAACGCTAATTTCATACTTTAACACCTTTTATATCCCAAGATACATCCTACTAATATTATAAGCTAGCTGTGCCCACGACTTCGTCCGCGTGGAATTTAACAAAAAAGTTATTGTTCAGTTCGCAGAATTTACTATAACTTATTAATTCTGTATTTCGCGTATAGAAATACCTATGGTAATTTTAATGAAATTCTTCTATTTTGTGAATCGCACCCCCGAAGGGGAAGATATTTCCCCCCAATTTTAACAGTTTTTCATATTTTACGCAGGAACCCTAAATATTTACGGGATCGGTCCAGCCGTTTCAGAGATTAGGAGGCACAAACAGACAAAAATTGTAAAAATATTCATTTTGGTATATGTACCGTGTATATATCCATATGCATTTAGTAAAAAGCTGTTATTTTAATATTACAAACAGACACTCCAATTTTATTTATCTGTATAGATGTATATCTAATCTATTAAATCTATTTAAAGAAATAAATATCCTCACGGTTCCCTCTCAATATATTTATGAGAACATAATGTATGCTCGTAAAAATATAAATTCGTTTTCAAAATGTACTGAAAATCTTAGGAGCAGGAATAGATTGCGTATGCCAGTACATCGACTTGCTAACACTAATAGATCTTTTGTGGTAAATTGTATTCGATTCTATAATTTAAATTCGAGTCTAAAGGCAAATAAAGAATTTTTATATTTTAGTGCCGGTGTTAAAATAAGAATAGGCACGCTACGTTAGTTCGGGCATGTGAAAAGAATACAGGAAGAAAAACTTACTAAACAGATATACAACGTGAAAGTGGAAGGCTGTAGGAGCCGAGGACGGCCGAGGCTCACCGACCGTCACCAAGCTGATCGTGTTCTATCAGAAGGTGATGTCAGGAGCCATAGCAACCGGCGAGCGAGCGTGACGAGAGCGGTGAATGTTGAAGGGGCGAGTGAGGTGTGTGTATAAATGTTATTTAACGGAGGACAGGAATCATTTATTAATTTGGATGTAAATGTTAAAAATGAATGATGTAGTCATGTGTACAGACAGTACATATACTGTGTTTATATATATATATAATATTTACCTATATATGTATACATACAGTAATTTATCGGTAATTTTCAACGAGATTTCAGTTTATTTAATTCTATTCTATTTTCTGTTGTACGATTCTCCGTTGGTCGCGTGTGTTCGTCGGTCCCGTACACGGTACACAATTTTTGTTAGGTTATAGAGTACGATTCCTGTGCTAACGCAACTCGCACTTGGCTTTTTTCCTGCGCACGCGGCATCGCGGTGTGTGCACTGGGATATGATACGCAGCAGCAAACCTGACATATATTGTTATACAATTATCACTAATAAACTTTTATATTTTTACAATTAAACAATGTCCTATAAACATGCGTCCCATCTGATGTGAACAAGTTACCGTAGCCTATAAACGCTTACAATATATCAAGTAATCCCGCGACGCCATTTGTTACTAATACAGTTCCTTAGGGGTTTACTGGCGACCTCACTCACGCGTAGGAACACAACGAGTTGTTATTTGGCTGCGGTTCTCTATGAGGTGGAGGTACTTCCCCAGATGGCCGGCTTTGATGCGTCCTACCTCTCAATATTAATATAATTTTGTGGAAAGAAATAAATGTTTTTTCGGAACTATTACATTTTCGTATTATTAAAAGATTGTATTGGCCGTTGGTATATGTTTTCGAACGAAGGATTCAATAATCCTTCGTTTAAAAACACATACCGACGGGGCGCCCTCCGTCGGCCGCTCGCACGTCGCGGGAGTCGCTCAACGAGACCGAGCTCGTCGAGGCGGGCGACCGACGTGAACGGACGTCCACTTCATCGAATTCTGCTTCACTTTTACATTTAAAGGTATGAACAGTGTGTGTCAGTTCGCCGGCGAGTGCAGGCCAGCCGTTCACTTGGTGCGTGTGTTGTTGCAGGATGCGGCGCGCGTAGCCCCGCGCGAGGCGGCTCCGGCCCCGGCCGCCGGCCGCGCCGCGCTCCACGCTCGGAAGGTGAGCCCCGCCATCTCGACCACTCAGCGAACCGCCGGTGCATTGTATGCACCGACATTATATAAAGTCCGACCGCACAGCGCAGCAGTGGTGCTGCCGCCATCGGAATGCAAACCTATTGCTATCCATCTGTATTATCTTAAAAGTGATGAAGTGTATGATAAATGCGTGGCCCTGAGTTACCTGAACGAATACCACGTGACCAGGGGAATGGGTATCGAGTGTCTCAATGTACGATTCCCACGGTCGTTACACTGTTTTGAAATGCAAACTTAGGATTGCCTCTAGATCTAGTCAAAGAGTGATTACTAGTGCAAAATTCTATTTCGTCGGTAGAGTTAACGTGAGAGCCTTCGGGCGAGTTAAAGCTGCCGAGGGAAACTTCTGCCGGCCGTCTCACGGAGTGAATAGGCCAGACTGCCGTCCGGATTTTGCAGTGGTACATATTGCAACCATGGAATGGTAGTCTAGTATATAGTTCTAAAGAGAAAGTTTATTTACTGTGTAATCTGTTTCCCTCTAACTCGAATTCGACTGACAGGAAGCTGCGTCGCCTGCGATCCCGCGGTGCAGCACAGGCGGCGCAGTAGTCGGAAATCTCAGTTCCTAATATCTAATACTCTCTCGGCACTCACAGTTGAGCGGCCGGGCTGCACACTGGTCGTGTTCTGTACTGACGCACCCTTCGCTGGGCAAGTCCCGTCCTCGTGAAAGTCCGCTAATGTAACAAAGGGCGACAGATGAGAGTCATTGAATTACAATCTTATTGCCATAACCTCCCTTCTCTCCAAAGTGATGGAGCGGCTCCTGCCATACCTAGAGGATCACGACTTGATCAGCGACCATCAACACGGCTTCCATCACGGTTGTTCGACTGGTGATCTTCTAGAGTCAAGCTTCTTGCCCAGCGGATACATAAAAGCCGTGGTGGGCAGTAACTGCTTTAAAAATATATACTATTCCTCAATAAAAAATAAAACATAAAAATTATTTATTTGCCATTACTCGCGGACACTTACATCGTCGGACATGTTTGAAATATAATCTCAGTATGGTTCAATGCTCTTAGTTTTTATTTTACTTTTTTAACGGTGGAACCTGTAAATTTCCCTTGATTAACAGCTGATATGTTTTGGCGTAGCCAGTTAACGAGCACCCGTCCCTGTACTAGCCCCTGTACTAGTTAAAATTGGAGCTGGGAACGGCGTACAAGCTTATAAATCAATATCGACAAGTTTCAGAGCAATGCGAGTCAACAAGACTGATACATTTATACGAAGAATTAGTCAACAACGCTTCTGCGTCTGCTTCAACAGATACTCCACATGTTACCGAAAACTTAATTAAGTCTCATAGTAAAATAAAGAAATACCTAATAATTAAAAAAACAACCGTATCATAATTAGAAAAATCACTGAAAACTTAATATCATAATTATTTTAAAAGTAATAAAATTTCATTAACTATTAATGTAAAACTACACACCAAGCTTAAGTTATGTCAAACACAACTGGTGGAAAGACGACAAATATATGATGCTGACACAAAGTACCTACAATCTAAAATTGAAACTTGCTACGTCGCTTAAGGACCTAGCAGCTAAATACAGTTTGTCCCAAAACCTGGAATAAATTTTGGTACTGGATGAACTAATAGACATGAGTAAATACAATGCAGATCGCTTTGAATCGTTGAGTATCACTGCACTTGTAGCAATACAACCCTTTTCAATGGATATCTCAACTGAAAAATCTAAAAGCCTAAGTTCAGGTATTTTGTATTTGCAGTTCTGGTTCTAACAGCAAAACCGTTGAATTTTCAGACAGAATAGGTTCTAACCTAGGATCTTTGTTAAATAACCACGTAAAAGGCCATATTATTAATTATTGTATGCCATATGCAACATACTATGGCCTAATAATTGATAAAATTATGAATGTTCAGCTGGATCACAAGACCACTACTGTTCTGTTAATAGGAAATAGTATTGGAATTAAAAAAAGAATGTAACCAGTGGATACGATAAAGTGCCCCATTTAAAAATAAATATGATATTGTTACGTGCACTAACTTATACATGTTACCAGACACCTAAATTGATTACTAACATATAGAATATTAACAACGTTATAACACTTGACATGTTGTCATAATGACAACTTTGCATTTTTTCACACTAATAATTTTATTATTGGTTTTTATTTGACGAAAGGTATATTACACCTATGAAATAAATCTAAAATTAAGATATGTGGTTATATTGTCAATAGTCTCTACAGTTTACATTGTAAACGACAAACTAAAACTAATTTTATCAATTTGACTGCAGATTTAAACTGATCAATGAGAAAAAGAAAAGGAAAGCAAAATTTGAATAGTTAAGATTCAGACGTTATTTTGCGAAAGTCAAATTTACATACAATTTGACCTGCTTTGCTTCCGCCGCTCTGAACCGAATAATATCTATCTATCTTATATAACATAAGTCTTTGTCCCGCGCTTAAGTACTGCGTCGCTCTGTTGAGTACCAAGTTCATATTTCTAATTACCATTCACGATCATAGCAAATTAATTCATAAATGAATATCAACACAATGTCCGTCCATATCAACACAATCACAACCATGCATACTTCATACCACAGCATTATATATTATTATTTATAAACAGGCTTATATAATTTATTGCTTTTGTTAATATGTACTAGGTGTAGTGGGCAGTGACATTGCCAAAGATGCCCCAATAACCAGCGTCAAAGTAGTTTACGTATAAATACAGTGGCAGTTCCACAGAGTATGTAACCGCATCACTATTAAATAACATAAAATGGAATGTCATCGATAAAGTTAACCGCAGTATCGGCGTTATAATACACGTGTCTTCGCTTAAGACACTTGAAGTCTCGTATTGTAAAACTATGAAAAACAACTTGTAATATGTAGTTTAAATGGAGCGAGTACAAAGGCGTGCCCTCCTTTGGCGGATGTAAAAATTGTAGCGAAGTATCTTGGTGTAGGTATAATAAATATGGTCCATATTTTTCAATACGTCTCCCAAAAAATTTAAGCCGTAATTTCTCCGGAGAATAAATGACATAAAATAAAAATATTTTAAATATGATAACGTAACTCACAAGTTCCGATCCGCCATTTAATAAAATGATTACCAGTATTCAAAGGTAAATGTAGTACTCGGTTGAATGAAGGCTGTCAGTCAATTGAAAATAAATATAACAATCTACAATTTATTGTGCAAAACTTATACATATTTCGTATATTTCCATGACAATTGATTGAACTCTTCATGTATATTTTCACTGCCTACGTGTATTTAAAAGAAGAAGTTTAAAAAATCGAGAAACTCGTTAGAATTAATGTACGGCAACATTGATGGGAGTCTTGAGTTGACAAATGTTAAATTATGTTTGATGTTTCCGCTTTTGTTCTGTTCTAAACAAATCTATATTTCGTTTCGCTCGTATTTGAGTGCTTTATATCATTTCATATTTCTTGTCGTAATACATCGAGATGAGCTTCTCGAAATATAACAATAATATCAAATAATAATAACTATATATATATGATATAGCTGAATTATGACGGCGATTGTTTATCATTGTTTGATTCAAGCGGTGTAATGAAATTTTTGATGTAATAATAATAAATAAATAATAATAAATATTGCCGGACAAATTACACAGCGCCACCTAGACCCAAAGTAAGCGAAGCTTGTGTTATGGGTACTAGACAACTTAAACATATGTAAATTCATTTTTTTTTGTAAATACATACGTATTATACGTAGAAAATAACCAGACTAATACAAACAGACATGTTCATGCACACAAATGTTTGTATTGTGTGGGAATCGAACCAACGAGTGGTGGTGTCAAAGTAGCGTAACAGCGCGTTTTACCACTGCGCCACCGGGCTCGTCAATGTAAACGATATATACTCGTATATATATATATATATATATATATGTTGTAAACGCGCACACCTGAGTTTTCTTGGCATAAAACTCAACCAGGTTATTGAACCCCATTTACTAATGAGGTCCAAAACCCGACAAGACTCCCGCGCTTCTCAACGATTTCCGCCCGACCAGCACTAACCCGCCCGAAATATCGCCCATGGACCGTACTGTCATCGTTTTTCTTGTAAACCTGGAGCTATTTGTAAACAATGTTACTTTTATTTGAATAGATAGTTGAAGCTGTACAGATTGTAGCCAGTTTAATTTGTGTACAACAAAAATAATATTGAAACCAAACTCGTTGTATGGAGTTTGGTTTTGGTTTGGTAACATTCGAAAAGCAGTGGCTCAGGCAATGACGGCACATGGTTGCTCGATGGCAGAGGACTGGAACGTGACGACGATGTGTCGATGAACACGATGTCGAAAGCTTCCTCGGTTTTTATTTCGATCTCTGTGTTGAATTGGTGGTGAGGAGATTGACACGACAATTGAATAAATTACATATTTATTTAATTCCTAATGATTCAAACGACGCAAGAATGTAGTCAATGTTGAGATTATCTGGCGGGCGGCAGCAGGAGGGCGGCGAGAACGGCGACGAGCTCGGCGGCGGGCGGCGCGGCGAGCAGCGCGGCGCCGCCAGCCAGGCGGGTCATGTGCCGCGCGCCGCCCGCCCCGCGCACTGTGTCGTTCAGCACGTCCACGTAGTAGAACAGCGCCGTGAACACGCTGCTGGTGTGCTCGGCCGGCGCCGCGCCCGCGCACGCCAGCGGGCCCAGCGACGTCACGCCCACCTGCACACATATACACTTACAATGGCCGCATCGCGTACACAACCTCCTCTTTTACATTTATAGTCAAACACATGTGCACTCCCGTAAGTACTTCTCTGCACAAAATTATGATAGTTTGAGTAAACACAGCAAATACATCAGAAAGAAACAAAAAATGTATTGAAACAAAAGTTAAAATGTCGGCTTCATAAAATATTAAATTCATATTTAAATGCACGTAACACTGTCAAAGCTTCATTTGGCATCCCGATTTGAACATACTCTTTTGGAATTATTCAGTGGTCACAAACAGACATAAAAAAATTACAACGCATAATTAATACTCTGATGACCAAATATACCAGCCTTGCAGAACCTTGCGATTGGTGACTGTTGTCTGCAAGGCTAAAATCTGGGACCATTGTTGTTTCTTGTTGCTGCCTCATGTAGCAGCGCTTCTACCGTCCCTCCTGCAGGCCCCTCGGGACTACAGGAGATGGACATTGATCAAGGTGCAGCAGCTGCTGTAGATATCACGGGGCCCACCAGCTCCTTGTCCGATGACGAGTCCGTTGCCGACTCCGATATGGAGACCGGCTGGACCACCATCCCGAAGAACCGGAAGCGGAAGCCCCGCTCAACCGTCTCCCGTCTTCACTCTTCACCCGAGATGCTCTCGCAAGAGACATCTAAGGCCAAACTCCCGCCTCCCATCACAATCCGTGACGGCAAGGTATGGAGAAACTTTACGCGGTCGACCTCCCCGCGGAAGAGATTCGCCTAATAAGGGCAAAGTAAACCCACCTGGGCATAAGTGTCACGGTGGCAACCCTCAATGACCACCGGAAGCTCACTGGCCTCCTCCGAGAGAGACCCAAACCCCATTTTACAGACATAGTGTTCGGCATGGCGAGTAAAATCGACATGTCGGAACTATTCGTCTTAGCTCGTGAACTCCACGACTTTCAAGACACTGGAGTGGGAAACCAGTTCCAAATTGTCTGCAAACACATCACTGTGTTTGAGTCCATCATGGAGTACCGCGCGCCCGCCCACCTCCGGCGCACAAACCTCTCCCAACAATTATGGGTTCACGGAATCAAAGAGTGAATTCCCGCATCCTAACCCTTGCGTTCTATAACGCAAATGGCCTTGCGTGGCAACGGGATGAAGTACGCGAGTACCTTTTTTTTTGTGACGCGGGGAAAAATGCATTACGCACACTACAGGTGCCTGGGTGGCCTCCGGTGGTAGTGTGGGACTCCCAGTCGGCTGCCCGACGGTATACCCACTAAACAACCTCGCAAATTGCCATCGGCCGCGTTGGTGTGGTGCTCCGGATCTGTTAGTTAGTTTTGCATTTAAACAAAAATAATATATTAAGCTGCAAGCAATTTTGATATTAAAAAGGTAAAGGTACTAGAGATGCAATTGATAACTTAATTGGAGAAGTAACATCTAGACTTAATGAAAAGAAAAAGGTGGCGGGTCTATTTCTTGACTTAAGCTCTGCTTTCGATAGTGTAGATCACAACATACTTATGAAAAAACTTGAGCACTTGGGAGTTAGGGGTAAATGTTTTGATTTATTTCGTTTTGATATCTCACGAATAGAAAACAATTTGTAGAATTAAGTAATGTAGAGGAAGGCCGGGAAAAATCGCTAAATCTAAAATTGAAATCTTTAAAAGAGGTGTCTCACAGGGATCCATTTTGAGGCCCATATTATTCATAATATTTACAAATGATTTAATTAATTATATTAAAAAAAGTGCACCTGACATTGAATTAATAAATTTTGCTGACAACACTAATAATAATAATAATTTTATTTCATTCAAGTTACAAAGACTCATTCATTACAAATTATAAATTAAATTATAAAATTATTACATACATAAATTAATATAAAAATACAAATATAAAATTAAAACAAAACATACCAAAATCAAATTAAAATTAATCGACCAACTGCCCCCATTCCGGCTCAACAACGTCATACATTATAGTCTACCATTGCTTGGTCCATGCAGACTACTACAGTGATTCAGAAAGGGACAGTCGAGTTGATTCGCAATCATTTCCAAGACGCTATTAGAGCTGCCTCTGACCCGCCTCAGCATAGAAGTCGCTCGCGTACGCATCAGGGTTTTAAAACAATTGATGCGCGCCCCCGCAAACATTCCCGAAGCACTACAATATCGAGGCAGCCCCATCAGCATCCTGAAAGCGTTGTTGTATTGTACGCGGAGAGCTCCGTACGTTCTCTGCGTATACTTAATCCACAGGCTGCAAGTGTAAAAGCTTGAGCAGAAGGCTCTGAACAGCGTTCTTTTTACATCTAATCAAAGTCAAAGTCAAAATCTTTTTATTCCGTAAAAATGGCTACATTTGTTTGGAATCGTCACAATTTTTTCCCTACCGTGCAGTTTATGACTAGGTGAGCACTGATAAAAATACTGCCAAAAAACTCAGGCATCCCTCTTTTGGTGTCCAAACAAATTTACATATTTTATTAATTACATTATAATTGGATCGACTCACTCCCAGGCATTTTTATCATTAATATAGTCAGATACTTTATAATATGCCCTGCTACACAATTTGGCTTTAATAGTAGTTTTAAATTTGTTTATTGACAATTCTCTTATATTGCTGGGAAGTTTGTTATAGAACCGTATACATTGCCCCATAAAAGAATTACTTGTTTTGTGGAGACGGCTTGCATGTAACACAAGATTATGCTTATATCTAGTATTTATGCTATGAGTATCACTCTTTTTACAAAATGAGTCTATGTTTTTATGGACATACAAAAGATTTTCATAGATATATTGCGATGCGACTGTTAAAATATTTATTTCTTTGAATTTTTCTCTAAGGCTCTCCCGGGGACCAAGTTTGTAGATAGCTCTTATGGCTCTCTTTTGCAATAAAAAGATGGTGTTAATGTCCGCGGAGTTACCCCAAAGAAGAATTCCATATGACATAATACTATGAAAGTAGCTGAAATAAACTATTCTAGCCGTATCAATATCAGTGAGCCGTCTAATAGTTTTCACTGCATAGGCTGCAGAACTTAGTTTTCCTGATAATTTTTCAATTTGTGGGCCCCATTGTAGTCTGGAGTCAATTGTTATACCCAAGAACACAGTTGTCTCCACAGGGGCTAAATTAGTTCCATTAACATGTACATTGGTAGCCACCTGTCTTACATTAGGTGTTGAGAACTTAATTACTTTAGTCTTTTTATCGTTTAAAAGCAGATTATTAACACTAAACCAATGAATAACTTTAGAGAGAGCATCGTTAACTTCGTCATAATTACCTAAATGTCTATTAATTTTGAATGTCAAAGAGGTATCATCCGCAAACAATACAATCTCATGTTTATCCCTTACATAATAAGGTAAGTCATTAATGAACAACGTGCAAACCTGCGGATAATCATATTAGCTCTGACCGACAAGGCTCTCCTCTCACGCTCAATGTCACCATTATCCCCGAGATCAGTCGTAATAATATGACCCAAATACTTAATTTGATAAACCCGCTCCAGTGGAGTAGCGTTTAACCAAATAGTAGGTACTTCCTCTGTGTGTTTGGAGCCGATCCCGAAAACCATGTACTGACTCTTGGTTACATTATACACCAGACCGTGACCGATCGCGTATCTTTCACATATGCCAATGAGTTTTCTAAGCCCGCAGACAGACGCACTCAACAGCACCATGTCGTCAGCATAGCTTATATTATTAATACAAAGACCATGAACATGGCAGCCGACACGCGTGCTGCTCAGCGCGACTATCAGCTCGTTCACATATAAATTAAAGAGTGCAGGCGATGTCAAACCCCCCTGCCTTACCCCGCATTCCAATCTGTAAGGTTCCGATAATATGCCCGCCCACTTGACGCAATTGACCTGGTTACCATACCAGCACTGTAACACTGACACGTTTTGAAACACTTTGGTGCGCCACAGCAGGGCCACTCCTCCGTATGGCCGCCCTCGCAGCACGCCAGCAGACGTATCCACAGCAGACGTTCCAGTGAATCCAAAATCTCCATGTATTGTGCTTAGGAATGGAATTTCATTCGGTAATAACCATGTTTCCTGTAACGCTATGACGTCAGAGGAACCACAGCTCTCTAATACTCTCAACCGAGCGCTTTACACTCTTACAGTTTATAGTAACAAAATTATAAGGGCGTAGATCCATTAACTGTTAGTTGTGTGCCGTTTACAATATCTTCGTTGTTCCTTTGTCTGTACTTAAAGTGCACAAACCTCCTAAATATGATCCCCTCAGGCCATATGTGTTCATTTAGAAAAAGCGGCAGCTTGGACTGCGATACAAAAAACTTGTAGGCATTGTAACTAGTTTTCTTTTTCATTATTATTTTATCTAGTATTACATTTTCTTTAGTTGTCAATTGTATGTAATCTATTATATCAGATTCTTTGGTCTCTTTATGGACATTAGTAATAAAGATGGGAACTTTTTTTTCCGCTGCTCTAAAATTATAGTCCGATTGACCAACCGATGCCGTTCCCATTTGGCCACGATACCTGTAGTTTAATTTTCTTTTCTTGTTCACTGTTTGCCACCCGTCGTCCTGTTTGTTTACATTCGTATTTATTTCTTTCCCCATGTTATTAGTACTACTGCTGTCAATGACCGATGGCACTGTGGGAGTCGTTACACTCAGTCCGTTATTCGAGGTAGATTTGTCGGTCACTTTACTACTACCCGCCATATCATTCGTAACCGTCGGTTTCTTGATACTGGTAGAACAAACAATATCTCGATACGGGGGAACATTTTTTGTTTCTATTGCATTCGGCGATGCAACTGATTTCGGTATATTCTCGGAATCATCTCGCGTGGAATCCAGACACTGCGATAAACCGATAGGGCCACTGTCAATACACCACGCCCCACGTCTTGTATTGATATTCGAAAAACGAGGCGGACTATCATTTTTCATCTGTTCAAGCTCTGATTTAAAACCCTGAAGCTGAGTAGACGTCACATAGGTTTCCTTTATAACCTTTACTTCTTCTTGAAGCTGTACGATGTCCTTAAGCAGCTTTGTACAATCTAAATGATCCCAGGTCAGTGGAGGCAGCTTTTCAAGATCACGAGCGACAAATACAGGAATGATATCAGGTTCCGTCTTCTTAAAAATACTTATGATGTCGCCCAAATCACGGTGACCACGAGCATCTCCTCTTCTTAAAATATTACGCTTATTAATTGGTAGCGAATCGAAAAGCAGTGACTTTGATTTTTGAATTTCATCGTTAGTGAAAGCTGTTGTACATATTTTCACTAGCATATCCTCACTGGCCACTGATATTTTATTTTGAATATACGCTAGTAATTCGTTAATTACAATATTACACACGCTACATTTTAACGTATTCGTAGACATTGTTTACAAAGGTCGCGGATGGACACGACAATCGTAACGGGAAACGCACGCGCACCGATCAGCGCTCGCGCGACGACTGATGCTATTATACATGATACTGATATTGATTCCTTAAATCTTAAGACGAATGAGGCATTAAAGGCTTTTCACTTATGGTTTACGAATAATAATTTAAAATTAAATGCAAGTAAAACAAAAATCTTATTATTTAAATCAACAAGTAGGAAACAAGCAAACGTAGGCATTAACTTTAATGATAAACAAATTGACATTGTCGATAATGTTAAATTTTTGGGCACATATATTGATGAACATTTAAACTGGAAAAAAGAACTATCATCAACTGAAAATACTATTGCATCAGGTTCTTATGCATTACGTAGTCTTCGTGACAAAATTAGTTTGGAGAGGCTCAGAATGGTCTACTTTGCACTTGTAGAATCCAAGCTTCGTTATATCATAAAATACTGGGTACAAAGCTATGACTATAACATAAATAGAGCTTTTGTCTCCCAAAAGCGTGCTATACATGCAATGGTACGAATATCTCCACGAGAATCATGTAAACCACATTTTAAGAGGTTGGGAATCCTTACGGTACCTAGTCTTTATTTGTTAGTGCTTTTAACTGACTTTAAGAAGCAGTTTCCCTTTCTTGAAACTGAAAATCAAAGGATTGAGCGTGAAAAAACCAGAAGGAAATGTTTTAAATCCAATTTGCTACCCAGTTTAAATGTCGTCAAGCACTGTCCTCAATACCAGGCAGTAAAATGTTTCAACGTACTGCCAGTGAAATTTAGAGAAAATATTGGCCTCTTTCCATTCAAAAATAAATTAAAAAGGTTATTGTCGGAAAAGAATGTGTACAAAATTGAGAACTTTTTCTGTTTCGCCTCATAGTTCTTGCATGTATCGTCATAAATTTCTTGTCACCTTGTTTTTAAATTTATATAAAACTTTACTAGATTACCTGACCTGCTTCGTGATTATAATCTAATGTAATGACGTATTAATTAATTATTTTAGGAATATATATATTATGACTATCAATTTCAGACACAATTGTACATTGTTTATGAATAAATGAATTGAAATTGAAAAAGTTAGCAACAGGGCGCCACTGCGACTGGCCAGCCCCTCAGAAGGGGCCGGACTTCTTCTCTTTAGGGGCCATCCCCGCAAATGGGGACAGCCCCTCCGGCGGCGGGACCACTATGGAGCCAAGTTCCCATCCTGACCCCTAGTCTCACATATTAGGGAGGCGGCAGAAGGTACGCGTAGCGCCTCCGCCGCACTCCCGTCCGCCGTCTCCGGAGCGGGACAGTCAAGGGATCATCTTCCCTGTCCCGCTCCATGGCCTCCTTCCGGGACATAACTGTCTCGCAGAAGGAGGCCACTGCCTGCCAGGACCTGTTGTAACTCCCGAGCATGGAGCGGACCACGCTCGGGAGCGAGAGGTCTGCGTCTCCCAGCACGGACACCAGATCGCGGCGCTGCCGAGACCACATGGGACACTGCTCCAGAGTGTGCTGAGCAGTGTCCTCAGCCGCGCCGCACTCATGACAGTCCGGCTGCTCCTCCCGCCTCGTGACCCGGTGCAGATACTCCCCGAAGCACCCATGCCCGGTGAGCACCTGCACCATGCGGAAGGTGAACCCTCATCTATTACAAAAGGTCCCTGCACTGTATCACGTTAGAACCCCCATCTCTCGAAAACCTCGAGGTCTCCATCTACAGGTTAGGGATGACCGGCCACCAGCCGATCAACATCGCGTCCGCGTACCTACCGCCGAGCAAGCGTATCCTTCAGAGCGACTTGCAAGCCCTCTTTGCCCCAGGGAACCCCACCATTCTGGCTGGAGATTTCAATAATAAGCACACCCAGTGGAAATGCCAATCGTCTTCACCAAACGGCGTAATACTCTAGTAGGCTCTCTAGAGCCTACAGGACTCCCTAGGATTCGACGTCATAGCCCCCATGTTTCCCACCCACTATTCCGCAACAGTGGGACACCGCCTTACCGTTCTGGATTTTGCACTATTAAAGAGCGTAGCCTTACGGATGCGTTCAATCCAAGTGCACACAGAACTTAGCTTTGACCACCGGCCAGTTTTGATCGAGTTCGGGCACCGCACTGACGTACCGACAGACGAAGACACCAGACGGGTGACGGACTGGCGAAAACTCAAAAGAGTTCTTGAACAGACTTCGTCCCCTGAACTGGACCAAATACCCGAACAGATCCTCATAAATGACGAGACCGAATTTGCGATCGACGCCCTCACTAGTCACTTGCAAACGGCAGCTAACAACTGCTCCAGATAGGTTTCAACTGCCGAGTTAACTCGGCGTTGGGTACTCCCTGCTTATTTGCGAGAACTAGTATCGGAAAAGAACGCAGCGACACGCGCCCATGACTCGGATGCACTATTTACAACGCCAAGTAAAGAAGCACATTAAAGAGTTTAGGGATGAACGGTGGGCCAAGTTTGTAGGAGAAATTAAGCCCTCGCACACGGTGTACTGGCGCGTAGCTAAATCTCTCCGTTCCGACCAAATCACCCAATGTCCTCCCCTGACCTGACCAGATGGAACGACAGCGTTCGATGATGACGAAAAGGCTGAATGCTTTGCAGGCAGCCTGGAGAGCCAATGCTCTCCTAGTTCTAGAACCAACCGACGACGAACACATGCAGATGGTTGACTCCAAGGTGAAACGAATCCTCGCGACCCCTCCCACAATCCCCCTCGAGCCTACAACAGTTGAGGAGGTCCAAACGATCATCAGGGACCTTCGGAGCAGGATAGCTCCCGGAGCTGACGGCATCACGAGCACGGTCCTCAAACTCCTCCCAGGCCCCCTGATAGTCCTTCTCGTGGCGATATTCAACGCCGCTCTCGCGAACTGCAGATTTCCAGACTCCTGTAAAGATGCAGACGTAGTTCCCGTCCAAACCAGGCAAATGCCTGAAGAACCCCGCCTCCTATAGGCCTATTAGTCACTTAGAAATAAGTGTACACTCTACAAAGCCTGCATCCGCCCCGTCCTCACCTATGCCAGCGTAGTTTACGCACACGCTGCGCGCTGCCATGGTTTGCTCGCAATGCAACCGGCGCCCCTCATTACTTCAGGGTCGCAGATCTCCATCTCGAACTTGAACTCCCTTCATTCATCAGTTTCATGAAGGAAACGTCTAGGCGCTACTTCGAAGCAGCCTCCCGACACCCTAACCCATTGGTAGCCCGGGCTGCCAATTACACCCCACGGATCTACTACTACTACTGCTACTACTGTACTACTACTACTGACAACCCACCACCGCCCATGGCTCCACCGACCTCACGGTCATATGAGCCGAATTGCGGGAGATGCGCACGGCACATGCTGCTCTAAGGCTCTCTTCGTGCCGTGGGCATTTGCTTGACTCCCTACAAATTATTTACATCTGTACTACTACTACTGTTGCGAATGCCCACTACCTCTCAGGCCCGGACCCTAACACTCCACACGCACACCGCACACGGCGGATCCGGGCGTACGTCTAATAAGTCGTTCTGCAAAAAAATGGAAAATGAATCATAAGGCTCGTCTAGTCAGTGAAAGACTTGCCAACGCGAGCGAAAGAAAGTGTGGTGGACAGCATATGAAAGAAAAGAGAATATAGAATAGAAGAAGAGATAAGAAAGAACCAAAAAGTCATAAAACCTTGGTTATTAACTCTTTGCGCACCATATGCTTTTTCGCATGCTTCAAAAAATAAGGTGTCGCCTGATTGTATACTTAATCTTCCGTGACAAAAAAATAGGAAAACATCGTAAAATGTATGTGACATCTTTACACGTGAGTATGTGAAACAAGGGGAATGTAATTTACTGTCGATGCAAGAGTAAAACTAAAGTGTTAGTGAAAGTGAATCTCGGACGAGTACTCCCGGATGGAAGAGAACGGCGAAACAAATGGGAGTATGGAACGTGATGCCAGCGGTGTATCGGACTCATCAGTTGTCTCCGTGATGATACACTGATTCCAGTAAAACTTAGCACTGTTTTCTTCCTTTCTAGAGCTGGCTAGCGCTAGACACTTATAAAAAAGACCATGTTCCGATATACAAACTGCTGACTATCTTATGTGTGTCTATATGTATGTAGAAATGCTCGCCGTTGGTAATGTAAGAACAACCGGAAATAACTGCCCGATTGATTCTCCCGAACGGTGGCATGCGCGACAGACGAGCCGTGAAAAAACACTATTTAAAAATATATATATATAATTTATTTCCAGCAATGAAGCCCAGTCCGGCAGGCACTCAGGCGTCCCAATCGCTCGGCCGCACCCTATATTACAAGTAGTATAAAGTAGAGTTTCTGTTCGCACTGACAACCCTACTAATTACCAGTATAAAACCCGGGGTATTTATGTACACCTCGCAGATTAATTTTAAGGATTTCTTCAGGTTATATCCGGTATATAACATTTCTACATGTATTGTAACTTTAACATGAGAGGTCTCCAGGTAAGCAAATATTTTTTTTTATTATTAATTGTATAGGGGAAAATTAACCCTTTTACATTACCGTGCTTCCACAAGTTACGTTATTATGTACCAGGCCTTCATTACATTACAGACCAAGCCAGTGGTCCTGATGGTATCCCAGCGACTGTTCTGAAAAAATGTGCAGCGGAGTTGTCCTCGATGTTGACGCGCCTCTTTCGTCTCTCGTACTCGACCGGTTGTGAGAGGCAAATGTGCAGCCGGTCCTCAAAAAGGGAGACCGTTCGGACCCATCAAATCACTGCCCCATTGCCGTAACTTCAATGTTGTGCAAAGTCATGGAACGGATCCTTAACAATCAATTGATCCGTTACCTAGAAGATCACTCTTTAGTTAATGATCGTCAATATTGCTTTAGACCGAAACGATCAACGGGTAATCTTTTAGCGTATGTGACGCACCTCGGAAGGGAGGCAATTGATAAACATGGCGAATCTATGGCAGTCAGCCAAAATATCGCCAAGGCATTTGATCCGGTTTGGCATAAAGCACTTATCTCCAAACTTCCGGCATACGGTCTGCGCATTGCTATGCAGATGACAGTAATAAATAAATAAATAAATATTGTCGGACAAATTACACAGCGCCATCTAGCCCCAAAGTAAGCAAAGCTTGTGTTATGGGCACTAGACAACTGATAAACGATACGTAAATACATTTTTTTTTTTTTTGTAAATACATACTTATTATACATAGAAAATACCCAGACCAAGACAAACAGACATGTTCATGCACACAAATGTTTGTACTGTGTGTGAATCGAACCCACGAGCGTTGGTGTCAAAGTAGCGTAACAACGCGTTTCACCACTGCGCCACCGAGCTCGAGCTCGTCAGTACGGTCCATGGGCGATATTTCGGGCGGGCTAGTGCTGGTCGGGCGGAAATCGTTGAGAAGTGCGGGAGTCTTGTCGTTGAGTTTAATCGGGTTTTGGACCTCATTAGTAAATGGGGTTCAATAACCTGGTTGAGTTTTATACCAAGAAAACTCAGGTGTGCGCGTTTACAACAAAAATGTCCCTATTTCATCCCACTACTAAAAAAAACTCAGGAGTTTTGAACAGGGTGCACCGGTTCTTCACGCCGGACCATCTTTGTCTCCTTTTTAAGACTCAAGTTCGGGCCTGCGTGGACTATTGCTCACATCTCTGGGACGGCTCTGCTCAGTATCTTCTCGAGGCTCTCGATAGGTTGCAGCGACGGGCTATCCGCATAATCGACGACGAAGAGGTCACAAAAACCTAGAATCTCTGCAACTTCGTAGAGACATAGGCTCGCTAAGTATATTTCACCGCCTGTACCATGGTGAGTGCTCTGAAGAACTATTGTCCCTTATCCCGCCCACTCCTTTCCGTCATAGAACCACACGTGCAGGCTTGCGATGTCACCATTCCACTGTTGAGGACATTTCTTCACATACTAAAAAGTTCGGCAACTCTTCTCTCTGTCGTACTATTAAAAAGTGGAACGCCTTGCCTGCACATGTGTTCCCTCCTGCCTACAATATGGGATCCTTCAAACGAAGCGTGAAGAAGCACCTTGCGGGCCAGCATGGTAGCGTCAACTGACAGAACACTGTAGTCCTTTTTTGTCAGTTGCCGCTGCAATTTGGGCTCCTCTTTTCGCTTACCAACAGGCGAAGCGGAGCCACTATGCTGAACCAATATAAAAAAAAGACCCAACTCGCCCTACACAGATTTGTAGTGAACTATAAACCGCATCGTATAACTGCCGCTGTAAAAGTCAGCATCATTTTATCGCCAGCTCTGTGTATTTTAATAGTGTTAAGGTTGTAAGCATACGGCCTATCTTATGTTATGCCTCGTGGAAGTTTGCAACACCAGGAGCATCAATCGCGCGATCTCGACCTGCACAAACCTCTTCACTCGTTTTGAAGAGCTCCATATGTTGTATCCTCTTCAGAAAATCCAGTCAGTATCGATGTGTGAAAGTGGAGACTCTCGTCGACAGCACTGTGACCTGCGCACCGCCACCTCAGCCAGCTGAGACTTAGAGTCTCATCGGTAACTCTAGGTCTACTGCGGATGTATTCATTTTTGAATTTATAAATAATATAAATGTCATTGATTTGTTCCAATGTCGCGGCAGTGCTCGCGCGCCGCCCGGTCGCCTCGCCTCCGACGACGGCGGCCGCCCGGTCGCCTCGCCTCCGACGACGGTGGCCGCCCGGTCCCCTCGCCTCCGACGACGACGACGGTGGCCGCCCGATCCCCTCGCCTCCGACGACGGTGGCCGCCCGGTCCCCTCGCCTCCGACGACGGTGGCCGCCGTCGGCGAGCCGCTCTCTATGAAACTATATTTCATCGTTGTGAAAATTTAATACATTGTTTTATTATTTGTAATTGTTAAACGAACGTGCAGCTGCCAAACGAGCGTGCAGCTTGATAATGAACAGTCACCATAGTCTATACACACTCGCATACCCAGGGATATCACTCGTACGTTGTCGACTCTGTAAAATCCTCTTCTCGCCTTTGTTGAAGATCCTCATGCTGTAGTTTCTTGGGAAAACCTCAGCAGGTAGTTCATTCTACAGTTTAGGAGTTCTCTGAAGAAAACTTCTCCGGACCGCACGGTACCCGATCATTACGATTCCTATTTGTGAGATTAATTCCAGTGTATGCGGTTGTAGAAGGAAGCTATTGGCATCATACCGAACGATACACTCTCTTCGACACATCCCGTTATACAATCGGTAGAACACACAGAAGGAGCAACGTGTCTTCAAAACTCAAGAGCTTCATACCGTTTGTAAGCTTAGGAAGCTCGACAAATCCCACAGCTCATTTCTGACTGAACCAGAAGATCCTAGCTGATATCCAGATGCTCCCGTCAATCAAAGGTGATTGCATACTCCACATGCTACATGTCTTGAGACTTTTATAACATCTTTCTTATATAACTAGTCTTTGCCGCGTGTTAAAGTTCTGCACGCTCTGTCTTACACATCCATTTTCTCTGACGCCAGCTAGCCTTACTCCTCTAGGTGACTACGGGCCTGAACATCATATGCTTCCTATCGTATGCTTCCGATGTTGTATAAAAAACCGGCCAAATGCGAGTCGGACTCGCGCACTAAGGGTTCCATACCATTATCTATAAAAACGGCGAAAAAATCACATTTGTTGGATGGGAGCCCCCTTAAATATTTGTTGTATTTTAATTTAATTATTTATTTTTAAAGTGAATATATAATTAAATATTCCGTGAATATTTCAAGCGTCTGCCTGTTGCCGTTATAAAAACGAGCAAAGAAATCACGTTTATTATATGGTAGCCCCCTTAAATATTTATTTATTTTTATTGCTTTTTATATACAACCTCCGGACGCATACAAGTATACCGCCCACTCGGCGTTTACGGTACGGTAACCGCTTGGATTACCGTGGCCTATGAACGCTTGCAATACATTTAGTATCACTCGCGCGAAGCCACCTCTACTGCTAACACGACAACTCCTTAGGAGCTTACCGGTGACCTCACTGACACGCAGGAATACAACAATCCTGTGTACAACAATGCTGTGGTTTTCTGTGAGGTGGAGGTACGTCCCCAGACGGGCTGCTTTGATGCCTACCTCTCTTACTTAAAAATATCCAGACCAAGACAATTAGACATGTTCACGGACACATATGTTTGTCCTGTGTGGGAATCGAACTCACGAGCGTTGGTGTCAAAGTAATGTATGTAACGGCCATTTCATTCGCCACCGAGCTCGCGAGCCAAGTCAACCTCCGATCGAGTCGACCTTCAATCGCATCGCGCACCATCGATAACAAATTTAACCATTGGGTGTTTCCCGAGAGCCCAGCTTTTAAAAAACGCGGTCATTACAGTTTCTAAACAGGCTGAGCTCCGTTCATACCGTTCCATTCTTTCGTTTGTTCTGGGAGTACCGAACAGGGTTTAATATTTTAATGTTTTATTTATACTACTCGATGGCCGCCGCCGTACATATACTATGATGATATATCTTATATATAAAAATCTCGTGTCACGGTGTTTGTGGTCGGACTCCTCCGAAACGGCTCGACCGGTTTTTATGTATGTTTGGTAGGTATGAGAATAGAACGTAAAGTACCTATATTTCATAAAAAAATAATAAGAAATAATTTACATGGCAGAACAAAGCCGGGTCAGCTAGTAACACAGAATATACGCTCCCAATGATACCTCGTTTTGGAAACCTTAACTCTACTTTTGAAGAAGCGGGACTAATCAGTAATCAAAAAAACACTAAAGAATGCGAAATGAACCGCTACCGATACAAGTAAGCATTCCCTATTTCGAGAAAGTTGATCCAATGACTGCGCCTGATGGACCGCAACCTTGGAACTCGAAAGAGAGCTCCGCCCGGGCGCGCCTTGATACCTTACAGCAGTAGTAGATAACGTTACTGATGTAAGGTATTCAATGTACGAGTATGTATGTTCTATCAGTAGGTGATGTCAGCGGGCCTAGGAACCGGCAAGCGTGCAGGAAAGGAGTTATGAATGTATACGAAGTGAGTGAAGTATATAAGGATTGCGTCTTATGGCGCTCGGTTCTCTCTGCCTACCCCGCAAGGGACCTAGCGCGAAGATATATACAGGCATACAAAACGTATTAAATGGCCGAGTACGATTACAGCCCTCGCCTCGCGGATGGATAACCAGCCACCACGGCCGCGAGACATCTTACCTGCCCACCGCGGTACAGCACGGGCCCGCCCGAGTCCCCTGCGCACACGCCCTGCGCGCGGCTCGCAGCGCACGAACAGTGTAGCCACGTGCCGCGCGCGCACGGCGCCAGTCGCAGCCGCGCCGCGAACAGCCGCTGGCCGCGCGCCGCGCGCTCCGTGCGCCCGAAGCCCAGCACCTGCACCACGGGCGGCACGTTCACACTCTACAGTCAGACAACCGATATACATCGGCGGCGAATGCTCTTGTTTACCTGCACTTCTTCAGATTTAAGGTCCATCGTATTATACCGTCGCATAAGCAGCAGAGGGTCGGCGGCGGGCGGCGCGGCGAGGACCATGTCGCTGCGCGTGCTCACCAGCCCCACGTCGTGGTGCAGCAGCGTCACGTCCTCGCCGCGCCCCTCGTCCTCCCGGATCACTCGGTACCTGCGGACTCGAACACCGTTATCCGTGTGAAGTGCGCCGGACGGGCGAGGCACGGCTCGACGACCACTCACTCGGGGTGTCTGTACAAGTGGAGCACGGCGGCGCTGTGTCCGGGGCTGCGCGCGTTGTACTTAACGTGGCCGACTCTGAACGTGACACAGTGCGCGGCCGTGAGTACCCAGCGCGCCGTCAGCACGGTGCCCGAGCACAACGTGCGCCGATGATGGTCAGTCAGCTCGCAGACTGCAGGGAATACGGCCGGCGACACCGGCTCGCCGCCGAATAAGCGCCGCGTGCCCCCTCCGGCCGCCGCCGCCCGCACGTCGCGGTAGAAGCCGTACCGGCCGGGCGCCGGCGCCCGCGACCCGTGCGCAGCGAGGGCCGCCGCCGTTAATATCACCCACATCATTGCGATACTGTTTGCATCCATTTCTTGCATGTTCATATAATTTGACTGAAATGACAAACTATGACAGAACATTGACAAGTGGAATTGTAGATTGCACAAATTCACGGAGATGTTTTGGAAAGGAGGATTTTTTGTCACACAAAAAATATACAGGTGAATGAAGAATCAAAATCATATATTTTTACATGCCTAGCGACCGCTGGCAGTGATTAATACCCCTACTAGGTTTCATTTTAGTTTCCTGGTATTATCCATTTTTTTTAAATACATTCTTCGTGCACGTTTCACGTATTAATTCGGCATCAACACCGGCCGCTGCGCACTGCTGGCCGATGACACAGGTTTGACATGAATTTCTCCAATACCAATACTGTCTTTTCTCAAAATTCAATTAATTAAAATCCCTTATGAATAATAATACAACAAAATACAACTTTTGGATATGTTATCCGTGTATATATTACTCGAGATCAGGTTTATCTGGCTCTTAAACATTCTTTTAGCTCTGTTCAACATGGTTTTTTGAGTAGACGATCCACAGTCTCTAATCGGGTACTACTAAACACATATCTTACAGAGGCTATGGATAAAGGTCAACAGGTCCATGTCGTTTATACTGACTACAGTAAGGCATTTGACCGAATTAAACATTAATTGTTATTACAAAAACTATCTAACATCGGTATTAGTGGTAACTTACTCAGATGGTTTGCTTCGTATATAAATAACCTACAAGCTGTAGTCATTAACAACTACATATTTAGTTGAGTTTGTACTCCTAGTGGTGTCCCACAGGGATCCGTTCTTGGTCCATTGCTATTTGTAGTGTTTGTAAACGACATCGATCGGCACCTCAAATATTCCAAGATTCTCTGCTTTGCAGATGATATGAAAATATTTACGATAATTACATCTACTGCAGATGCAGAGTTCCTTCAGTCGGACCTTGTCAGACTCCAGGATTACTGTTCGTTTAATTACTTGGATCTTAACCCCTCCAAATGCAGTGTGGTCACTTTCAGCCGTAAGCGCAAACTACTACTCTGTGTAAAAAGTATCGGGAATATGTCAATAAAAAGACCCGCGTAAAAGAGGTCGTTCTAATTTTTTTACTGCATGTTGGTAGCACTGTACTGATTTAGCGCGCAAAATTTGAGCGGGATCTGTCATTTAATTTGTTTTAAACTACACTTTTTGTTGGTCATAGTTTTGAGTCCTCGGCGATTTTTACAATGGAAAATATTGTTGAACAAAGAGTGTGCCTTAAATTTTGTGTTTCAAATGATATTTCATGTGGTGAATCACTAAAAATGTTGCGAAATACCTACGGCGAATCGTGTATATCGAAAGCAAGGGCTTATGAATGGTATAAGGCTTTTAAAGAAGGCCGAGAAGTAGTAGTAGACTTGCCTCGTTCTGGTAGACCTTCAACCGCTACGACCAGAGAAAACATCGACAGAATCAAGAAGCTAGTGCTCGAAAATCGACGTATGAGTCTGAGAGAGTTGGCTAGTGAGGTGAACATATCTTTTAAGTCCGTCCACAACATTCTCATTGACATTTTAGGCATGAAACGCGTCGCCGCTCGACTAGTTCCAAAAGAGCTCAATTTTGTTCAAAAAGCGCAGCGAAAGCATGTCGCTGAAGACATGGTTTCCCGAGCTTCTACGGATCCGACCTTTATGAAACGTATAATAACTGGCGACGAGACATGGGTTTATGAGTACGACATGCAAACAAGCCAACAGTCTTCAGAATGGCGTCTCGAAAACGAGCCGAAACCCAAAAAACCGCGGCAAAGTCGCTCCAAAATCAAGGTGATGCTGACAGTTTTTTTTGACTACCGTGGTGTGGTTCACTCCGAATTCCTTCCAGAGGGAGAAACAGTGAATAAAGAATATTATTTAGGCGTCATGAAGCGTTTGCGTGAGAGTATCCGCCGAAAACGTCCAGATTTGTGGCAACACAACTCATGGATGCTGCACCATGATAATGCACCATCACACACAGCCATTATAGTGAAAGAGTTTTTAGCGAAAAATTCAACAAAAGTTCTCGACCAAGCACCGTATTCACCTGATATGGCTCCGTCTGACTTTTTTTTATTTCCCAAGTTAAAATTACCACTTCGAGGAAAACGTTTTGAGTCGATAGAAGCCATAAAAGAAAATTCGCTGAATGAGCTAAAGGCCATACCGCAAATAGCCTATGAAAAATGTATGGAAGACTGGGTGAAGCGGTGGAGATGTTGTATTGCAAGCGATGGGGCCTACTTTGAAGGCGATAAAATAAATTTAGATGAATAATTTGTATTTTTTGTTTTATTGACAAATTCCCGATACTTAGTACACAGAATGTATATGATTACTCACTGCAAGGCGAGAGACTTCAAAGAAACTCCATGGTTCGTGATCTGGGTGTTTATCATGATTCTGGGCTTTTGTTCGACTTCCACGTGAACACTATTATAGTGAAGGCATTTCGAGCGCTGGGATTTGTTAGGCGTATATGGAGAGACTTTTCCTTAGTTAAAACTCTTAAAATTCTTTACTGCGCGTTCGTACGAAGTAATCTGGAACACGCCTCACAAATTTGGAATCCACAGTATTTAACTTATACCGCGCGTATTGAAAACGTCCAAAGGAAATATGTATCGTTTTTTATGTTATCGTACGGGTGATAGATATGACAGTAGTAACTATGCCAATCTCTGTATTAAACACCATTTATTAAGCCTAGAAAATAGACGTTATTTTGCAGATCTGCTCTATTTCCCGAAAATCGTTACAGGTTCTATTGACTGTCATCTCTTATCGCATATCTCGTTTAAAGTACCTACGAAAAGCTTTAGATCATGATCACTCATTAGTATCCCATATGCTTCCACAAACTACGAGTATCTTAAAAAGTCATACCTCCTGCGTACGAGTAGCAGCGTCAACAAAGAAATAAAGGAATCCAACCTAGACCTCTTTAACTGTAGCGTTACATCGATGAGGCGTCAATTAAGCGGACGATTTTTTTAAAGTTGATAGATTTATATAAATTTTGATTAACACGGTACAAATAATATGTATTCGTAATAGTAATGACTGCGCCTGGTGTGCATGCTATGAAAACCTGTGCATGGTCAGTGTTTAGTATATTTAAGTGCTCCTGTGTTTGTTTTGTACGCTATTTCTAATCTGTGGGAACCTTTTATTGGTTTTCTATTGACTATTGTGTCTTGTACTTTATTTTTTGTAAGCTGTTGGTTTTCCTTAAATATAAATAAAAAAAAATGGATTCACGCCAGGTCCTTCGTGGAACAGGCGGAGATGACAGAGGATGATGTAGCCATAATGAATAGTCGAGTTGCCGTCTCACGCCAATATTGAAGGCAAGTCTGGGCGACAGAATGCTGCCGCACACATGCTGTACAATCCTTATAAGTGGATAGCACAGTACGGAGCAGATCTCTGTCAACCTCTTAACCTGGCACCTGCGTCTCTACGATATTACGGGGTAAAAAAATTGATCATTACATCCTCTACCTTCGATATCCACCCTGTGCTTCTCAATGATTTCAATCAGATTTCACCCTTTCAATATTTTTCCCGTACACTTAGCTGCGAAGCTGATCAATCTCATAGCCATCTAGTTGACACAGCGCCTGCGTGCTCCCTTGTCTTTATACAACGGCACGATGAATGCGCGTCTCCAATCAGTCGGGATTCTTACTTCCGACTTTCCAGCATAAATTGCTCAAAAACCATCAGTTGTCCCTAACGAACGTGATATAATCAAACAGCATAAATTGCTCAAAAACCATCAGTTGTCCCTAACGTACGTGAGATAATCAAACGCTGGCACTGTCGAGTTAGTCACAGATTGATCCGCAGTGACAGCGTCCTCGATATAATCATATATTTCCTCTTTCCTCTTCCCCCCGGACCGCTGCCAAGCGTGGACGTATCTTGAGTGTATATCATTTTAAATTCAGAATTTTTTAATAATAATCAAAATTAATATCGTAAAGTGAATTTTGGTGACAGTGACCGGGCTCGAACCTGGGTGTCTTGATCTCTGCGGAGAGCGTCCTAGACCGCCGCGCTAACATAGAACTAACGTCTTGCTTTGAAATTACGGATCGCAATCGTCTAACACTGCTACGTCGCCAGCTACGAGTGCTACGCTTCGTTGACGTGTGAAGGCTTTGCTACGAGCGTGCGCTGTGCTACACTTAATTACAACGGAACGCGCTACGAAGCCTATACAGCAAGTGAAACAGTGCACCGTCCCTCCGTGTCTCTGTTTCTCAGTGAGTGTTACTTATTGCAATTTTTGATTGTTGCCCCTAATTGGCGCATAATATTGCGTAATGAGCATACTAAGGTCGCCTGTTAGAGTGGACACGAACGCAAACCTTAACAAGTTGCTTTCCGATACCAATATAAATATGGCTGGGGCTAAATTGACCTCCACGCCTGATTTTGTCTCACAACGCGTCAAAAAAAGACATGGAGAAGATATTTGAAATAAATAGATTTGATTCCTTCAAAGAAGAAATAAAAGGCATGATTGAGGCCATGTTCCAGATACAGGAAAAGGAATTAAAAAAAATCTGCCCGACGCTCAGTGACTTAAAAAAAACAAACAACAACATAGAGGCTTCCATATCGTTCCTTATATCACAGAATGAAGAATTTAAGAAAAGAATAGATCAGCTGGAGAAAGAAAAAAAGGAGGATAGGGACCATATTGCTATTCTAGAGGACCGACTGGAGGACTTGCTGCGGGTGAACCGCAAGTCCAATCTGGAAATTAAGAACGTGCCAAGGAAAACAGGTGAAACCAAAGAAGATCTGATGGATATGGTAACTCAGCTATCTAATAGCATTGGCGGTACCATCACTAGCGATGACTCAAGGATTAGTGATATATACAGAGTCAGTGGTAAAAAGGGAAGCGACATGCCCATAATTGTTGAATTATCATCAACAATCCTGAAGGCTAACTTTCTGAAGCTCTGCAAAACATTTAATGTCAAGCATAAGCAAAAGCTTACTGCCAAAAATTTAGGAATTAAAAAGGATGGAGATACCCCGATCTACGTGTCTGAACAGCTAACAGCTAAGGGTGCTCGGCTGCACTTTCTGGCTCGTGACTTGGCAAAAACAAAGAAATACACATTCTGCTGGACGTCCTATGGGAGGGTCTACTTAAGAAAAGATAATGACTCACCAATTATTATACTCAAAAATGAAGCCCAAGCTCATCACCTCATGCAAGCCTCTTGACTAATTTGTAAGTTAATGAAGGTAGTTAATCCTCGCTTGCTTTGGCATAACTTAATTTTTCCTTATGAGCTTCACTCGCTACTTAATACAGCCAAATATTTTTCACAATATTGTAATTACATATTTACACACTCCACATACTTTATCCGAAGTACACATATAGTTTCAGACAAGTCTCACACAATAAATATCGCATATATTTACATAATATTTTATAAAACTACGACCACACTTGTTTATTTTCTCAAACAAAATAATCAATACCGCATACTGACACATTATGGAAACGACCTCAAATATTTCGAAATTTTTTGTTATGAGTAGACAAATATCTATTCATGAAGAAATAGACAATACGCAAATAGCTACCTCAGGGGAATTTACAACCAGTGATTTTTGCAAATTAGTGCATATAAAAAAGACAGATTTTACAATCGTTTCGCAAAATATTCGAAGCGTCTACGCGAACTTCGACGACTTTAATCTGAATCTAGCAAGTCTAAAATTCGATGCGGACGTAATCATCCTAACTGAGTGCAGATTAAATATAAACAAAAACTTACCTCAACTAAATAACTATAAATCGTACCAAACTTCTAGTCATCTGAACAAAGCTGATGGAGTAGTTGCTTACGTTAAGATCAACCACAATATAAAAATAAGAGAGCCCACAATTACCCACGCCTCTTGTCTAGAAATAGAAGTATCACCTGACCTTCTGATACTCGGTATATATCGATCCCCCTCAAACACAAACTCTGATGACTTCACTGAATCTCTAAACACCCACATAAATACTATTACTCGTAATAAGAATATTATTGTGACTGGAGATATTAATATAAACCTAAATTCCAACCGAGAAGAACAATCATATGAACGCACAAATAGACTAAACTACCTAAATATGATGGCTACAAATGGTTTACTTCCAGGACATACATTACCCACAAGAGGTAAAAGCTGCCTAGACCATTTCATGTTAAAAATTGAATCCAAAACCAAAACTGCAGATATATTTATTATAAACACAACAATTACCGATCATTTTATGACTATTCTCAAACTAACAAACACAACAAATTCACCAATAAAGAATAATACTAAAACTATACTAAACATAGAAGGAGCACTGAAACATCTAGAAGCCTGTAATTTATCAGAACTCTTAAATTTGCACAATCCAAATAAAGTTGCAGATTTACTTATTACCAAAATAGCTCAATGTTTATCCGAAAACACTCAAACGGTAACAGTCCCTGTAAAGAATAGACTAATTAAACCGTGGATGACTCCTGGCCTACTGCGATGCATTAAGAACCGCAATGACATGCAAAGAAAACTAAAACATGACCCTTTTAATAAAACATTAAAAATAACATATAAGAGATATCGTAACCACTGCAATGACATAATAAAAAAGCAAAAACGTAAATTTGACCAAAACCAGCTTTCCTCTGCACTTAAGAACCCAAAGAATCTTTGGAAGAAAATTAATGACATTACACAACGAAAACCACCCAAAACATCTAACATAGACTTGCTGGATTCTAATACTGATCCCCTAGACTCCATCAACAACGTCAACAGATACTTCTGTAATATAGGCAAGCTTCTGGCCGACCAGATCACTCGCCACGCTTCAGTTGTACAGAACACTGACGGTCTAAATAGCCAGCCGTCCCCGTCCTTTGCGTTATTCTACACTGACCATAATGAGGTGCTGGCTATTTTGGCAAGCATGAAATCAGATAGCGCTACAGGTTGGGACAAAATACCTACTAGTTTTCTCAAAACTGCACATGGATTGGTTGTTCCTTTTATCACCCACTTGGCAAATCTGTGTTTCGAGCAGGGAGTCTTCCCTGCGGCATTTAAGCGTGCGCTTATAACGGCTGTTTATAAGGATGGAGATAAAAAGGAGCCATCCAATTATAGGCCAATATCTGTTCTCTCGTCTGTATCCAAAATTTTAGAAAAACTAATTAATCAGCGCCTTACGAACTACCTGAATAAAATGGATATTCTTTCTCCATCGCAGTTTGGATTCAGACGAAACTTGTCCACCGAGGATGCAGTCTTGGCGCTTGCCTCTGTTATAACAGATAGTATGGACAAAGGAGACAAATGCCTTGCTGTTTTCCTAGATCTCAAAAAGGCATTCGACACTGTCTCGATACCTGTTCTTCTTAAGCGACTTGAGAGTATTGGTGTTAGGGGCTCTGCTCTTGATCTTTTCACAGATTACTTACATGAGCGTACTCAACAAGTTAAAATAGGTGGCTATGTCAGTCTTGAAGAACCTATTACATACGGTGTGCCACAGGGAAGTGTTTTAGGTCCGACATTATTCCTCATTTATATCAACAGTCTTTGTAACATGAAAATTAATGGTGGACAAATTATCTCCTACGCGGATGACACAGCAATTATTTTTAGAGGTAAGAACTGGAATATCGTACGTACAACCGCTGAAACAGGCCTAGGGAGGATTGCGGACTGGTTGGACTGCCACCTTTTAACCCTGAACCTGACAAAAACAAATTATATATGTTTTTCAAAAGATGTAAGGGCACAGCCTTCGGAGGACTTCCGGCTCGAAATTCATAGATGCTCCGGTCAAGATCAAAATTATTGTTCGTGTGTTGCAATTAACAAGGTCCAATATACTAAATACTTGGGCGTAATGGTTGACCAACGGCTATCATGGCATAAACAATTGGAGCTTGTTATGAACAGAGTACGTAAACTCATATGGACATTTAAAAACTTACGTCACGTTGCTACAAAGACTCTGCTAGTACAGACATACATTTCTCTGGCGCAATCGGTCATCGTATACTGTCTTCCGATTTGGGGAGGGGCTACAAAAATTAAGTTTTTGGATCTGGAAAGAGCTCAGCGGTCACTTCTGAAACTCATGTTCTTTAAACACTTTAGGTATTCAACAGAAAACTTATATTTGGAATCAAATCTCCTAACTGTCAGGAAACTTTATGTGCTTCACATTATTCTAAAAAAACACAAATCGATTACCTTTTCTAAGAAAAATTTTACCAGCAGAAGGAACTATGCAGTGGCTCCGAAAATAGCTGTAAAATCAACATTCGCACAAAGACAGTTTGCTAGCAGATCATCGAAACTATATAATCTTATAAACAAAATGTTAAATATTTACAACTTAACCTACTATGAGTGCAAGAAGACCTTGACCTTATGGTTGCTTTTGCAAGACTATGATAAAATTGAATCCCTCTTGACTAGCGTCTTTAGAGTATAACTCGTGAAAAAAAAAAAAAAGAAAAAAAAAGTTGATTATTTCTCACTACAACTGCTTTTGATCCCAAGACATGGTCGCAAGGTTGACGCACACACATATATTTCTATATTAATAAAAATACACATACTTTACAGGCACAACAATATCATTCTCAACACACATATAAGACACACAAACACAACACTCTCAAGCACTACACTCTCATACACAATCACTCCACACAACTACACTCATACTCCACGTCCTTTATAGCGTTACTAATGACTTGTTATACAAAATGTAACTATATCTAGGAAGAGCGGAGCCTCCAATTACAAGCATAATTCTGCTTACATGGAGACTCCGGCTACGATAAATGTAAATAGTTTAAGTTACTGAATAAAGATTATTTATTATTTATTATTATTATTTATTTCACAAAAATTTTCACTCCACCGTTCTAACACTTCCCGAGTTAGAGTTAGCAAGAATGCCTCCAACTTTCGACTTTATCTTGTCCAATCTGGATACTGACGAATCACCTCGTACCTCTTTCCAAAAGAGTTCGGCATTCGCCTCGAAATTCTTCGTCAGCCTCTCTTCCTCGTTAAAAGTTATTCTGTCACGCTTCACCTTTACTAAAGTCCGGTGTCACAACTGTGCAGCTGTTTGGTCTAACAAGTGTACCGGGGCTAATCTGTCCATATGTAACATTTATGTGTGTGACGGCAGAGCAAGAGGGCGTGTGTTCCAGTAGTTTTGCAAGCCAAAAAACCTGGAAAGTTAATAATCTAGTCTGTTTCTAAGACTATAGATAAGATCTCTAAATGTGAAATCCGGTAATTAATAAGTCACTGGAGAAATTCTTCCAATAATCCTACGCTTCCAAAACTAAGAGGTAGCTTCTTCCCGAAAATTTTCGAAGCATCGCATATAGGATTCTCCTTCCTCCACACTACCTGTCCAACCTCATATACTACAATTCTCCTATTCCTATTATAGTAAACTCCACTCTTCTGACAAGACCCGATGTGAGAGCTACTTACTTCTTCAAATATTGGTTTTAAATGTTCTAGTATGGAGGAATACAATTCTCTATCAGTGAAATGAAAATTAGAATCATCTAAAGGTTGAGAGGGATACCAATCCCCAGAAAGTTCTCACTTAGAGAAAGCCAAGAACCATTCACAGGATTCGGAACTGAGTGAATGCCTAAAGCATCAATTGCAACAGGCGCTCTAAGAGAGCGTCGGCAACCTTATTCTCAGAACCCTTACTATATTCTATGTCAAAACCGAATTGAGACTACCTTAGCGCCCATCTAGCTAAACGACGCGTAGGTGACTTCAAATTAAATAGCCACATTAAACTACTATGATCAGTATAAAGTTTGATTCCAAAGGTGAACCATTACTACAACACTTCGAAACCATAACAAGGCTTCACCGCTAAGCAGATGAACAACATTGTCTAGGAGTTCAGATTCAGAGACCTCGAATGAGTGCATAAACTCACCAAGCCTTGTCAGAAAGTCATAAATGGGTGATTTTCCATCATAAGATATGTTCCATTTGAGAACCTACGCAAGTGTGAAATCATCAGTTGTTCAGTATTACAAGATGCCTATGGAACAGAATGAGAGGCTGACAATTCCGGGGCCTTATTGCAATGCAAGGTATCTAATGAGTTGAAAGCCTTGGTGTAAATAAGTAGTAAGAGCTATCTACAAACTTGGTCCCCGGGAGAGCCTTAGAGAAAAATTCAAAGAAATAAATATTCTAACAGTCGCATCGCAATATATCTATGAAAAACTTTTGTATGTCCATAAAAACATGGACTCATTGTAAAAAGAGTGATACTCATAACATAAATACTAGATATAAGCATAATCTTGTGTTACATCCAAGCCGTCTCCACAAAATAAGTCATTCTTTTATAGGGCAATGTATACGGTTCTATAACAAACTTCCCAGTAATATAAGAGAATTGTCAATAAACAAATTTAAAACTACTATTAAAGCCAAATTGTGTAGCAGGGCATATTATAAAGTATCTGACTATATTAATGATAAAAATGCCTGGGATTGAGTCGATCCAATTATAATGCAATTAATAAATTATGTAAATTTGTTTGGATACCAAAAGAGGAATGCCTGAGTTTTTTGGCAGTATTTTTATCAGTGCTCACCTAGTCATGAACTGTACGGTAGGGAAAAAAATTGTGACGATTCCAAACAAATGTAGCCATTATTACGGAATAAAAAGATTTTGACTTTGACTTTGCCTTAAGTGACATAACAGTATATGTCATTATAATTGATCTATCGAAGTAAGTAAACGAAAGTTTTCCAACCTTAGTATAATGTGTGAGAGACGAGTGACCGAACACTAAGGATTTCGACGTTTTTATTTCTTCACTAGTATATGACGCGGTGCATACTCGTACAAATGTTAATTCGTCAATAACCGACACTTTATTTGGCACATGAGACAACATCTCATCAATTACAATGTTGCAATTACTACACTTTATTGTATTCATCATTTTTTACTCGCTAATAACTTATCGCCACGAATAATACGCGTCACCTCGACCGGAGCTTGTATGCGCGACTGATTACTGACTATAACATCTTAAGAGATTTAGTAGTTCGTCACGTTTTTAGGGTTCCGTACCCAAAGGGTAAAACGGAACCCTATTACTGAGGCTCCGCTGTCCGTCCGTCCGTCCGTCCGTCCGTCCGTCCGTCCGTCCGTCCGTCTGTCACCAGGCTGTATCTCATGAACCGTGATAGTTAGACAGTTGAAATTTTCACAGATGATGTATTTCTGTTGCCGCTATAACAACAAATACTAAAAAATAGAATAAAATAAATATTTAAGGGGGCTCCCATACAACAAACGTGATTTTTTTGCCTTTTTATAGATAATGGTACGGAACCCTTCGTGCGCGAGTCCCACTCGCACTTGGCCGATTTTTTATTATCAGTCAATAACTCCACATTAATATGTCCACTAACAATCGTTGTTTTATTGATAAAGTGCTCCAAAAGCGCTTCAAATCTAATAATAAAGGTGTCAAAATTACTATCTTCAGGTGTCCGGTAGCAACAACAAATACAGACACTAGTTTCTATATCTTCAAGACAACATATTTCAAAGCTATCTCTTCTGTACGTTTTTTTGTTATAGGCAAACTTTATTCTTCCTATCCTTATGCGCAATTAATAGACTTCATTCTCTTTTTTATTTATTCCAGTATTGTAAGCTGAGAGCACATAATTTGATAAACTAAATAAGGATACCTGATTTTCATTAAGAAATTTTCGCTCGTTTCGTCTGTGAGGTGGTGGCACTTTCCCAGATGAGTTACTTTGACGCACCCTTTGTATCTTATATTATTATAATTCACCAATACAAAAGGAGCCTCAGAAGCGATAATACGACGGAGCTTTCCAGTTGCGAGCCACAATCCATCGCATTAGCGGCCGTTGCAACCCCAATCCGAACCAGCACACGATGAAATAATAAGTAGAAAAAATTTGGGCGACGTGCAGGTTCAAGATATCTTGTAACGCTTTAGTCCGTCAACATTAACTATGGATTTTAAAAAGAAGAAAGACGGAAATGATTAGTTTTTTTACGACAAAATACAATTTTATTCTAAAAAACTTACTGAACATAAACAAAATATTAGATTAGATTAGACATAGACACTTCCCTGGCCGACTGTATATGAGGACGGGGTAGCAATGTCCAAACTCCTGGTCGTCAAGATGCCAGCATCAGATCATTCAGATTTAACGATTGACTGTAGCAGCGTAGCCTCTTATTGAGCCTCGGACTGAGCCCCTGGAATTTCCGGAAAATTGGGCATTTCAGAACAAGTCCGATTTCATGTTAATGAAAGTGTTACAGATTGTCAGATAATGATTGAAGATGAAAAAGTGGTACAAGTGAATGAATTTGTTTACTTAGTTTGCTTATTTTTTTTTGTTTTGTTGTTACTTTGTTTACTTATCACAAACACTTTATACAATATAATTCCACTGAAATTAAATTTACAGAACTAGTGCTGACACAATTTTCATAGATTATTAGAGTAATAGATTAGCAGGAATATTTTAGTATTGACGAGCGTCGTTGTGGTTGAGGTATTCTCCACACAATGAATGTCACCACGGAGCTCGCTGCTCCGAACGAGTTCGTGAAGTAGCCGAGTACGTCCGAATGACCGAATGTCTATGCGCATACGCATCATTCATACCTAGCTTATTTTAAATTCTTTTTTCTTTTTGTAAATAGAATTGTGTAGGTATAAATAAGTCTTAGTCAGAAATTTTTAATGTTATAATTATTAGTTATTTATCATATCTGTAAATAATATCCTTTTTTTTTATTTAATTAAAGTAATTTAGTCTTCGGTTTAATTTTTTTTTAAAGTTTCTATATAAAGAAATCAAAACGTTACAATCTAAAAACATATAATTTAATTTAATTTCTTGACTTCATCACATTTGCAAGTCACAATCCTATTTTTACTAAGTGATTCGTGGCTGCTGTGCAGTGGTCCTTGGGTTTGTCTCGACATATATAAATGTATGGTCTGTTTGCACGCAGGTGATCGGAGGTGTCGGCGGGCGGGATGCGGCGCGGGGCGCGGCGCGAGGCGCCGGCCGCGGCATGAACGGGAACGAGACCACGACGTGGTACCCCACGGCGGCGGCGACCGAGGGCTGCGACTCGGACGTGGGCGTGGAGCCCGGCGAGCGGCTGGTGCGCTTCGTGGTGCACGGTGTGCTGCTCAACGTGATCGGCGCGGGCGGCCTGCTCGGGAACGCGCTGTCGGCGCTGGTGCTGAGCAGGCCGCAGATGCGCTCCTCCGTGAACTGCCTACTGGTGGGGCTGGCCGCCTGCGACACCGTGCTCATCCTCACGTCCGTGCTGCTGTTCGGGCTCACGGCCATCTACCCGTACACCGGCCACCTGCACTACTACTACTACCACGTGTGCCCGCACATCACGCCCTACGCGTACCCCATCGCCAACGCCGCACAGACCATGTCCGTGTACCTGACGCTCGTGGTGACAGTGGAGCGCTGGGTGGCCGTGTGCCACCCGTTCCGTGCGAAGGCGCTGTGTACGTCGTCGCGCGCACGCTGCTACGTGCTCGGCACGGCGGTCTTCGCGCTCGCCTACAACGCGCCCAAGTTCTTCGAGGCCGAGGTGTACACCAGCGTGGACGCCGGCGAACTCGTCTACTGCGTGCGCCCCGACTGGGAGTTCCGCACGGAGGCGTACGTGGCCGTCTACATCCACTGGATGTACCTAATCGTGATGTACATCGTGCCGTTTTCGGCGCTGGCGGTGCTGAACGCTTGCATCGTGCGGCAGGTGCGGCGCGCGCAGGCGGAGCGCGCGCGCCTCTCGCGCGTGCAGCGCCGTGAGCTGGGGCTGGCCACCATGCTGCTGGTAGTCGTGCTGGTTTTCTTCTTATGTAACCTGCTGCCGCTCGTCACTAACTCAATCGAGCTGTTCCTCGAGAGCCAGCTCGAGAAGCTCGACCCGCTGGTGAAGACGAGCAACCTGCTCGTCACGATCAACAGCAGCGTCAACTTCGTGATATACGTCATCTTCGGGGAGAAATTCCAGCGAGTGTTCCTCAAGATGTTCTGCGCGGGCCGCGTCCGCCGGCGCGACTCGCCAGAGCACACCCGCGACGACTCGTTCGCTTCCTGCGGCGAGCGGGTCTCGCTGCGCATGGTACGCAATGGCACGCTACGGCGCTCAGAGGCGCGCGCGGCTCGCGTAGCGGGATCCGGCAGGCCGCGGCGACCTGCCTCGCCCGCGCCCGCCGTCTACTACCCGGCGCCGGTCACGGACGTGAGTACCGCGTCGCTGACGTCGGACGCGCCGCCGCCCTCCGCCGTGCGCTGGAACGGCCACGCGCGTGTGCACTTCTGAACGCTTCACTGCGAAGGCGCGAACTGTGAACAGTGATAGACTCTACAACGAGACAAAGTGTGGCGAATAGAAATGAAAGTGATTAAATTAATATAATGCTCATTGTGTTATTGCCAGTTGATGCAACTGTTTTGTAAATAGTGTACTGTAAGGGTAGTCACGATCCGGGCGCCGGAGCGAGCGCATGTTTCTCAATTAATAAAAATTCTTTTAAATGTATTGTCTCATTTTTATTTGTACCTATAAGGTTCAGCTTAACACCACTCCGGCAAGGCCACAAACAGCCGGACGCACCAGAATGCACCAAATTTGAGGGTTGTCTCCCCGTTGAGGCCTCCCGGAGTTGCAAGCATCAATCGATCTGCTTGGAGGCGAGAGGGCGCCACTGCTCGTGTAAACATTAGCTCCGTACATTTAAATGTTATAAAATATAATTAGTGTATTTTTTGTACAAAAAAAGTGTAAAAACGTTTGAAACAGGTGACAATAAACGAGTGATAATGTTGACAAGAACATTCCTTCAAGAATATTCAAAATAAATAGCCGTGTTAATAAATTGCTTTGGAACCGAATCAATTAATTTTGACAGTATCTAGAAGCAGTGAAAGAGTGGAGGTGATTAATTGCGGTGTTTAATATAATCAGGCTAAGAGACGGAAAACCTATAAAGGTAGGAAAATCCTATATTAAAACTAATGAAATAACGAACAGAAAATTCAAAATTGTCGTATCATCTTGCATATAAACAATCTTGATGATGACGCCATCTACCCGTCACTAAAAGAGTCTATTGCTTTTCTCAAGAGCCACTTTAAAATAATTCTTGATCTATTCAAGAGAGGTCACTAGCAATAAAGGAAAATACCACCTGTACAACGCCATCTGTTATTAGTGAAATAAACTAAAATAAAACTGCTAAAAGAAAACCTTTTGCTGATGTTATCAGCTCACTAGTGGGTACCACTTACTCCCAAATACTAACTAGCGCCGAATGGTAGATCAATCGTTTAAAAATACTGCTACTTGACACGCTTGAGTCAAATATTATGCAATAAATTTATTTCTTACCTGGATTTCTGAATTTCTTCACATACCATTAGAGGTCTTCAAAAGAGGTATTAATTGAGTTTGTTATCCGAGCTACCTCTTAGGACATCTAGATGGCGCTACTATGTGCGGGTTGCCGTCAAGAAATAAATACTCCAAACCATCTCACCTGCATTCTATGTAAAGATAAGTATGACCTAGAATGCACCGGCATAAAAACCGATTCCTATATAACTATGACACTAGATGATAAAAAAACGTGGGGATGCGTCGTCTGTCTCTGTAAAATGCCCAAAAAAGACAATCAAAATACTCCTGTACGCCATAAGGACCGGCAGGAATCTATAGTACAGCTGACACTGTCCGAAAAGAATAATGTTACTCTTCGTGATACTAGATCTAAGCCTATAAATGACACAATATCTTCAGAAGACTTAAGTAGCATATTAGGAGACACAATCTGTAATGAAATTACACATACTAGTACCATCATAACATAAGAAAATTTGAGTCAATTGATTACACAAAGGCTAAAAGAAAACAACACATCAATTGTATCGGATATCAAGCAAACAATCACAACAGAAATTAATAAAGATATTTTATAATATAAATTAAGAGATGACATAAAAAAAGAAACAAGTGCACTATACAAACAGAACGATTTGAGGCAAAACGAAATACAAGATTAAAATAGAGACATTAAGTAATGAAAATGAAGCCCTGAAAAAAGAGATGGAAAAAATACAAAGTCAAATTTCTCGCTCCCAGAATCATTTTACGCCTGAAACACGCTCACACGAAAGTAATAAAAAGAAAATAGTTACATACGGCCTTACAGAACATTATCGAGAGACAGACTCCGACCTACATAGTAGAATAATTAATGCATTTAAGGATATACTGGAAATTGACTTGTCTGGCTATATCGACAACACATATAGAGTTGGTAAATATAACAATAAAACTATTCGACCACTAGTACTAGAACTTATTAGCAAAAGAGCAGTCAAATATGTCATTAACAACAACTACTACCTTTATGGAACTGGATTATCTGTATCGGAATTTCTAGACGAAAACGCACGCAAACAACGAAAAAGCTTACGAGAAAAAATGTTTGAAGCTAGAAAACAGGGACTACATGCTATAATAAAAAATAACCAACTCTATATTGAAGGTAAACTAATAAAATGGCAAGATATTGCAGAAAATGTATCGAATAAAGGGTCATTGAATGAAAATCAAACTCAACATAATATCCACGATAGTCAGAACCAAAAACAAAGCTATGGTGGTGATTTGAACAATAGCGATATCTATTCCTTTCGAAGAAACTAACCCAACTCTTAAAATAATGTATCAGAATTTTCAAAGTATCTACAATAAACAACATCTACTAGAAGCTTACACAAAAGAAAACCCAGAGTATGGTTTAATTTGTATTTCGGAACCTTGGCTTACTCAAAATAAGTTAGAAATGATGCATATCGATGGTTATAAAATTGCTGCGTCCTGCTGCAGAAAAACGCACGTGTGGCGGTGTCTGTGCCTTATTAAAAGAAGATATAGAATATATAGAGAAAAATGATATTACCAATATGTCTATTGAATATATACTAGAGATATGCGCCATTGAACTATCTAAAGAAAATACTATAATCATTGTTATGTACTGGAATAAAAGAGAGGAAGATGTGTTTTATAGCCAACTAGAAAAGATTTTAAATTACATAAATAATAAATATTCTAAATACAAAGTAATCATTGGAGGCGACTTTAACATATTAAATAATAATACTAAAACGGAATATTTTTTAAATTTAATGAAAGAATACCGATTTTCACAACAAATAAATAAACCGACGCGGAACACCCAAAATACCTCTACATGCTTGGACTTGATATTTGTTAATTTTAAGGATGACATACATACTTCAAATAAAGAATTAGGCTTCTCGGACCCTGCCGCAACAGTCATCCATGTTAAGTTGAAGAATCAAACCAAGGGTACGTGGTGTACATGGAAAAGACTCTACAATAAATCAAATATAGAAAAATTTAAATCAAATCTTAAGAATATTAAATGGCATGACATCTTAACAATAAATAAAAATATTAATGAAAATTACAATGAATTTCTTAATATACTTACAATTAATCTAAATAAATGCATTCCAAAACGTAAAGTTAAAATTAAAACGAAAGACAATAAACAATGGTTAACAATTGGAATTAAAACGTCGTATCGTAATAAAAGATTACTCAATTATTATCTCTAAAATGTAATAATCAAATAATTCATGATCACTACAAAAACTATGAAAAGATTTTAAAACGATCAGTCTGTAATGCTAAAAAATTAATATACAAAAGGAGAATAAATAATTCCTCAAATAAAGTTAAAGCAATATGGAACGTCATAAATGAACGCACTAACAAAAAATATGTCAGTGATAAAGCAAATGTTAAACTAGAAATTGATAATATCATAATATCGGACCTTAAAGAAGTTGCTAACTCTTTATAATTTCTTTGCATCCGTAGGTGACAACCATCAAACGTCGCAACCACAAGGACGTTCCGTTCTAAATCCTACAGAAAATACAATGTTTCTCTATCCAATGGATTGCGATGAGATAATGAAAATTATTAAAAATCTTAAGAACAAAATAGTTTTGGTATAGACGAAATTCCACCCATGCTGATCAAACAATGTGCCAATGAACTAGTCCTTCCTTTTAGTATTTTGGTAAATCAATCGTTCGAGGAAGGTACTTTCCCTGACCAGCTAAAAAAGGCAATCATTAAACCCATCCACAAAAAACACCAAAAGACTGATCCGAGCAACTATCGACCAATAGCTCTACTGCCTGCAGCTTCGAAGGTATTTGAAAGGGCCATGTGTAACCGGGTATATAGCTTCTGCGAAAAGTATAACATTTTTGATGACAGTCAAAATGGTTTTCGAAAAAAAAGATCCACAATCTTGGCAATTTTCAAATATATTCAAAGAATTCTTGACATATTAAATAAAAGAAAGTGCGCAGTAGGTATATTATTGGACATGACAAAGGCCTATGATAGAGTACAATATGACATTTTACTGAATAAACTATATGGTATAGGGATTCGAGGAACAGCCCACATGTGGTTTAAATCATACTTATGTAATAGGGAACAATTCGTAGATATAAAATATTTCAATCACGGAAAACTACAGATAGAAAACATTAGGTCTAACAATAGGAAAATAAACGCATCAATACCACAGGGCAGCGTCATTGGATGCCTTTTATTTCTTATTTATATCAATGACCTGCCTAAAATATTGGAAGAATATTGCGTCCTCTTCGCTGACGACATTTCAATGCTTAGTTCATGCGAAAACGAAAATAACCTAACAGATAAACTGGTTAAAATATTGCAATGTGCGTCAGAGTGGATGAACGAACACAACTTAGAAATCAACTCCTCTAAAACCAAATTGATGATTTTTCATCCGCACCAAAAGCGACCCTTAAATATAAATTTTAATTTTAATGGCACAGAGATAGAATTACTTAATGAATTCACGAATGAATGAGCTGGTGGACGTAATGAAAGAGAGACGCTTAGATGCTTTGTGTGTGACAGAGACTAAGCGCAAGGGTAGTGACACCGATGATCTGCCCGGTGGGATGATAGCCCTATGGTCTGGTGTAGACCGGGAAGATCATGCCAGTGCTGGTGTAGGTGTCATACTCTCCTCTCGCTTAGCCTCTGGTGTGAAAAAATACTGTTTGGTAGGGCCTTTTTTTTTTATTCTTGCACCCCTGCCATGGGCAAGGCTCTTTTTATGACATTATCATTTATTATCACAAAAACATAATTTTTACACGTATAAAGAAACACATTCATACATCACTCTCTCTTTCATGCCGCAATGCATCTTCCATTCATCATCTTACAGTTTTATTTTCGAAAATACTTTTTGGCCCATTTTAGAACGCCGGTGAAGCTATCATAACTACATATTTCCAGTTGCCCTCCCTATACTGCGTCAGTCCAGATACGGGCGACAGCGAGCTTCACAGCTCCACCTAGCCACCGCGATCCCATCGGCTATACAAAATATAGCCGAGGTATACAGCATTAGTCCTTGGCGGAGCTGTTCTGCTTGTTACGATCTATAGTAGCCGTGGCTAGACTGACGCAGTATTTTAAAAATTTTGCTCAAGTTTTCCCCATCACTATTTCGGAGACTGTAGTTTCGGTGACCCGTATTCCCAACTCCTGCTCCAAATCGTACCTCTGTTTGGAGAATGCGGGACACCGAAACAATATGTGCTGCACTGTCTGGTCCACGCCATGTCATCCGCGCACTTGAACCTGTGCAAGTACGCGGAGAACCCACCATGCCGCCCGAGGCGAATTTACAAAGCCTAGACCAATAGAGTGAAAGTGCGAACTGAACTGGCTTAGCTTTTGTTTGCCGCAAACTTGACGAAACCCTAATCTATTATAGTACAAAAATTGACTGAAATCGCATAGACTTTGTTAGGTAAATCCATTCTAACATTGCAGCAACAAATGCTATTCAATTTCATACCGATATTTACCTATCGTTAGCTTCAATAATATGTTGATAGTAACATGGCAACTGTGTTATCATTTTAATATTGAAATAATTAATTTGCTCGTTTCTATTATGTATTTGGTTGACAAAAAAAAAGAAAAACTAATTAACAAACGAAACGTACTTTTATTAGGCAAGAAACACAGGTGTTCGCGACAACTATGTAAATAAATAGATAACCGTCGCGCGTAGTATAAGTGATGCACATTTTACATAGTTATAGTTGTTTATGTATAGTTTGTATTAGTTGTTTATGTAAGGATTAGAATAGGTTTACACAGTTTACATACATACTTTGTTAGAGATAAGTTTTACATGTTTAGTATAGGTACGAGCTGTTGCAAGCCAGGTATATAATAAAGTTATAACGGCGAATTACTGGCTGCAACAGCTCTATAGTGCATAGATGTACCTATTAACGTAGTTTTAAGTTTGTAATGAAAACATTTATACGTAAAACTTATCTGACCCATAAGTTTTGACAATAACTTTAGCAAAAGTTTTTATGGTTTTATATGAAAAGGGGTCAAATGTATGAAATAATAGTACAACTTACAAACATTTTAGACACAAATAAAGCGAGCACGATCAGGTATTGCCTCTAGGTCTGGGCGATTTTGGCTATTGCTATCTCTTTCCCACACATGTACCTCTCGCTCGCACAGCGGGGGTATAAATATGGGCCATACATCGGTGATCGGCACCAGTCGTCCGCTACACTCAGCGCTCACACTACAGTGAAATAGCCAGCCAAGTCACTCCGAAGCCAAGCCAGTCCAGACCTAGCAGCAAGTACCTACGGCTCCATACTTCTGAAGACAGCATCAGGTGTTTCATTCTGCACCAACCCACAGACCTGCGACTTACAACCGGAGGTCGAAGAACGATGCCCGCCAGTACCTACATTCTATTATTTTTTATATTCATTTACGAAAGTGTACGGGTCGTATCGAAGGGGCCCGTACATTTTGGTCCTTCAGCAGCCGGATACTGGGAATAGTTCTTCAGACGACGAAGAAAAATGCCTGTTACAAGAAGTATGGAGTCGGAAAGGAGGACAACGCCTGCTCAAGTCGACGGAGCCGCCGCCGCTGCCACAGTGACGCCCGCCGCCGCCGCCACCGCCGCCGCACCCGCCGTAGCGACGCCAGAGACGTCTACAGCCGAAACATCGACGACGACGAACACTACGGCCACTGCAACGACCGGCGAGACGACGGCGACCGGCGAGACGACAACCGGCAAGACTGCAGCCACACACCGGACAGCCAGCCCACAGAAGGAGGCCTCTCGCCGCCCTCCCAGCGCGCCCCGCACTACGTCGACAATCAAGCGGAGAGCGCTGGCCAAGGCGCGAGAATTCCTTCTACAGAAGGAAGTGGAGCTGGCAGCTGCACGTGTCGCCGCGTTGGAGGCGGACTCTGAAGACGAGATCGAAGCAGACGAGGACTTGGCAACTAGGAACGAGCGAACAACCGACTGGGTCAACAGAAGCACGCTGGCACTCACAATGGAGCCCTACGTACCGAAGCCCGACGTCCCAGGCCCGGACCATCGCAGGACCGATGAAGAGGAGGTTATAGCAGCGCCGCCGCCGCAGACGTGCAGCGACGCACTTCATCGGGGCCACAGCGAGGTCACGCGGCACGCCGAGCAACAAGTACCGGTTCCAGTGAGAGAGGATATAGAGCCAGCACGCTATTGTGAAGAGAGACGACCGCAACGGGAGTTTGACTACAATCAACTAGCAACTGCCATCACACTTGACTTTGACTTTGACTTTGACAACCCGCCATTGCACCGAGGACCGTCGAGTTACCGTCTTTTCACGGGTCATCGAACGAGTGGCTGCCATTCAAGGCCGCCTATGATGAAGCTGCAAGTCACCTCTCCGAACAAGAAAGGCTGTCCAAGTTACGTCACAGCCTGAAGGGAGCCGCCAGAGATGCAACACTATGTCTCTTCGTCGGGTCAACGACTTCAGAAGAAGTTATGAAGATATTAGCCGCGAGGTTCGGTCGTCCAGATGCACTGGCAATGACCGAACTGAACAAGCTCCGTGCGCTACCACGACTGGCCGAGAACCCAAGAGACATCTGCATCTTCGCTTCAAAGGTGCTTAACGTCACAGCCACAGTTAAAGCACTGAAGAAGCATCACTATCTACACAACGCCGAAGTGGTACGCAGCGTCATTGAAAAACTGCCGCCAGCGCTGCGCTACAGGTATTACGACTTCGCCGCCGAACAGCCGGAAGATCATCCAGACCTTCTTACGCTGTCTAAGTTTCTGGAAGTCACCGCCGATCGATGTGGAAGCTACGCACCGGCCGAGCTCACTGCGGTTGAAGACCGGCGGGAGCCTGCCGTACGAAAAGGACTACGTGCTTACCACACTCAAGATCAGAAGTCTACTGCGGTGCAACTAAAGTGTCAAGTTTGCAAGAAAGAGGGTCACCATCCGTACGACTGCAACGTGTTCAAGAAAGCCGACCAATTTGCGAGATGGGAGCTAGCCAGAACTCACAGGCTATGCTTCCGTTGTTTGCGAGTCCGCAAATTTCGGCATAACTGCAAGCCAAAGCAGTGTGAAGTCGACGGATGCAAGTACACGCATCACCCTCTTCTACACGACACAAAAAGGAAAGAAAATGAAGTTGAAAATTCAACAGCCATAGTTACGTCGACAAGGGAAAACTTCACTGCTGCCTATCTCAAGATTCTGCCTGTACAAGTGACCGGTCCGAAGGGTACATACGACACTTACGCCCTTTTGGACGACGGCTCTACGTGCACACTCATCGAGTCGGCAGTAGCGAACAAAATCGGCGTACACGGGCCGCCGGCGCCTTTTTACATAGAGGGTGTGGCCGGCGCACGTATAACGGCCGATACATCGGAACGTGTACACTTCACCATACAAGGAAGAAACTCAGTGAAGCACGATATGTCGGCGCGTACAATGGACAAGCTGATGTTGACGACTCAAGGTGTGCCACGTAGTGTCGTGAAACACTGTCGTCATTTGGAAGACATCGAAGATCAGCTGATTTATGAGGAAGGCCATCCAACCGTGTTGCTGGGTCAAGATAATTGGTCGTTGCTGCTCACACACGACGTGCGAAGAGGGACCACAGCCCAACCAGTCGCTTCATTAACCGACTTGGGATGGGTATTGCACGGCGCGACGGGAAATAAGAAGAAGCAGCAAGTCCATCGAGTTAGCCATCTGACTACAGTAACACTAACGGAGGAACAGACAATGGATGACCTCATGAAGGAGCACTTCGCCCTCGAGTCTCTGGGTGTTCAGCCCAAACATTCACACACCAACGACGAGCTCAACGCGCTGCGCACACTCGAGGAGAAGACGCGTCGATTACCGGCGGGAGGGTTTGAAACAGGATTGCTATTCAAACAAAGCGATTTTGTACCGCCGGATAACTACAACACAGCGATGCGTCGCCTCGAGTTAGTCGAGAAGAAACTCGACAAAAATGTTGAATTGAAGCGGCGCTACGAGACACAAATGAACACTCTGATACAGAGCGGCTATGCAGAGAAGGCTCCAGCAGTGAAAAGCGTCAGAACTTGGTATCTGCCACATTTTGCAGTTATCAACCCGCAAAAGCCCGAGAAACTACGCATCGTGCACGACGCGGCAGCCAGGACCCGTGGTATCAGCCTCAACGACATGCTGCTGTCTGGGCCCGACCTCATACAGTCTCTACCCAGAGTGCTGATGAGGTTCCGTCAACGCCCAGTAGCGGTCGCAGCCGATATCAAGGACATGTTCCTGCGCATCAACATACGGGAGGAAGACCGAGACATGCAGAGGTTCCTGTGGAGAGAAGACAGAAGAATAGGTCCACCCACAGAGTACCGCATGAGAAGCGTGATCTTCGGCGCCACGTCGTCACCATGCACGGCGATATACATCAAAAACAAAAACGCCGAGGAATTCAAAGAACAGTTTCCCGAGGCAGCGCAGGCAGTGATAGCAAACCACTACGTCGACGACTATCTTGCCAGCTTTGACACGGAGGAGGTCGCCATACAAGTATCAACACAAGTCGCTAATATACACAAACGAGCGAATTATCATCTTCAACGCTGGGCATCGAACTCAAACAAGGTGCGCGCGCAATTCTCCACTACACCTAAGGGGAATTTAGTGCAACTCGATGCAGAGAAGATATTGGGCATGGTGTGGGACCCGAATGAAGACAATCTGGGCTTCAACATCAATCAACACAAGCTTCCGCCTTCAATATTGGAAGGCACGAAAACACCGACGAAGCGAGAAGCCCTACGTACAGTGATGTCTTTGTTCGACCCGCTGGGCTTAGTTACACCTGTTACAATACAAGCGAAGAAGATTTTACTAGATACTTGGCGTACTGGAATCGACTGGGATGTCAAGTTGCAAGACAGTGAAGCCGAAAGTTGGTCATACTGGCTCTCTCACGTGAGAAGACTACCGCTCCTAGCTATACCAAGGTGCTATCCCGGCGTATCGACCGCACATACGAACGAGATACATACTTTCGTCGATGCAAGTTCGTCGCAATACGCCTGCGCTGTGTATTGGAGGGCACAGGATGCATGCGGGAATATACATGTGTCATTGATAGCTGCAAAAGGCAAAGTTGCACCGTTGAACAAAGTGACGTCAATACCGAGACTCGAACTCCAGTCAGCTGTACTTGGGTGTCGTCTTGCGCGCACAGCCATAGACGAACACGACATAAAGCCGACCCGCCGAGTATATTGGTCGGATTCACGCACGGTACTCTCGTGGCTACGCACTGGCCCGCGAGCGTCCAAGCCGTTTGTGGCCCACCGGATCGCGGAGATCGCCGAGGAGACGAAGACCAGCGAGTGGAGATGGGTGCCTACCAAGGAAAATGTTGCAGACGACGCAACGCGCGACACTCCACACGACTTCAACTCCCAACACCGGTGGTTCCACGGGCCCGCGTTTCTACGCGAGTCGGAAGCAAACTGGCCGCGAGAGGTCAATGAACCCGACCATATGGGTCTGACCGGCGAGGAAAGAGTCAGCTTTGTTCGAAACACTACATCACTAAAGGAAGCACTGCCCGACGCAACTCGTTTTTCAAGTTGGTTAAAGTTAGTGCGTACTACGGCGCGTGTACTACAATTCATCGAACTTCTGCGCATCAAGAAACAACTGTGCAACGCGGCCTACAAACGCAATAAGAAAAACGAAGTTAACGACGCTACTTGGACGAAAATAAAGAAAGCAGCGAAGGGAAAAAACAAGAAAATCAGTGCTACGTGTGAAAGTGAAAACAGCTGTTTCATTCACCTTGAAACACATCACTTACATCGTGCCCAACAGCTGTGGATACGCTCAGTGCAAGATGATGCGTTCAGTGAAGATGTCGCAGCTTTAAAGTGCAAAAAACAGTTGCCTGCTAATAGCCGACTAAGTCAGCTGTCCGTCATTATAGACAGCGATGACGTCATACGGCTACGGTCACGAATAGCAGCCGCTGTCGACATCACGGACGAACAAAAAGCTCCGCCGATTATGGATGGCAAACATACGTATGTGCAACTGTACATCTCATGGGTACATCGAAGACTCCATCACGGGGGCTTCGAGACCACGACCAACGAAGTTCGACAACACTTATGGGTACTACGACTGCGCAATACAGTTAGAAGTGTGTTGAAAAGATGTCAACAGTGTCGCATCAGGCGGGCCGTGCCCGCTCAACCGTCTACGGGTGACCATCCACGGAGCAGACTGGCGCATCATCAGCGCCCTTTCACCTACCCCGGACCGGACGGAGAGACACGAGCGGTGGACGTGCGGACCAACAAGGGCGTTCTGCGAAGGCCCACCAAGAAGCTGGTGATCCTACCTACAGCGACGGTCGACGGCGCGAACACGAAAAATATCTCCAGCTGAGATAGCTGCGGCGGGAGTATATGTTCGCGACAACTATGTAAATAAATAGATAACCGTCGCGCGTTGTTTATGTATAGTTTGTATTAGTTGTTTATGTAAGGATTAGAATAGGTTTACACAGTTTACATACATACTTTGTTAGAGATAAGTTTTACATGTTTAGTATAGGTACGAGCTGTTGCAAGCCAGGTATATAATAAAGTTATAACGGCGAATTACTGGCTGCAACAGCTCAATAGTGCATAGATGTACCTATTAACGTAGTTTTAAGTTTGTAATGAAAACATTTATACGTAAAACTTATCTGACCCATAAGTTTTGACAATAACTTTAGCAAAAGTTTTTATGGTTTTATATGAAAAGGGGTCAAATGTATGAAATAATAGTACAACTTACAAACATTTTAGACACAAATAAAGCGAGCACGATCAGGTATTGCCTCTAGGTCTGGGCGATTTTGGCTATTGCTATCTCTTTCCCACACATGTACCTCTCGCTCGCACAGCGGGGGTATAAATATGGGCCATACATCGGTGATCGGCACCAGTCGTCCGCTACACTCAGCGCTCACACTACAGTGAAATAGCCAGCCAAGTCACTCCGAAGCCAAGCCAGTCCAGACCTAGCAGCAAGTACCTACGGCTCCATACTTCTGAAGACAGCATCAGGCGTTTCATTCTGCACCAACCCACAGACCTGCGACTTACAACCGGAGGTCGAAGAACGAAGCCCGCCAGTGCCTACATTCTATTATTTTTTATATTCATTCACGAAAGTGTACGGGTCGTATCGAAGGGGCCCGTACAACAGGCATACACTACACACTTATTGCGAGTACAAATAATAATAAAACTTACGATAAGCTTAGTATTTTTACAATTTAAACGTAGTAACAGTCCGCCTTATTTAAGTATGGCACTTAACATAACACAACAAAATATGAAACATACTATACTCGTAAGTAAATGCATTGCTTATAGTGGAAAAAGAGCCTTGAAATAGAGTAACACAAGTAGACACTTCTATCAAATTTATGGGTACGTATTTGAAAATCAAATTTTACAGTCTATAATGATCAATATGACATCAAAGGTATGCTAGTAAAGTTAGGATTGCAAATGTTATCGAAAAAGACAGACAGCCATGGCGCAGATATACCTAATCCTAAATAATGTTTACAAGTAAGTTACGTTAATGTTTTTTGGCACTAGGTTGATTTTTTCAATATTAATACTTATATTGTGAGGTCTTATGGATTTCTTCTTCTCAAGTTTAGTTGGTCTTCCTGACTGGATCCGGCTGCTACCTTGTAATCCTCTATCTTTTCTCCTAGCCACTAATGTCGGTTGGACTCGGATTTTTCGGCCTCTGCTATGTTTAATCGAATGAGACATCAAAGACATTATCTGTGACGATGTTTTTTATTTTTTGTAGTGATTTGATGTACTTTTTAAGTAATGCAGAATTAGAAGTACCACTCTTATCAGTTTCCAATATATCAGTTAGTCTTATAAATTCATGTCGCAATTCTTCAACCACATTCATACAACTCTGATTCGTAGTTTCGGAAATTGGTAAATTGAAATCCACAGCTTGAGAATCACTTATTTGTTGGCGAACATCTCCAGATGAAGCAGCCATTGTTATGTCTTCGTGGTTATCATTACAATCCATGCTATCTATATCGTCAATGTTATTATAGAAATTTGTTGGATGTTTTTCACCTAAAGCAATTTTTACGAACTCTTGCCTATCGATTTTAGTCAGCAGTAAGGAATGTTTTAAGAAAACGCCATATTTTATTTCCACTGCACATAGGTGCTTGCAGTATTCTCCTCCTTGTCCAAAAAAACAATCACAAAACTCATTCTCAACATTGACTTGCCAACATTCGCCATCCTCTTTCTCCTTCACCTCATACAATGTATCTGAAATTTGTTTTATTTGGTTTTGTTCGATATTGCTCAAATGCTTGTAAAATTTTTCATAGGCTAGAGTCAAATTGCGTCCTCTGTTGTTAGCAAATTTAAGAAGTCTATTCCTGTGATAATTTTCAAATGTACTTGTGACAAAGTCTATCAGGGCACAAATGTTGAACACTTTGCATCTTTGCAGTATTACGTCCTTAAATATTCTTATTGATGCCTCACAATAATTGTTCGTATTATTGCCTCTATGCAGTACGTCACTTCGATAGGGTAAACTCCACTCTTCGCGTCTTGTCCAATATATTTCAAAGTATGCTTTAACATTGTCGTATTTTTTTAGAATGTCGTTGTTTAATAATTCTAACATGGAGTTTTCAGCGTCTGAGGTAGATTTGGCAAATAAAATACATCGAAATAAAAGCATCAAAGGTCTGTGATCATTTTTATCGACTTTGTTATTACCATCCCAAAGCCAGCGCCAAGTAGCCTGCATTACATGAAAAATGCATGGAAAATGCACCGTTTCCGAGATATTTAATTCCAAAAATTAGGGGTTGGTGCTACTTTAGGGGATGACTAATTTAGCGTTTGCGTGTGGATTTTGAATTCAGTGTTTCTTAAAACATGTGTAATTTCCGAATGGGTGGTCCAATCTTTCTGAAAATTTTTTTCCCTTGTAGTGTACTAGTCTGTCTATCCCGTCCCCAATGCTCCCGTTTTTAATCCTACAGGATTTTCTCCTGGGTTTCCGGGAATACTCCGTTTCTAAGTCTGTCAGCTTTTGTTTGGTTGGTTTGGGGCTTAGGAGCGAGACACAGCCTCCGGGAAAAATTCGGGAGTGTAGTGGACGTACTAGATTTACTTATGAGGATGCCCAATCGGGAATCGGGATTCTCCAACCCCCGAATTTTTCAGGTTTTTTCAAAAAATCTTCCCGGGGGTGGTTTTTGGGGGTGGGTACTGAAAGATTACCCCCAAGATTGTTTCACTACAATGAACCAGTTTTTCGTTATTTTTGCGATATCTCGCCCCGTTCCCGTGTTTTTTTTTTTTTTTTTTTTTAATGTAGCCTATCAAAATGTCCCTATCGCGCCTGATGGAAAGCGTCAATAAGAACCAGATGCGAGAACAGCCATCTCAGTGATTAGCGCTGTGCTGGCTGTCCCCCCCTTGACGGCCCGCTAAGGTGCCTCTTCACGCCACGTCTAAACGACCCGGGGTTATAGGAAGTGGGGAACACATGCGCCGGAAGCGAAGCGAAAAAATTATAGGGATGACAAACTTAGTTGCTAATGGCGTCGCGGGGTCCAACTTTAGTCAAATATTTGCCAAAATTACAGTTTCAGGGCTACGTCCGTGAAACAAAAACTTAGCCTAAGAGGGAGAGTTTCCGGTTCCGATGCTGGTGCCCCAGTTCCCGCAGGACAGCTAATGCCTCCCTGAGGGGTTGTTGTATTTTCGGGCACCTGACCACTTTCTGCAAATGGCCCCTATCTCCCGTTCCAGAAGTCGCAGCGTCACGGGGTTTGAACCTCACAGCTGTTTGGTGTCCTTCTCCGTCCCCCGGGACCGGTTCCCAGTCGGTTCAATTAAAATTTTTTTTATTTGTAAACTCCTATAGAATTCCTATAGGATTCTATAAGATGCTATATCTCCGGAACCTTGTCCAGAATCAAAAATCTGTGAACGCCAAAAGTTTCTGTTTTCTATGAATAACTTTCTAATATATAATTTAAGGAAAGCTCGATACAAAAATTTTTGGTTTTCTTTGTTTACAATTTTTCCTGGTTTTTTAAAAATTTTGCTGCTTCCAAACGCGCTGTTAAAAAATTTTTAATTTTTGCAATTATGTAGTTCTAAGGGAAATCTTTCTAATACTGATTTTTAATTTATGTGTATTCGATTTACTTTTTAAATTATTTAATATTATAGGTACAATTTTCTTTAAAACCTTGCTGTTCGGTGAATCTTCATCCGTTCTTCACGCTGAAGGTGCCTCCCTCCTCTACTCGCTGAGCTGCTGGTCGCTGCACACCTGCTCCTTGTCCTCGGTACCGGGAACCTGGAGCACGCGGTGGAGTGATTTTCAGTTTTTCCCAATTTCTTCGCAAACACGTGGTGGGAAAAACCGGTGCTTTCGCAGGGGGGTGGGGGCCAGCAAGGCCCTTAAGATGGCGTCACAAAACTGATGGGGTAGGGCGATTAATCTCGCGCCGCATGCCGTTTTAGGTTGGATTTTTTGTGAAATTGACGATTTATAACACCTTTTCACTGTTTTCACTTTAGTTTTCACTTTTTATTCACCAGCACTGTGATCCACCATGATTTCGCGCGTTTTGACGTATCACACATGAAATTCGGTGCACTTTTCAATTTTTTAGAATTTTATTAGGATGCGATCGAGCGCGGAGCAACTCTGCCAGTGTGCGCTTGCGTCGGGGGGGACAACGCGACTGGGTTAGGTTAGGTTAGGTTAGGTTTTTTTTTTTTTTTTTGTACGTGGGGAAATGCATTGACGCACTTCGCCTCCCCCGCCGCGGGGGCAGCAGGGTCGGCTTCGTGTGGGACTCCCGGCTAGCCGGACTACCCACTAAAACACCACGGTGTTCCTCCTTCGCCTTAGCCGGGTCGCAGGATAGGCAAATGTATACTCACTGCGGCTCGGCAAGGGTCGCCCTCTCGCGGAGGGCCCGACTCAATATGGGGGGCAAACAGCTGGCCCCCCTTGAGTACTCACGACGACTCCCCCGAACACGGAGGGGAGCCATCCACCACTTATCCACTCAGGGGCGGCAGGTCCCCCGACCCGCCGCCCGTGGAAACTCTAATCGGGGGCGCCAGCATACATGCGTCGCCGGCGCCCCCTCACCGTTGGCCGACGGGGCCTGAGCGCGCTACCGGCGCGCTCCCGCTCCCGCAGCTCCTCGCACGACGTTGTTCCCCTGCGCTCGACACCCGCACACAGTAGAACCGCCGCGCCGAGGGGTCCTCCCCTCCATCCACCGTCCGAGGACCGCTGTCCGAATGGACCATCACAAAGGAGCTGAGCTCCTACCACCTCGTCCGATATTAGTCAACGGCAAACACGAACTCTCGAAAGGGAACTTATTTACCGTTGTCCAGGGTGCACCAGCCCTCCCGCTTCCGTTCCCCCCATACGAATATGAAAGGGACAAGAAACAGGAGGACCAACGTGGAGGTTTCGGACGCGCACCCCAGGTTAAGTTAGGTTAGGTTAGGTTAGGTTTTTTTTTTTTTTAAATATAAAGTTTCCACAGGCTCTTTGGCAACACTGAAATTATTTTTTTTCCCTCTCTGGCAACACTGAAATTAGTTCTTCAAATTTACGACTCCCTATAATATATATAATATATTTTTGCGATATCTCGCCCCGTTCCCGTGTTTTTTTTTTTTTTTTTTTTTTAATGTAGCCTATCAAAATGTCCCTATCGCGCCTGATGGAAAGCGTCAATAAGAACCAGATGCGAGAACAGCCATCTCAGTGATTAGCGCTGTGCTGGCTGTCCCCCCCTTGACGGCCCGCTAAGGTGCCTCTTCACGCCACGTCTAAACGACCCGGGGTTATAGGAAGTGGGGAACACATGCGCCGGAAGCGAAGCGAAAAAATTATAGGGATGACAAACTTAGTTGCTAATGGCGTCGCGGGGTCCAACTTTAGTCAAATATTTGCCAAAATTACAGTTTCAGGGCTACGTCCGTGAAACAAAAACTTAGCCTAAGAGGGAGAGTTTCCGGTTCCGATGCTGGTGCCCCAGTTCCCGCAGGACAGCTAATGCCTCCCTGAGGGGTTGTTGTATTTTCGGGCACCTGACCACTTTCTGCAAATGGCCCCTATCTCCCGTTCCAGACGTCGCAGCGTCACGGGGTTTGAACCTCACAGCTGTTTGGTGTCCTTCTCCGTCCCCCGGGACCGGTTCCCAGTCGGTTCAATTAAAATTTTTTTTATTTGTAAACTCCTATAGAATTCCTATAGGATTCTATAAGATGCTATATCTCCGGAACCTTGTCCAGAATCAAAAATCTGTGAACGCCAAAAGTTTCTGTTTTCTATGAATAACTTTCTAATATATAATTTAAGGAAAGCTCGATACAAAAATTTTTGGTTTTCTTTGTTTACAATTTTTCCTGGTTTTTTAAAAATTTTGCTGCTTCCAAACGCGCTGTTAAAAATTTTTTAATTTTTGCAATTATGTAGTTCTAAGGGAAATCTTTCTAATACTGATTTTTAATTTATGTGTATTCGATTTACTTTTTAAATTATTTAATATTATAGGTACAATTTTCTTTAAAACCTTGCTGTTCGGTGAATCTTCATCCGTTCTTCACGCTGAAGGTGCCTCCCTCCTCTACTCGCTGAGCTGCTGGTCGCTGCACACCTGCTCCTTGTCCTCGGTACCGGGAACCTGGAGCACGCGGTGGAGTGATTTTCAGTTTTTCCCAATTTCTTCGCAAACACGTGGTGGGAAAAACCGGTGCTTTCGCAGGGGGGTGGGGGCCAGCAAGGCCCTTAAGATGGCGTCACAAAACTGATGGGGTAGGGCGATTAATCTCGCGCCGCATGCCGTTTTAGGTTGGATTTTTTGTGAAATTGACGATTTATAACACCTTTTCACTGTTTTCACTTTAGTTTTCACTTTTTATTCACCAGCACTGTGATCCACCATGATTTCGCGCGTTTTGACGTATCACACATGAAATTCGGTGCACTTTTCAATTTTTTAGAATTTTATTAGGATGCGATCGAGCGCGGAGCAACTCTGCCAGTGTGCGCTTGCGTCGGGGGGGACAACGCGACTGGGTTAGGTTAGGTTAGGTTAGGTTTTTTTTTTTTTTTTGTACGTGGGGAAATGCATTGACGCACTTCGCCTCCCCCGCCGCGGGGGCAGCAGGGTCGGCTTCGTGTGGGACTCCCGGCTAGCCGGACTACCCACTAAAACACCACGGTGTTCCTCCTTCGCCTTAGCCGGGTCGCAGGATAGGCAAATGTATACTCACTGCGGCTCGGCAAGGGTCGCCCTCTCGCGGAGGGCCCGACTCAATATGGGGGGCAAACAGCTGGCCCCCCTTGAGTACTCACGACGACTCCCCCGAACACGGAGGGGAGCCATCCACCACTTATCCACTCAGGGGCGGCAGGTCCCCCGACCCGCCGCCCGTGGAAACTCTAATCGGGGGCGCCAGCATACATGCGTCGCCGGCGCCCCCTCACCGTTGGCCGACGGGGCCTGAGCGCGCTACCGGCGCGCTCCCGCTCCCGCAGCTCCTCGCACGACGTTGTTCCCCTGCGCTCGACACCCGCACACAGTAGAACCGCCGCGCCGAGGGGTCCTCCCCTCCATCCACCGTCCGAGGACCGCTGTCCGAATGGACCATCACAAAGGAGCTGAGCTCCTACCACCTCGTCCGATATTAGTCAACGGCAAACACGAACTCTCGAAAGGGAACTTATTTACCGTTGTCCAGGGTGCACCAGCCCTCCCGCTTCCGTTCCCCCCATACGAATATGAAAGGGACAAGAAACAGGAGGACCAACGTGGAGGTTTCGGACGCGCACCCCAGGTTAAGTTAGGTTAGGTTTTTTTTTTTTTTAAATATAAAGTTTCCACAGGCTCTTTGGCAACACTGAAATTATTTTTTTTCCCTCTCTGGCAACACTGAAATTAGTTCTTCAAATTTACGACTCCCTATAATATAATTAAATTTTAATATTTATTTGCCCATTTTATCTATTTCATTTGTTTAATTGACTTCGTAAATAGTGATAAAATAGTGTACAAATGTTTTTGTAAAGAATAATCACTATTTGAACATAATTTATCGAAATTGTGCGATCCATGGTATAATAATATACTACGCGATCCAACTGTCAAAAACTCAAAGTTCGTATCGTAAAGTTTACTTTCGATTTTGTTTCTCTTGTGAAAGATTGTTTTTTACTGTTAATTCATGCGCATTGGTAAGTTTTATTGATCTATTATTTCCTTCTTCTATATAGACAACAAAACAAACTACCGCGATTGCTTATATTATACAAACCTGTTACGTACAGTCGTTCATAGCACTCAATAAAATTTTACCCTATAAAACAGAATATTATTATTGTTTTAATGTTAAGTATTAGTATAGAGAAAATACCTTAGAATAGTTCATACATAACTTAGTGCTTAAATTTTCATACAATAACAGCTGATCGGTGTGATAAGAGGTCAATGCTCACGAACAATATAAACAACATCAAACCTGAGGGTTGTTACTATAGCTTTGAGAACACATTTACACAGCCCAACATTACACTAGCTCACTGATTTAGTGAGCGACGTCCATACACACACAGGCCCTGCTTTTGTCTCTTTTCACTTAACAATTAGTTGAAGTGGAATTGTATGACAGGCATACACATTTGCCACAGACAATAAACTCAACAAGTTACACATTTTACTGTATAATTGAATCAGGGGGCACGGCAGTGCCCCCGCCAAGTCGAGCGCGAAGCAAACACTGCCGTACCATCCTTTACTGGAACCATTTCGCCGCATTTTCAGGCCCCTATTTGAGAACCTCTGGATAAGACCAGAACGCAGAAATTTTCGTCATCCAGTAAGCTATAATCACCTACTTAAAATCCAAAATTTCAAGTCTGTAGGTCATTTAGTTCCGAAGTTAAGCGAAAGCAAAGTTTCGCATTTATGACACTCACTCATGATCATCAAAATAGAACTAGTACTTCCCATAAACTCCGAGAGCTGAAATTTGGTACAGAGTTAGGGTTTAATGGCCACATAAAGGGAAAACTATAAAAACTAGGATAATCGAAGATCTGGAGTACCTGGTGACCCTGATTAGAAAACATAAGAGCCCAACCAAACTATAAGAGATCGACATACCGCCTTTACAAAAAAGGTTCAACTTGGTGGGCCGCTTCATTTGATGTCAAAAATCGAAGGTCTAAAGTAGCTCATGAAGAACCCTCAGCTGGTCTCAGCTGTATTAGAGATATGGTAATGCCCCCTTCTACTATGAGAAAAAAACTGTGTCAAATAAGAAAATCTAATAAAATAAATCAATATGTCCACGTTTCTACAAAAAGAAGTGAAATCCCACCAAAAACATTCTGTAAAAAACTAGCCAAGTCTCGACGGAGCTGCTTGTTTATCTCTAAAAAGTAATGAAATCGTGCCAAGTCATGCCAATGAAGTCGTGCCAAGTCTAAGGTTCCTTACTGCGATTCCTTTATTATTATAGTTAATGTTGTGTGACTTGGCCGTTGAAGGGTACACAAGGGTACAAAACCAGGTGCTCCATGACACCATTGCACCAATCTGTCGCCAGCCGCTACCCATTGACGATGGAAAATTGCCACTTGGAAAACGTTGATTCAATAACCAGTCAAATCATTGATAGAAGTCCGTCTGTACGTCTATTTTATGTTGGATCGGTGGTCGATTTGACGCTCCAAAAAGAAGAGAGCAGAAGTCAGCATTGTCAATGCTGAATTCATGTGTTGCATAATCAACAACAGCCTAAAATGAGACACTAGCGTCCAATTACCAATACCAGTATGGGCTATTATCTCGCTTAATAAACATAGGTAGTTACAACAGATATAACATTACGTGTAAACAAAATTGACTTGTACCCACTAACGTATAAAGAATTTTCAACGGCCAAGTCACACAACATTAACTATAATAATAAAGGAATCGCAGTAAGGAACCTTAGACTTGGCACGACTTTGTCTAGATTTCATTACTTTTTAGAGATAAACAAGCAGCTCCGTCGAGACTTGGCTAGTTTTTTGCAGAATGTTTTTGGTGGGATTAGTTAGTTCCTGAGCAACTTCTTACCGGAGCTATAGTATAAACAGTATATTAAATAGTTAAGTACTCGTTGTAAATAATTACTCGTTACTGCATTAAGTACATGGGTTTATATAGTTGCCATTAGTGAATTAGCCATAAAATATAGTATACAATAACCTAATCTGTATCATTCTAATTAGGTACACCTACCTTATTTATTTATTTTTTAACTAAACGGTTTGAGGTGAAAATGATGCTGACTAGAAAGGCAATGGCTGAGGCACGCTATGAAGAGTTAAATGACAGGTATTTAAATGCTTTAAAAGATGTTAAAAATTCAGAGCTACGATACAAAGAATTAAATAATAAATTTTTATTAACTTTAAAAGACTTAAATAAATATAAGGAATTGTCAGAAAAATTGCAAAATGAGCGAGATGACAATGAGTTGGAAGCACTGTCAATAATTAAAAGTAATACGATACTTAAGGAAAAGATAGTGAAAATTAATTTAGAGTTAGATAATGCTTTGGAAGAAAATAATACATTGCAGACTTTGGTAGGTAGTTTTGATCAATGTAGGGTCGAGTTTGAGACCACTCTTGAACGCAATATTCAGCTAGAAACCAAATTGAAACAGGCACTAAGCACAATTGATCAGCTGGAATGTTCCCATCAGGAGTCAACAGTTGTTCGTTCCCAGTCGTTATTCGATGAATTGCTAGATAGCGCTCCAAACTTAGTTACTGCTTCTGCCATCTCAAACACGAATGATCCACCGTCACTGGCAATTGACTTAACCTGTGATGAGTCTGTAGTATCGAACACACAGGATAAACATGCTAGTGTATGTACAATAAAATTTAATAGTAATAATAGGGAATATAAAAACATCATTCAAGACCTACAATCTGAGATCCAAACCCTTAATATTTCTTTAGATTTAATGACTAAAAAATATGAGGATGCTCAAAGAGATATCGAAGAAGGTTAGGTTAGGTTTTTTTTTTTCCTAGTCTCCTCCAACATGATCGGAGCCTGTTTCTGCTAATTCTCTTTCATTCCAGTTCTATCTTTTTTGCCTCTCGCACTTTCATTCTACATTCTTTTTCTTTCTTGCATTCATCTTCTTTTATTCCTCTGTGGGTGGGACTCCCACGACCTATCTACGCTGCACTAGCTATTATTTCATATACACACATCAAAAGTGTCTAGGGATCAAGCATTTTTATGCGGATTTCTTGAGATTGAGATGTGGCTTTGTAATAAAAAAATATATAAAATACACACATCAAAAGTGTCTAGGGATCAACATATATTTTTGCAATAACTTTTCTCCTGATTGATATTAATTAAAATTTTCTTTAAGGATTCATCAAATAAAGTGTTTTCGTTTGTCTACAGTAACGATAAACCAAGTCACCTTTGCATTAATAAAGAAATTTGCCATTTTCATAATAAAGGGATTTTTGACATTTGAACCACTAACATTAAAGTTCGAAAAAAAGACTGAAATAACAGTTTTCTTTAAAATTTTATTGGGTAACTTAAACAATTAATAATCCGTGTTTCTACCGCGAACACTAACAACACAAGAACATCGGTTTGGCATACTCAAAATGAGTTCATCCAAATCACGCTGTGGAATGGCCGCCCATGTTCGTTGCAACAACAAAAAAAGGTCTTCTTGCGACTGGATACCCTCCATATTCGGCAGAGCTCTTCTCTGTAGCATATCCCATGCATGCTCAATCGGGTTCAAGTCTGGCGACTGAGCAGGCCAGGGCATGACATTGATGTTAGCTGCGGCGAGAGTCTGTCTTACAACTCTTGCGGTGTGCGGTCGTGCATTATCATGCATTAACTGAAATAAGGGACCGATTTGCACTTGTAGAGGAACGATGACGTCTGATACAATCGTCTCAGCATAAATTTGAGCGTTGAGGTTGCCTCTGATCCAAATCAACTCAGTTCTTCCGCCGATCCAAATACCCGCCCATACAATGATGGTTCCACCACTATAAGGATGGACTTCCTGGCAGGATTTTAATCGCTGTTGGCGTCCAGGGGTTCTCCAGTGTCGTATACGTCTTGTATCCGGTCTCATACCAAAACGAGACTCATCAGAAAAGCACACGAAACGCCATTGTTCTTCTGCCCAATTTCTATGTTCAAGAGCCCATTGATATCGAATCCTACGATTGTGCATTGCTATAGGTGGTACCCTTAGCGGTCTTCGGGAATGAAGGTTCACTTCATGCAAGCGGTTTCTGACTGTTTGGTCGCTAATTAAGTTCCCTGAAGAGTGATGAAGCGTCACGGCTAACATCATGGCGGTTATTGTTGGAGCTCTTCGAGTTGTGATTTGAATGTATCGGTCTTGTCTCCGTGTGGTGCAGCGATACCGTCCTCCATGGCGCTCAGCCACGGTAGCTCTGCCGAATATGGAGGGTATCCAGTCGCAAGAAGACCTTTTTTTGTTGTTGCAACGAACAAGGGCGGCCATTCCACAGCGTGATTTGGATGAACTCATTTTGAGTATGCCAAACCGATGTTCTTGTGTTGTTAGTGTTCGCGGTAGAAACACGGATTATTAATTGTTTAAGTTACCCAATAAAATTTTAAAGAAAACTGTTATTTCAGTCTTTTTTTCGAACTTTAATGTTAGTGGTTCAAATGTCAAAAATCCCTTTATTATGAAAATGGCAAATTTCTTTATTAATGCAAAGGTGACTTGGTTTATCGTTACTGTAGACAAACGAAAACACTTTATTTGATGAATCCTTAAAGAAAATTTTAATTAATATCAATCAGGAGAAAAGTTATTGCAAAAATATATGTTGATCCCTAGACACTTTTGATGTGTGTATATAAACGTATACGACACTGGAGAACCCCTGGACGCCAACAGCGATTAAAATCCTGCCAGGAAGTCCATCCTTATAGTGGTGGAACCATCATGGTATGGGCGGGTATTTGGATCGGCGGAAGAACTGAGTTGATTTGGATCAGAGGCAACCTCAACGCTCAAATTTATGCTGAGACGATTGTATCAGACGTCATCGTTCCTCTACAAGTGCAAATCGGTCCCTTATTTCAGTTAATGCATGATAATGCACGACCGCACACCGCAAGAGTTATAAGACAGACTCTCGCCGCAGCTAACATCAATGTCATGCCCTGGCCTGCTCAGCCAGACTTGAACCCGATTGAGCATGCATGGGATATGCTACAGAGAAGAGCTCTGCCGAATATGGAGGGTATCCAGTCGCAAGAAGACCTTTTTTTGTTGTTGCAACGAACATGGGCGGCCATTCCACAGCGTGATTTGGATGAACTCATTTTGAGTATGCCAAACCGATGTTCTTGTGTTGTTAGTGTTCGCGGTAGAAACACGGATTATTAATTGTTTAAGTTACCCAATAAAATTTTAAAGAAAACTGTTATTTCAGTCTTTTTTTCGAACTTTAATGTTAGTGGTTCAAATGTCAAAAATCCCTTTATTATGAAAATAGCAAATTTCTTTATTAATGCAAAGGTGACTTGGTTTATCGTTACTGTAGACAAACGAAAACAATTTATTTGATGAATCCTTAAAGAAAATTTTAATTAATATCAATCAGGAGAAAAGTTATTGCAAAAATATATGTTGATCCCTAGACACTTTTGATGTGTGTATTTGGGGTGAAATGACTTTACAAGTGTTTTTAATCCAAACTTTCCTATCACTATTGCTTACGCTATTACAATTTGCTTACTCTTTACATTAGACCTATTTCTATTCTACATTTTATTTCTTACTTCTAGTTCTTAGTCACTATTACATTTTTCTTAATTTATGCTAATGTGTGATATTTTTCAAAATATCATCCAAGCATACTTATGTGCTATTTTGTTTTATTCCTATTTATTACACTTATTGCTATTTTATTTGAGTATTCTAAGAATGCCTCTCTATTTACGCACCGCATCAGATCACGCATGCTGTCCTCTGCAACTTTGCAGTCCAGTTTTTGTTCTAAGTTATACCTGTCAAGTCCGAACACCGGGCACTCGAACAGCAGATGCGGGACCGTTTCACTTATGTCTGGGTCACAGGTGCACGAGGAGTTTTCCTTACACCGAAACCGATGCAGGTATTCAGAAAACCCCCCGTGCCCCGTCATCACTTGCGTTGTGATGTAGTTAATTTTTATTTGCCGAACCATTCTGTACGCCTCCACCGCGTCGGGGAGGAACATCCTTGTGATTTTGGCGGTGTCTCCTGTGGTATATCTCCGGTTCCATTCGTCAATCGTCGCCGTTCTGATGCTACGCTTGACGAATGAAACCGGGCAAAGGTCATAATCAGGCTTCCTCTTCGTGATCCTGGCGGCCTCCTTAGCCAATGTGTCTGCCCTTTCGTTTCCCTCCATGCCAACATGGGCTTTGACCCAGAACAGGTCGATCGACTTGTTCTGTTGGGAAAGCTTTCTCATATTCTCTCTGGTCATTACCGCAAGTGGATGGAGGGAGGTTCGGTTTTGAATGGTTTGGAGAGCCGCCATGGAATCACTATAGATACCGCACGATGTCGCCTCTCTCTTCAGGACTTCCTCCGTGGCCCTCCATATAGCGAGGAGCTCGGCCTGGTAGACTGTGCAGTAATCTGCAAGTTTTAGTTTCATGGTTTTTATTTCAGAACCGCCGATCCATACGGATAAGGCGGCCCCCACTTTACCCTCGATTTTACTGCCGTCGGTGAATATGCGCAAGTCATATTCACCAACGGCATCGAGTTGCAGTTGGTCCACCAGGCCGACGACCTCAATCTCTGCCCCCTCCGACGGATGCGGGGTCTTTAGGGCTGAGGATTTCTGCTCAATTTCCCTGTCACATAGCTCTGGCCGGGACTCCCCCCTTCTTGATCTGTACAGGGCCGCGGCTTCCTGCACTCGCAGGTCAAGTGGGAGAATCCCCGCCAGAGCCAGCGATGAGTTGAGCAACACCGTGCGGTATGCCTTACATATCTGTTGTGCCACGCCTCTTTGCACTGCGTTCAGTTGCTTCTGAACTCCCTTCCTGAAGGTTGCGGCCTCCCACACGCTGGCGGCGTACAGGATGATCGGCTCTACCGTTGCGTTATATATTAGTCGGACTATTTCTGGTTGCAGCCCCCAAGTCGTTCTTGCAGCGCGAGTCAATTGTTTGTGCACACCCAAGGCCCTCCTGCAGATGTTTGCTACATGCGGCTTGAATGTTAGCCTGTCGTCGATGATGACGCCCAATATCTTGATTTCTCTGGTCGTGGCTATGTCCACCCCGCCCATGCTCAGACGCGGGGTGTCGTATTTTAACTTGCGAGTTATCACCATTGTGTTGGTCTTATTTGGTGCGAATCTCAGCTTGTTTTGGACACCCCACCTCTGGACATGTTCGAGGGAGGCATTCGCGTTCGCCTCGATCTCCAGAGCTGTATCACCGTCAAAGACGAGGACGACATCATCGGCGAAGGCTTGGACGTAATCTCCTCTCCGCTCCAGGTCTTTGAGGAGTGGGTCAAGTAGGAGGTTCCACAGGATGGGACCCCCTACCGAACCCTGTACGCAACCTTTCTCGGTCTTTTTGCTGTACTCTTCTCCAGCATAGCGTACAGTGACCTTCCTACTATTCAGATAGCTGTCTACTATCTTCCTAATATTTATCGGGCATCCTTCTTCCGCCAGTCTGATTCTGATGGCCGGCCACCATGCGCTATCGAAGGCTCCCTCTATATCCAACGACACCAATACCACGATTTTCTTTTCCGCGAGTTTGTTCCTTATGTGCTTCAGTAGGATATAGAGGGAGTCCTCCGTGCTTTTCTGCGGCATGAAACCAAACTGGCGGGCACTCATTTTCGGGAGAATATAGTGCTTTACCCTCGCCATCAACATCTTCTCCAGTATTTTGCCCAATATCGACAGAAGGCCGATGGGTCTGTAGGCCTTGGGTGTGCTGTAGTCGTCCCTACCCGGTTTCCTCAATACGACAACGATCGCCTCCTTCCACAGGTCGGGGAAGTGGTTCAGCTGGAGGCACTTGTTCAGCAGAGCAAGGAAAGCCTCTGGGTCCGCTTCTATGGCTTTAACGCATATGTCCGCCGTAAGGGCATCTTTCCCTGGGGCTTTCTTGGGGTTGAAGGACCTGCAGGCCTGTCGGAGCTCTGCGAGTGTGAATGGTGGGTCGCAGGGGTCATCCCGTTCCCCAGCATTCACCTCCCCAGCTCTGGTTCTCACGTCTTTGTGGTTTGAATTATCCTCCTCCGCGCAGTCCTCCGGGTAGAATGTGCGCGCGAGGAGTTCCACCGAGCCTTTAGAGTCTAGATTCTCTCCGTTTTGTTTTAGGGGCAGGTCCTCTTCCCTATTGTGCGTTCTTGCAATTACCCTATATATGCTGTCCCATAGGCCTTCCCTGTCCTGCCTCCCACAGAAATCCTTCCAGCTATCGACCATGGCTTTTGCTGCTTCGGCTTCGTATCTCTCTTTGGCCTTGATATATTCATCGACTACCTTCGGTCTTTATTCGGGTGTTTAACCTAAACACGGAGGGGAGCCATCCACCACTTATCCACTCAGGGGCGGCAGGTCCCCCAACCCGCTACCCGCTAATCGGGGGCGCCAACATACATGCGTCGCCGGCGCCCCCTCACCGTTGGCCGACGGGGCGTGAACGCGCTACCGGCGCGCTCCCGCTCCCGCAGCTCCTCGCACGACGTTGTTCCCCTGCGCACGACACCCGCACACAGGAGAACCGCCGCGCCGAGGGGTCCTCCCCTCCATCCACCGTCCGAGGACCGCTGTCCGATTGGACCATCACAAAGGAGCTGAGCTCCTACCACCTCGTCCGATATTGTACGGGCCCCTTCGATACGACCCGTACACTTTCGTAAATGAATATAAAAATAATAGAATGTAGGCACTGGCGGGCTTCGTTCTTCGACCTCCGGTTGTAAGTCGCAGGTCTGTGGGTTGGTGCAGAATGAAACGCCTGTTGCTGTCTTCAGAAGTATGGAGCCGTAGGTGCTTGCTGCTAGGTCTGGACTGGCTTGGCTTCGGAGTGACTTGGCTGGCTATTCCACTGTAGTGTGAGCGCTGAGTGTAGCGGACGACTGGTACCGATCAGTAGTGTGGGTCATCTCACAACCTCCTCACGGTGGCTGGGGAATCAGTTCCGAGATAGAAATCTCTCTACTGAGGTATCGATCGCAGCATGTGAATACATACCGGGCGTTGTGTTGGCCGTATAGGCCGAGATGCGCGCTACGTTTCTAGTTCGTCAGAATCGTCTCATGTGTCGTTGTTCGCGAGTAACTCACGAGCGTAAGGGCGTCCGTCCGGCGGCCGAGTATGTAGAGGCGCTAGATTGCGTATATGACGCAAATCCGACGCGTCCGCACGCTCGAACAGGCTTACAGTGAGTCGGCGTATAAATGCGTCCGTGCTCTCCATGCGTAGGTCCCTCTGTATAGTGGCGTTCTTTACAATGCGCGGGGCGCCTGTAATCTGCCTGAGGGAGATGCTCTGTTGCTGTTGGATTCTCTCAGCGTTTCCTTTGCTCAGTAGGGCGAACCAAGCTGGCGCTGCGTATGTTAAACGTGGCCGTAGGTAGGTCTTGTATATGCTGAGTTTCGTATTCAGCGGAAGCTTCGAGGAGAGCACCGGTCGCAGTAAAGCGCGCGATGCACGGGTCCTAGCGATGACTTTGTTCGCGTGTTTTTTCATAGTGAGCCGCCGGTCGATTTCGACGCCTAGGTAGGTCGCCGATTCGCGCCAAGCTAGCTGCTCACCATGGAGATACAAGGTGGAAGGCTTCTTTACGGAGAGATTCACTAGCATTGCTTGTGTCTTTCGCACGTTAACCGAGAGCCTCCATTTGTCAAGCCACTCGGGGAGCAGGTTTAACTTAGGTCAGGTTAGGTTAGGTTAGGTTAGGTTGAAGTCGAACTTCGGGAGGTATTAGTAGGTGGTTTTAGCGTATTCCTTTGATTATTGTGTAGGTTGGTGCCCTTCTGGTTATACCAAAAAAAATTTTTGGAAATTCCTTCGGGAAGTATTTTTTGGGGGCCAAAAACCTCCAAAAAATCTTCTTCGTCGATTTGGTGTCCAGGGGTCGGGGGGAGTCGTTTGCGACCACTCCCGCACCTCCATCTTGCTGGGAAGTTGGTTTTCTGGTAGGCAATACCGGTACGAGAGCAGGTGCTCTAAATTTTTATTCGCGAATTCGCAGGAATTTGGAGCGCCATCCTATCGGTGTTGCCTGCCGGGGCAACTTTTGTGCGGGGTGCGAGGTCGGGGGACCCCCCCTTCCCCCTCAAAATTTGATTTTTGTTGTTTTATTGTTTTTGTTTTTCGTGTTGGTTTTTGTTTGGCGTTTTGTGTTGTTGTTGGGTGTGGGCTGTCTGGGGATCGGTGACGACCCTGGGCAGTCGGGTCCCGGGTTTACCGGGTGGGGGGGATGATGTTGGGATCGAAAGATCTCAGTGAAGCGGAGATGGGAGAGAGCGAGGGTGGTGACGGTGCCACGGACGGTACCGAAACCCCGAAAGCGGTTGGTGCTGAGAGGAGTAGGGAATGGGGAAGCGGGGTGGACAGCGATACGTCACTCACCAGCCTTCCCGAGGCGGTACTCAACGGGAAGAGGTTGTTTTCCGAAACGGAGACGGAGACGCCCAGCGAAAGGGTGAAAATACCCACGTCCAGGCGTGGGAAGCGGGGCGGTATTGCCCCTAGCCTGGCGAGGGCCCGCCGACAGCTTGCCGAGCGCCAGCAGGAGGCCAAGGAGGCGGCCACTCAGGCCAAGCTTGAAAAGCGGGCCCTTAAGGGCAAGAAGAACACGGCAGTAGATGGCGTCGAGGGGGTGAGCCCCGAGACGGGAAAAGGCCCCGAAGGGACGAGCCCTGAGGGGGTTGCGGCGGCCTCAATTGAGACCATGGGAGCGGAGGAGCTCATGGTGCTGGCCGAAGAGAGGTTGGGTCTTGTCCTGGAGCTAACAGGAAAGTCGGCCAGCCTGAAAGGAGGTTTCGCCGCTAAGATAGCGCGAGCTGCCGGGGGTATCCGCGAGATCCTGGAGGCCCTAGTCGTGCGCACGGAGACGGAGGAGACCTTCCGCCTCCGAGCCAATAACGCCAGGCTGCAGCGGGAGGTCGCCTCCCTCAGGGAGGAGGTCCGGGCGCACCGAAAGGAGTTCCAGGAGCTCCGCCAGGAGAGAAGGACGCAGGGGCCGATGAGCCCGGGCGACATACAGTCGCTGGAAAATAACATCGCCCGGCTCGTCGGCAACCTAGTAGACGGTCGTCTGGCGGAGCTGGAGTCGCGTCTGCCTCCAGCCGCCGTCACCCGCCCGCCATTGGCGGGTGATAAGTCGGCGGTGGCCAGGGCCGCCCGAGAGGCCATTGAGAGTGCGGGACGGCCGGCTCCTGCACCGAGGAGTGCGAGCACGCCGGTCGAGCTCGACGTGCGCCCTCGGGCGAGGACGGCGGCTAAAGCGGGTCCCACCCGCAGCGGAGCCCGGGAGGGAGAGTGGACGAGCTTTGGGCCGTCCACCTCAAAACCGGCACAAGCCGTGGGGACTCCGTCGGTGGCCGCGGGGGCCGCTGAGGCCCCGAAGGAGGCGGCATGGACCGAGGTGGTCCGCCGCGGGCTAAGGAAAACCGCGGCCCCCGGAGCTCCCTCGACGCGGGCGGCTCCTGCAGCACGGGCGACACCCGCGCCCACCAGGGCGTCGGCACCTCCTGCTCGAGCAGGAAAGGATGAGGGCCGCAAGGCCAAGGTGGTCCTCCCCGGCTCCACGGCCGTAATCTTAAAGTTACGGCCGGAGGCAGCCACTGGGGGGGCCACATATGCCTCGGCCCTACTAAAGGCCGAGCAGGAGGTGAATCTGGGGGAGCTGGGGATCGGCTCGCTCCGGATTCGGAAGTCAGCCACCGGAGCGAGGCTTATTGAGGTCCCCGGCTCCTCCAGCCATGACAAGGCGGACGCCCTGGCGGCCAAACTCACGGCTGCCTTGTCCAGCGTTGCGGAGGTCTCCAGACCGGTGAAGTGCGCGGAATTCCGGATCACCGGTCTGGATGACGCAGCTACTGTACAGCGGGTACAGGTTGCGGTCGCTCGCGAGGGGGGCTGCGCCCCCGAGCAGGTCCGGGTGGGCGAAATCCGCCCGGACTGGCGTAACGCCAGCTCTGCCCTGATGCGCTGCCCGGTGACGGCAGCGAAAAAGCTGCTCGAACTGGGCAGTATCGGGGTGGGTTGGAGCAGGGCGCAGCTCCACTTGTTCTGTGTCGCAGGGTTAGGTGGTTTATTGTCTGGTCGTAGGGTTAGGTTAGGTGTTTGTTTTGTCTCTTGTTGGGTTTTTGTGTTGTCGTTCGTGTTTTTTTTTTTTTTTTCGTGTTGTGTGGGCTGTCTGGGACGAACTTAGACAGCCAAGTCCCGGTGATGCCGGGTCGGGGGGGTGTGTTGGGGCCTAAGGGTCCGGGGGTGAGTGGGCTCCAGGAGGGGCCTATACTGGTGGAGAGCGAGTCGGGAGGCGGGGAGGAGACCGACTCGATGTCGGTTCCCACCCTATCTGAGTCGGAGCTGGGGCGGGGCAAGCGCCTCTTCTCCGGCTCAGAGACGGAGGCGCCGGCCGAGAGGGCGAAGTTGCCAACGGCCAGGCGCGGGAAGAGGGGCGGCGCTGCCCTTACACTGGCCAGAGCCCGCCGGCAGCTGAAGGAGCGCGAGGAGGAGGAGAGGGAGCGGGCCATCCAGGCGCTCCTTGAGAGGCGGGCCTTTGGAGTCCCGAAGGCCAGCGCGGCGGCCGCCGGAAGCGCCGAGGGGGACAGCCCCGAGGCGGGAAGAAGCCCCGAAGGGAGAGGCCCTGAGGGGAAGGCGGCGAGCCTGACCGAGAGGGGAGCTGAGGAGCTAATGGTGGTGGCCGGGGAGAAGCTGGAGCTTATCCTCGACCTCACCAGCAAGTCGGCGAGCCTCAAAGGGGGCTACGCCGCCAAGATTGTGAGGGCTGCGGGCGGGATTCGGGAGATCGTCGAATCCCTCGTGATGCGCACGGAGAGTGGGGAGACCTTCCGTCTCCGAGCCGACAATGCTCGGCTGCAGCGCGAGGTCTCCTCGCTGCGGGAAGAAGTCCGGGCGCATCGCCTGGAATTCGAGGAGCTCCGGAAGGAGAGGAGGGCGCAGGCGCAGGGGCCGGCGGGCCCGGTCGATCTCCAGGCTCTGGAGGCCAACATCGCCCGGCTCGTCGGCAACCTCGTCGATGGGCGCCTCGCGGATCTGGAGTCCCGCCTGCCTCCCCCCGCGGTCACCCGCCCGCCATTGGCGGGGGACAAGTCTGCGGTGGCCAAGGCCGCAAGGGCGGCAATCGAGAGCGCGGGACGACCGGCTCCGGCACCGCAGAAGGTGAGCGCGCCGGCCGAGGTAGATGTGCGCCCTCGGGCGAGGCAGGCCGCCAAAGTGGGCCCCGCCCGCCGAACTGGGGCCAGCGAGGAGTCGTGGACGAGCTTCGGCCCGTCCACATCTAGGGCGGAGCCGGCCGCGGTGACACCGTCGGCTGCGGCAGGGGCCACCGAGGCCCCGATGGTGGCCTCGTGGACCGACGTGGTCCGCCGCAAGCCGCGGAAAACCGCGGCTCCCGCGGCACCAGCGCCTTCCAAGGCGTCAGCCTTGGAAGGCGCTGGTGCCGCTCCGCAAGGAGAGGAGGGCGCAGGCGCAGGGGCCGACGGGCCCGGTCGATCTCCAGGCTCTGGAGTCAAATATCGCCCGGCTCGTCGGCAACCTGGTTGACGGTAGGCTCGCGGAGCTGGAGTCTCGGTTGCCTCCCGCCGCGATCGCCCGCCCGCCATTGGCGGGTGATAGGTCCTCGGTGGCCAGAGCCACAAGAGTGGCCATCGAGAGCGCGGGACGACCGACTCCGGCTCCGCAGAGGGCGAGCACGCCGGCCGAGCTCGATGTGCGTCCTCGGGCAAGGCCGGCCGCAAAAGCCGCCAAGGTGGGTCCCGTCCGCCGTAGTGGTGCCGTGGAGGAGTCGTGGACGAGCTTCGGCCCGTCCACATCTAGGGCGAAGCCGGCCGCGGCGAGGCCGGCCGCGGCGACACCGTCGGCAGCGGCGGGGACCGCCGAGGTCCCGGGGGTGACGTCGTGGACCGACGTGGTTCGCCGCAAGCCGCGGAAAACCGCGGCCCCCGCGACTCCTGCGAGGCCGGCGCCCGCCAAGGCGTCAGCCAACACTCCCGCGGGTAAGGAGGAGGGCCGAAAGCCCAAGGTGGTGCTCCCCGGCTCCACGGCCGTAATTTTAAAGTTACGGCCGGAGGCAGCCCAAGGGGGGGCATCGTATGCCTCGGCCCTCTTGAAGGCCGAGCGGGAGGTGAATCTGGGGGAGCTGGGAATCGGCTCGCTCCGGATCCGCAAGTCGGCGACCGGAGCGAGGCTGATCGAAGTCCCCGACTCCACCAGCCACGAGAAGGGGACTTCAACGCCAAGTCCACGGCTTGGGGGAACCCGGCCACGGAAGCCAAAGGGCGCAAAGTGGAGGAGTGGGCGCTGGCCGCGGGACTGTCCCTCTTGAATAGGGGGACAGTCCACACGTGCGTGCGGTGGAACGGAGGGTCGGTGGTGGATCTGTCCTTCGCCACCGCGTCCACCGCACGCCGAGTGGAGGTTTGGAGGGTGGAGACGGTGGTGGAGACACTCTCGGACCATCGTTACATCAGGTTCGAGGTGTCTCCAGCCCCCGGGAGTCCGACGACTTCGTCCCGGTGGCGGAGCCGGTTCCCGCGTTGGGCACTCACCAGGCTCGATCGGGAACTGGCTGAGGAGGCGGCCATAGTCGGCCGCTGGGGCCTCCCGCCGATAGAGGATTTGGGGGTGGAGCAAGGGGCTGGCCGTCTCTGCGACGCCTTCACGGCGGTGTGCAGGGCGGCCATGCCCAGTGTTGGGCGTCCGCCCCCAAGGCGGGCGGTCTACTGGTGGTCGGCGGAGATAGCCGACCTCCGGGACGCTTGCAACGGGGCGCGTAGAGCGTACACCCGGAGCAGGCGTCGCCGCCCCCGGGACGAAGGACGAGATGGCCATCTGCACGGCATCTACGTGGAGAGGAAGAGAGCCTTGCAGATGGCCATAAGTAGGGCCAAGGAGGGAGCGTGGCAGGAGCTGCTGGAGGGCCTAGACAGGGACCCGTGGGGCCGACCGTACAGGGGAGCGCGGAACAAAATCCGCGCTCAGTCGGCCCCACTGACGGAGACCCTCCAGCCGGCCGTGTTGGAGAGGGTAGTCGGGGAACTCTTCCCCGACAACCCACGGGGCTACGCTCCCCCGAGGATGGCCCGAACGTCGGACTACAGAGGAGAGGAGGAGGGCGCTCCGCCGCCCGTCACCGACCTGGAAATGGAGGCGGTAGTTGACCGCCTCCGAGGTAAGAAGAGGGCGCCGGGTCCGGACGTGGTGCACGGGAGGGTGCTAGCGCTGGCTCTCGTGCACCTCGGAGACAGGTTCCGGGAGCTCCTCGACTGCTGCTTGCGGTCGGGGTGCTGCCCGGGACCCTTCAGGGTGGGCCGGCTCTGCCTTCTGTTGAAGGGAGACAGGCCCCCGGACTCGGGGTCGGCGGTTCGACCGGTCGTTCTGCTGAACGAGGCGGGGAAGGCCCTAGAAAGGGTTGTCGCTTCCCGACTCGCTCAGCACTTGGAGGATGGCCCGGGACCGGGCCTTTCGGATGCCCAGTTCGGGTTCCGGGCCAGGCGGTCGACCGTAGACGCCATTAGGCGCCTTAGGTCGGTGACGGAGGAGGCGGAGCGCGAGGGTAAGGTGGTGGTGGCGGTGTCGCTGGACATCGCCAATGCCTTCAACAGCCTCCCCCACAGTACCATACTGGAGGCCCTCAAATACTTTGAGGTGCCTCCGTACTTGGGGAGGCTGTTGAAGGCATACTTGGAGGACAGGGAGGTGTGCTTCGAGGATGCGAGGGGCCGTATGGTCAGGAGGTCTGTCGGGTGCGGGGTCCCGCAGGGGTCCGTTCTGGGCCCCATTCTGTGGGACCTCGCATACGACTGGGTCCTGCGGGGCCGTCTCCTCCCCGGGATGAGTGTCATCTGCTATGCGGATGACACCCTTGTCGCGTCCCGGGGTAAGAACTTTGTGGAGGCGGCGCGGCTGGCCGAAGTCGGAGTAGGACTGGTGGTCAGCCGTATAGAGAGGCTTGGGCTTCGGGTCCGTTTGGAGAAGACCGAGGCCCTCCTCTTCCGCGGGACCGGCAGACGGGGCCCTCCCCCCGGAGCACACCTCCAAATAGGAGGAGAAAGGGTAAGGGTGAGTGCCCAGATGAGCTACCTGGGCCTCACCCTGGACGGACGATGGACCTTCGGCCCCCACTTCGAGCGGTTGGGGCCGAGGGTCATCAGAGCTGCGGCGGCGCTGGGTCGCCTCCTGCCCAATGTCGGCGGGCCCAGCGCCGCGTGCAGGCGGCTGTACTCCGGCATCTGCCGGAGTATGGCCACGTACGGTGCCCCCATATGGGCGGACGCCCTCTGCGCTCGGAATAGGGCTCAGCTGCGCAGAGCGCAGCGGGTCATAGCGCAGAGGGTGATAAGGGGGTACCGGACGGTGGCGTGGACGGCCGCGACCGCCCTTACTGGCGACCCGCCCTGGGAGTTGGAGGCGGAGGTGCTCGCCGAGGTGTACGTGTTTGTCGCCGAGAGGAGGAGCCTCGGCGAGCGCCCCACGTCGGTGGAGGTGGGGCGGTATCGCCAGCGAGGGCATGACGAGATGATGCGGAGATGGGGGGAGGACCTGGCGCAGCCGCGGTACGGAGTCCGCGTTGCGGAGGCGCTGCGCCCGGTCCTGGAGGCGTGGATGCGTCGTAGGCGCAAACCCCTCACTTTCCGCATGGTGCAGGTGCTCACCGGACATGGATGCTTCGGTGAGTACCTGCACCGGGCCGCGAGGCGGGAGGAGCGGCCAGGCTGCCACGATTGTGGCGCGGCCGAGGACACTGCTCAGCATACTCTAGAGCAGTGTCCCAGATGGTCTCGGCAGCGCCACGATCTGGTGTCCGCGCTAGGTAGCGCGGACCTCTCGCTCCCGAGCGTGGTCCGCTACATGCTCGGGAGTGACAGTGCCTGGCAGGCGATGGCCTCCTTCTGTGAGACCGTCATGTCCCAGAAGGAGGCCGCGGAGCGGGACAGGGAGGACGATCCTCAGGCTGCCCCGCTCCGGAGACGGCGGACGGGAGTGCGGCGTAGGCGCTACGCGCACCTACTGCCACCTCCCTAACCTGTGGGACTAGGGGTCAGGCTGGGAACCTGGCCCCATAATGGTCCCGCCGCCGGAGGGGCTGTCCCAATTTGCCGGGATGGCCCCTAGAGAGAAGAAGTCCGGTCCCTTTTGAGGGGCTGGCCAGTCGCAGTGGTGCCCTGTTGCTGACAGATCCGGGGCACCACACCAACGCGGCCGATGGCATTTCGCGGGGTCGTTTAGTGGGTATACCGTCGGACAGCCGACGGGGAGTCCCACACTACCGCCGGAGGCCACCCAGGCACCGGTGGTGTGCGTAATGCATTTTTCCCCGCGTCACAAAAAAAAAAAAAAAGGTTAGGTTAGGTTGAGTTGGACGGCAGGCTCTTGCCGGCCTCTACCAGTCGCCGGCGTCCGCCCTTGGCGGCGGACAAAAAAGTGTTGGAGCGTCCGTCAAGAGGGAACACTCCGGCTCAGCAAACTGTGGTGGCCCCAACGACGCTGGCGCCACCGGCTAACATGCCGAAGCAGGCCAGGCAGGCGAAGGGGGCGAAGCCAGCACCCCTGGCTCCACCGTCGGGGATCCGAGCTGCGGAACAGTTCCCGGGGTCATCCCACCATGAGGACCCGCTGGTCATGGAGGAGGGATGGACGACGGTGGAGAAGAAAGCCCGTAAGCCGCCGGCCAAGTCAGTGCCTGCCAAGACGGCTCCTGCGGCCGGGAAAGCTAAGCACCCCAAGGCGCCGAAGACTCTGGCCGTCGTACTGACACTGAAGCCGGAGGCGGTAGCCGAGGGGGCAACGTACTCGGGGGCGCTCGCCAATGCAAGGGCCAAGATCAACCTTGGAGAACTGGGGATCGGCCCTTGCAAATTCAGGAGGTCAATGGCGGGCGGCTGCGTGCTAGAGCTCCCGCAGGAGACGAGCGTGTCGCAGGCGGACGCACTGGCGGCCAGAATGGGAGAGGTGCTTGGGGATGCGGGCAGGGTCACCCGCCCCACCAAAATGGCGGACCTTGGAGTGACCGGGCTTGACGACTCGGTCACCGGCGAGGAACTCCGGGTGGCGCTGGCTGAGAAGGCTGGCTGCCCCCCGGAGAAGATAAGGGTGGGCGCTGTCTCTATGGGAGGCCAGCGAATGGGGTCGGCCCTGGCCTCATGCCCTGTAGAGGCAGCGGAACGGCTGGTGGAGGCGGGGCGGATTTGTGTTGGCTGGAGTGCGGCCACGGTCCAGCTCATTGAGCAGCGCCCTATGCGCTGCCACAGGTGCCTGGAGGTTGGACACACCCAGTTCCTGTGTCCCTCCAAGAAAGACCGAAGCAGTTTATGCTACAGGTGTGGTGTCGAGGGACACCTGGCAGCTGGGTGTACAGCCCCGCCCAAATGCGCCGTGTGCAAGGTCCGCGGTCTGCAGTCGGCGCACAGGATGGGGGGACCGCACTGCAATCCCCCACCAGTCAGGGGCCGCCCTGTCCTGGCGACCAGGGCACCGGCATCGCAGGCCTCCCCCCCCCCACGAGTGACACCGATGGACACTAATGCCCAGTAGGTCCATCGGTGAGATTGTGCAGGTTAACACCAACCACTCCGTCGCGGCGCAGGACCTGCTGTGTCAGACGATGGCGGAGTGGGGGGTGGATCTGGCGCTGGTGGCGGAGCCCCACCGCGTGCCGTCGTCCCGGAAGTGGCTCGGGGCGACGGACGGCACGGCGGCGATTGTGGGGGTTGCTACCGCCGCAGCCCCACCTCTCATCCCGCGGGAGAGGGGACCGGGATATGTGGCGGCGCTCTGGGGGGGAGTGGTGGTGGTCTCCACCTACTTTTCGGGGAACCGCAGTAGGGCCGAGTTTGAGCGGTTCCTGGCTGCGGTGGAGGGAGTCGTGAGGAGGGCGGCTCCCCACCCTGTACTAGTGGGTGGAGACCTCAATGCGAAGCACCGGGCGTGGGGGTCCCCGGTGCAAAACCCCTTCGGCGAAGACCTGGCGACGTGGGCTGTGGCTTTGGGGCTCCGGGTGTTGAACAGGGGCAGCACGCCGACCTGCGTGAGGTGGCAGGGTGAGTCGGTCATCGACGTCACCTTTGCCTCCTCCGCGATTGCTGCCCGGATGGTGGGGTGGAGAGTAGTGGCGGACGTCGAAACCCTATCGGACCATCGGTACGTCCGCTACGGACTCTCCACAGCTGGACCCGGGGCCCCAGTACATCTGGGCCCTGTCGCAGGTGAGCCCTCCTTTAGGAGGTGGGCGCTCGCCAGGCTTCGCCGAGACGTCGCGGAGGAGGCGGCTACAGTCAGGGCGTGGGCCGAGCCTCCTGCCCAACTTGTCGGGGACGCGGAGGGCATGGCGGAGTTGTTTGCCGACGACATGCGGGTCGTCTGCAGTTCTGCCATGCCAAGGGCCCGAACCAGTATGGCAGCGAGGCGCGCCTACCTGCGTAGCCGCAGGCGCGCCAACGGGGGGCCGGATGGCGATGAAGAGCTCCACCAGCGTTATAGGGAGGCCCAGAGGGCCCTGCGGACAGCCATCCGCGGGGCAAAAGCCCAAGCTGGGGAGCGATTCATCGCTACCCTAGAGAGGGACCCCTGGGGTAGGCCGTACAGGGTGGTGAGGGGGAAATTCTTTGACATGGCCCCCTCCACATCCTGTATGGAGCCCGTGCTGTTGCGGAGGGTCCTGGATACGCTCTTTCCCAGCCCGGGACCCTTCGTTCCCCCCCGTATGCGCGCGGCAGCCGCCCCCACCACCTTGGAGGATGGGATGGACGGGCCCCCGGTGTCAGACCTCGAGTTTGAAACCGGTCTGGACAGGCTCAGGTCTAGGAAGAAGACGCCGGGGCCGGATGGAGTGCCCTCCAAGGTGATGGCGATAGCCCTGGGGCCCCTGGAGGAGCGGTACCGGGCGGTGTTGAACACCTGCATCGCGACGGGCCGCTTCCCCGGGATATGGCGGGCTGGGAGGCTCTGCCTCCTGTGCAAGGATGGCCGCCCTCCGGACTCTCCGTCGAGTTTTCGGCCGCTGGTGATGCTGGATGAGTCCGGGAAGTTCCTCGAGAAGATCATCGCTTCCCGGATCACCAAGCACTTGGAGACCGGCGGCCCGGACTTGGCGGAGTGCCAATATGGCTTCCGGACCGGTCGGTCCACGATGGACGCGGTGGCTCGCCTCAAGGTGTGGACTGAGGCAGCCACAGCAAGGGGGGAGGCTGTAGTAGCGGTGTCTCTTGACATCGCTAACGCGTTCAACAGCCTCCCCCACGAATGCATAGAGGAGGCACTACAGTTCCACCAGGTGCCCCTCTACCTCCGTGTCCTCGTGGCGGACTACCTGCGCGAGAGGGTGGTCCTCTACGAGGATTCGGAGGGGTGCGTCCAATCGTGGGCCATGCCGGCGGGGGTGCCCCAGGGTTCAGTGCTTGGCCCCCTGCTCTGGAACCTGGGGTACAACTGGGTCCTCCGCGGAGCGCTCCTGCCGAGGATGGAGGTGGTGTGCTTCGCGGACGACACCCTGGTGGCGGCCAAGGCGCCGAGCTGGGAGGATGCGGTACACCTGGCGTCGGTTGGCGCCTCCCTGGTAGTGCGGCGCATACGTATGCTGGGGCTGGAGGTGGCGCTCGCCAAGACGAAGGCGTTGGCCTTCCGTGGCCCCCGTGGCGCAATCCCGGGTGGGCTATGCGTCCGAGTAGAGGGGGTTCGTATCCCGGTCGAGGTGCAGATGAGGTACCTTGGCCTGGTGTTGGACCCCCGATGGAGCTTCGAGGAGCACTTTAAGCTCCTCGCTCCGCGGCTGTGCGCAACTGCAGCCGCCCTCGGGCGCGTTCTCCCCAACCTGGGAGGGCCTGGGTCGCCGTGCCGTCGGCTTTACCATGGAGTGGTGAGGTCGATGGCACTGTATGGAGCTCCGGTTTGGGCGGAGTGCCTAAATCCCCACACGAGGGCACTCCTGCGCCAACCGCAGCGGGTGATTGCGACCCGGGTCATACGATCGTACCGCACGGTCAGCCACGGGGCGGCCTGTGTCTTGGCGGGCACACTTCCTTGGGAGCTGGATGCCCAGGTGCTCGCCCGGGTGTACCGCAAGAGGGTGGCGGCGAGGGAGCGCGGAGCGCTTCCCACTTTGGAGGAGGTCGGGCAGGAGCGCAGGCGTGCGCAGAGAGAGGCCCTGGAGCTGTGGGGTGACTCCATGGCCTCCCCAGTTGCCGGTCACCGGACGATCGAAGCGATTCGTCCGGTATTGGAGGAGTGGGTTGGACGCCGGCATGGCAGCCTCACCTACCGCCTGGTGCAGGTTCTGACTGGGCATGGCTGCTTCGGCCATTACCTGCACCGAGTCGCCCATCGGGAGGAGACGGCGAGGTGCCATCATTGCGCCTCCCCCGATGACACGGCCGAGCATACATTGGTAGAATGCCCGGCTTGGCGGCGAGAGCGCCGCGAACTACGCGCGGCGCTTGGCGGGGGATACCTCTCCCTTCAAACCATGGTTAGAGCCATGGTTTGCAGTGAGACGGTATGGGAGGCTGCCGCCTCCTTCTGCGAGTGCGTGATACTGCAGAAGGAGGCTGCGGAGAGGGAGCGGGAGGAGGATGCTCTAGCCGCTCCACTCCGACGCAGACGGGTGGGTCGAAGAAGGCGGGCGCACGTCCGTCTTCTTTGGGTTGCTCCCGCACATGGAAAACATCGGCTGCCTCGTCTGAGGATTGCCCCGGTAGCCCCGGGTAATCCTCCTTTGGCGTAAGCCCTGGCATAGGCCGGGGCCCACCCCTGGGAGAGACCTGGTGAATTGCCACAAGGCAGAGCCCAGATCTCTCCCACATAGGGTTCGAGGGGCGACCAAGGAGTTTTAGTGGGTATTCCCGGTGCTTCTCACCGGGCGAGTCCCACTCACGTCTTTCTGTCATACTTCATCTTTCATACTCTGGTGGGTGGGACTCCCACTGACCCTACTACTGTTACGGTTATTATTTATTTATTTGGGGGGGAGCAACAAGAACACAATTTCCTTTATTCGGATTGTTTACATGGTGCGGATCTTAATTCTATTATTTTCTTACTTGCTATTTATTTTACATTATTTTTTATTTTTCTGGTTTTTCTAGGTTAATGTTTTACTTTAATATACGTACATATTATGAAAACATTATTTGCTTAATACTACGTCTTATTTCTATTCTTTAAAACTTTTACAACTCTGACACAGTATTGTAGGAATTTTTCTCTCTTTTTGCTACGCATTATTTCCGCTGCGTTCGCGACCACTATGTCCATTTCGATCTCTTCGGCGAGTTGATGTCTTGCTGCCGCGTGAATCGGGCAGTCGAAGATCACGTGGGGCACTGTTTCATGTTGGTCTGCATCACAGAGGCACGATGGACTCCCCTTGCACTTAAACCGATGCAGATACTCTGAAAATCCACCGTGCCCCGTTAGCAGTTGAGTAGTTTCGCTGGTGATGGTAAGTCTTTTGGTGATACTGTATGCTGTCTTTACGTCTGGGAGGAACAGCTTGGTGATGCCCGCAGTCTCGCCCGTGATGTATCTCCTGTTCCATTCCTCAAGGGTCACTTGGGGAATGAAACAGGATACGCATCGTAGTTTGGCTTGCGCTTTAGACGTAGAGCTGCCTCCTTTGCCAAGGTATCCGCTCGCTCATTGCCCTCCATCCCGACATGGGCTTTAATCCAGGTCAGAGCCAACTCTTTACCTTGCTCGTGCAACTTTTTGATATTGGCCCTGGCCTGGACCGCTAGCGGGTGGAGACTGTCATAGTTCTTTACTGTCAGGAGGGCGGCCATGGAATCGGAGAATATCCCGTAGGAGGCAGCTCTCATCTTCAGCGCTTCCTCTGTTGCCCTTGTTATCGCGAGTAGCTCGGCCTGGTACACAGTGCAGTATCGCGGCAGGGCCAGCCTGACGCTTCCAATCTCCATTCCGTCTTTCCATACGGAGAGAGCCGCACCGACTTTTTCCTCCAGCTTACTCCCGTCGGTGAAGATGGAGATTTCCGGCTTATTAAGAGCGTCAAACTGACCCTGATCCGCGACGACCACTAGCTCCATGCCGATGCGCTCCACTGGATGGGGCAACTCGAGTGCTGAAGCCATTTTTTCCACTTTCCCACCGCACAGGTCTGGACGCGTTTCTCCTTTCTTCGCCTTATATAATTCTGCTGCCTCTCGGACTCTCAGGTCGAGAGGCAGAAGTCCGGCTATTATCAGCGCCGAGTTTAGCGACACTGTGCGGTAGGCTTTGCAGACTTTTTGGACGATCCCACGTTGCACCACCTCCAGCTGCTTTCTAGTTCCCAGTTTGTTTGCGGCTGATCCCCAAACGGACGCCGCGTACAGCACCACAGGTTCGACAGTCGCCACGTATATTAACTTTATTACGTCCGGATTTAAGCCCCAGCTAGTCTTCGCCGCTCTACTCAACTGTTTGTATACTCCTATTGCTCTCCTACAAGCGTTCGCGACATGTCCATTAAATGTCAGTTTGTCGTCGATTGTGACACCCAATATTTTCAGCTCGTTAAACATGCTTATGTCGGTCCCGCCCATCTCGAGGCGTGGGGTGTCGTACTTAAGCCTTCGCGTCAGAACCATGGCTTTGGTCTTCGAAGGACCGAACACTAGTTTATTCTGTACACCCCACTCCTCGACATGCCGAAGCGCGACATTTGCACTTCGCTCTATCTCCATTGCTGTGTCACCATCGAAGACCAACACGACGTCGTCGGCGAACGCCTGGCAGTGGCATCCTATCCGATCCAGGTTCCTCAGGAGGGGATCCAGGAGCATGTTCCAGAGAATCGGACCCCCTATAGAGCCCTGGACGCAGCCCTTATGCGTCGCTCTGCAGTGCTCCTCCCCGGCGTATCTCACCCTGACTCTCCTGTCCCGAAGATAGCTGTCTATGGTCCTCCTCAAGTTCAATGGACACTTTTCCTCAGCCAAACGGACTCTTATTTTTGGCCACCAGGCGTTATCGAAAGCCCCCTCTATATCTAGTGAGACAAGTGTGACAATTTTCTTTTGCCCCAGTTTCTCCTGGATATGTGACACCAGATTATAGAGGGAGTCCTCCGTGCTACGCTGAGGCATGAATCCGTATTGGCGAGTACTCATCCTTGGTAGCAGGTAGAACTTGAGGCGGGCCACTAGCAGCTTCTCCAAGATCTTACCGAATATCGGCAGTAAACCGATCGGTCGGTAAGACCTCGGAGTGGTGTAGTTGTTCTTGTCTGGCTTCCTAAGCACAACAACCACTGCCTCTTTCCATGCCTTGGGGAAGTGACAGAGCTCGAGACATTTGTTCAGGAGAGCCAGGAAGAGCTCCGGGTCATGCGCTATTGCCTGAGAGCAGATGTCTGCGGTGAGGCCGTCCCCACCCGGGGCTTTCTTGACATTGAAAGACTCACATACAGCTATGAGCTCCGACTTTGTGAACGGCGGGTCGCAGGATTCATCTTGGTTCCCGTCGTTCACTTTCTCCGCTTTCACCCTGATGTTAGCGTGGTGAGCTGTATCCTCTGTCATGTGATCCCCAGGGTAGAACGCCTCAGCCAGCCACCGCGCCGATGCTTTCGCATCCAGGACTTTGCCGTCTTTTACGAGCATGGGGTCCTCTTCCCTTTTTACTGTTCTGCCTATTACCCTGTAGATCCCCTCCCATACCCCTTCCTTGTCCTGTTTTCCACAGAAGTTTTTCCAGCTCCTGACTTGGGATCTAGCGGCCTCCGATTCATACTCTTCTTTTTGTTTCAGGTACTCTTCTACGACCCTCGACCTCCTAGCAGGGGCAGCGCAGCGAATTCTTCGCTTCTTGGTGGCGACCTCCCTCTTCAGCCTGTCAAGATCCTCGGACCACCACGGGACGGTAAGTTTTTCGGTGACCTTTTTGGGGGGAATCGATAGCGCACACGCTTGTTTAACTATGTCAGTGTATTCTTCAACAGCTGAGTCCAATTTTTCTGCGCTATCGATTCTCCCTATTTTCTCTTTGGTGAACTGGTTTTCTTCTAGTATTTGGGCAATTCTGGTTCTATATTTGGCCCAGTCGGCTTTCTTTGTGTTGTAAATTCTAGTTGTTCTATTTACTATTATCCCTTTTTCCCTTTTCAGCCTAATTGAGAACGATATCCCGTTGTGGTCCGAGCTAGTCAGCTCCCCTCTTCGACTTTCCAGTTGTCCACCAAGTCCAGTAGGTCGACTGAGCTCACTGTCACGTCGACGTGGCTGCTATAGCGCTGCTGCCCCCTGATGGTGTCGAAGGTCGGAATTTCCCCTGTGTTGAGTACGTTTAGGTTCAGCTCCGCTATGGCGCCCAGCAGTTCCTCTCCCCTGTGGCTCGTGCTCGGGCCTCCCCACCACGTACTTTGGGCGTTCATGTCTCCCCCGATGATTAACTTTTTGGTCCCTATTTTAGTCTTTATCTTTTTCAGATGTTCCAGGTAAGGTTCCAGAGGCTGGTCGGGCTCAAAGTATGTGGAGACGAGGACGATCTCCCAGTCACCGGTTTGGACTCCCAAGACTACAATGTTATTCGTCGTCAGGTCCGGGTATTGGACGACCTTCATGTTACTGTTGAACACTGCTACGGCGGCTTTGACGATCCCTTTGTCCTCCCCGGTGTTCTGGAAGATCCTAACTCCCTTTCGGCCCCTCATGCGCCTCTCGCCGCCAACATAGGGCTCTTGGAGGAGCGCCAGCGCCGTTCCTCGTTTATCTGCCTCAATGAAGAGCTCCTCTGTTGCCAGTTTCTTCCTTTGTAGGTTGGCTTGAAGGACTTTGTACGCGGTTAGGTTTCCGTGGGGGCCCTTAGCAGTATGCCACAGTGGATCTCGCCAGCTGGTCCCACTTTCGTCTTACTGGGCATTCGGAGCTGAACGCATTGTGGGTGGCATTTTCTATGCCCGCCCTGGTGCAATTCCTGCATGTCGGCGGTTCCCCAGTCAATCTCTCGCTGCAGTCGGCCCTCAGGTGGGGGCCGCCACAGTGGCTGCATAAATCTGCGGCTTCCTCGCAGAAGCGCTTCCCGTGCCCATACCCCAGGCAACGGGTGCATTGCACCAGGGGCGAGTGGTCTTCCACCTTTATTCGCTGGAGATCAATTCTTGCGTAACCCTTGTCGGTTAACCTCCTCCAGATGGCCGGAGAAGTGCTGACAATTATATGGGAGGCATGTGGGTTACGCGTCTTCTTCCTGTATTTGATCTCCAGTCTGGAGTCCTCCGGTCTCAGATCGTTGAAGATTCCGGGGTTTTGATTTCGTAGGGCCTTGATTACGTCATCATCCGTATTAATTTGGAAGACGTCCCTTAGTATCAGCAGTGGGTCCCGGTTTTTGACCTCTTCTACCACCAATTCCGTTCCCTCCTTTTCCAGCTTTTCCTTAACCTTGTTTCTGTCTTCCTCTGTTTTGAACCCCATAATGATTTTTCTGTCCTTGGCTTTCCGGACTTTTTCAACCTTGACCCACCCCTCTTTAGCTTCCACCGCCTTTCTTATCTTGTCTAGGACTTCTTCCCCGGTTTCAGTCTCCACCTTCGAGGTGATCACCACCGAATGCAGAGTACTGCGCTTCGGCGGTGACCCCCCCGCAGTCGCCGTCACCGTGGCGTAAGTCCTCTCTTTGGTGGTATGTTCCCTCTGGTTTTCGAGGAGTGCCTTGAGCTCCTCCATACGCTTGGTGTTTTCCATAATGAGGAGTGTATGTTTTTGGAGCTCCTCTTTTAAGGTTGGGTCTTGGGCTTCCGAAGGGGGATCTTTGTTGGTCGGTTTCTCCGGCCCACTATTTTCCTCCTGTCCTGTTTCGTTTTTCGGACCTCTCCTTTTCAGGTCGGTCTCAGCGTCCTTGACCAGCTGGTACAACCTCTCCACCGACTCCAAGACAGCCGCCTTGATTTCATTTTTTGTGTTTCGAGAGTTGTTTATGTGCAATTTTGCTTTGTTTAGACAAGCTCTCGCTTCCGCTATGCGATCAATCGGCTGCTTCTTCGGCGAGCTGCGGGTGTCGGTTGAGGTTCTACGTACCTCAGCCGTCTTTATGCTTGCTGGAATCCTCGCTCCTTGCTTCTCTTTTTCGGGGCCTGCCCGAGACGTCTTTTGTGTGGCAGGGGGCGTGGTCTCTGATTTAGCAGCCTCCCATTCGCCGATGCTCCTCCTTACATTGGAGGTGGTCGGGTTTGTTACTTTTGTATTATTTATCCGCACCACTGGTCTTAGATGGGGTCCGCATGGCCGCAAACATGCTGGAGGTATGCGTTCAATAATAATACTAGCAATACTAGCGTCAAGTTGTAAAAGTTGTAAAGTTGACAATCTTAACCTATGAGCCGTTACTGTAAACGGTATCGGCACCTTACTTCTAAACTATATACTACGGTCGCTCTACTAGGCAGCAGGGTTTGCTTAAAAAACGAAAGAAATTTTAAATGTTTGCAAAAGGTAGAGTCGCACTCCAGACTCTTGTCACTACCCCGTTTTGCTGCCCAGTACAGGTGGCGCTAGTTCCTGTACAATATCTGCGAGAAATCGCTAAACTTAGGTAGAGTTGTTTTTCACCGGATTGTAGAGTCGATAGAGTCAATCTGTTGCGCTGCACCGATGCGGGTTCCTTGGTCAATACGGTGAGTACGAAAAATTTCGTCCCACTGTCCAAATTGTGAGTGGCAGGGGTCAAATTCCCACTGGCTCTAGGTAGAGCGGGTTTGACGGGATGGCCTGGTAGAGCTCGTCGAGCCCGTCACGACGACACCTCGCACGGCCGGTTAGCCCCAACGGTTCCCGAGCTACAGCCGTCCGAAAAATCCAGAAGAAGAAGAAGGATTAAAAAACCCAACTGGTTCTTGCCTATAACTCGGGAACCCGTGGTCCGATTTCGTCCGCGCTTGGACCGCCGCAACCTGCCCACCGAGCCCCACCCGTTCCCGCTGTTTGTTGACTTATAAATTTTTGACTCTACAATCCGTTGAAGTACCCGAAATTATAAAAATATACGCCGGGCGTCCTAGTATAAAGAAGTCCCGTCCCTCTACGAGCTCCGGTTCCGGAGATATCGGGGCCCAAAGATTTTCAAAATGGCCGCCGATCTGTCAAACTCTGACTTTGACTTGCGATATCTCCCGAACCAGAGGTCGCAGACCAGCGGTTCTTGGGTTGAAACAGGCTGGATTCACCCCCTCTTTCCGGTCAGACCGTTTCCGGGTGTCAAAAAATTTTTGGGCGGAATCCGCCCAAAAGTCGACGGTACGGTTGGAGGGGATGACCCACAACCCGCTCGCCCAATCCGCAACTCTCTACGCCCAACGGTTCAGGAGTTATGTTGATTTTAGAAAAACAAAGATGGCCGCCCAACTGTCAAAGTTGGGCGAAAAATGCCTCTAACTCCTCAACCGTTGGTCGCAGAAGGTCCGGGTTTTCTCTGGGCAGTCTGGCTCCACCAGCCCTACCCTGCTGATGCGGTTAGAACGCTATTCAGCGATTTCCCTCCAATTTGACTTTTTCGGCCCGGGCTATTTTCTACACACAATTTCAAAGTGTACACCGAAAGTCCGGTGTTTCTATGTTCAGCGGTACGCGAGCTATAGAATTTTTAAACTTTTGGTTTTAATTTTAAATTTGGTTCTAAAATTTATAATCTTTAATTTTGAAGTTACAGGGCCGGTGTTTGGGGATTATCCCTTCGCACTGGTGCTTTTAGGCACCCCCCCGTGGTCAAAACCTAATATTTTTATATTATTTCTGAATAATTGCCAAAAAACAGTTAAAATTCTATAGTTCGAGAACCGCTGGGCCAAAAAATCTGAAAAATTCAGGGTATATTGTACTAAAGGTATACTATGATCTAAAATTAACAGCGATTGTGTTTTACTAATTTTTTTTTTTTTTTTTTAAATCAATTTTAGTTTTAAAAATTTTTCACTTTTTTTTTTTTTTTTTTTTTTTTTTTTTTTTTTTTTTAATTATTGTCTTTATAATTTTAATTTGAAAATTTTGCGTTTGCTGCTGTAGATTCTTCCAGTGAGCGCGCCAAAGATAGCAGTTCAAGAATTTTAATTTTATTCTTAGTTCCTGAGTTATTGTAGGCCAAAGTTTGATTTTTCTATAGTTAATAATAAATTTTCCTTCTAACTTAAAATTTTTCTTTTTGCAGATTATTTATATGGGTGTGGTGTACCTGCTCTCCGCCGGTTTTCAGCCTCCTACGACCACGGGATCTCCGACCGCATGGCCACGTGGATGTTGTTTTTTTGGCTTTTCCTCGGAGATGGTGAGTTTCCCGGGTCAGCCTGCACCACTTTTCCGATATTCGATCTTTAACCACTTTTATCGCGTGAACAAGTTTCACAAATTTGCCACTTTCAAGAAAAAGCACTTTTCACAATTTTCCTTCACTTTCCGGCTTATTATGTGAATTTTTTTGTCTTGGAGCACGTGGTTTTGCTTCCGGCACGGTCCGAGGCTCAGACAAGACTGGGTTAGGTTAGGTTAGGTTAGGTTAGGTTTTTTTTTTTTTTTTTTTTTTTTTTTTTTTTTTTTTTTTTTTTTTTGTACGTGGGGAAATGCATTTACGCACTTCGCCTCCCCCGCCGCGGGGGCAGCAGGGTCGGCTTCGTGTGGGACTCCCGGCGTAGCCGGACTACCCACTAAAACCCCACGGTGTTCCTTCTTCGCCTTAGCCGAGTCGCAGGATAGGCAAATGTATACTCACTGCGGCTCGGCAAGGGTCGCCCTCTCGCGGAGGGCCCGACTCAATATGGGGGGGCAAAGACCTGGCCCCCCTTGACTCCTCACGACGACTCTCCCGAACACGGAGGGGAGCCATCCACCACTTATCCACTCAGGGGCGGCAGGTCCCCCGACCCGCCGCCCGTGGAAACTCTAATCGGGGGCGCCAGCATACATGCGTCGCCGGCGCCCCCTCACCGTAGGCTGACGGGGTGGGAGCGCGCTATCGGCGCGCCCCCGCTCCTGCAGCTCCTCGCACGACGTTGTTCCCCTGCGCACGAAACCCGCACACAGGAGAACCGCCGCGCCGAGGGGTCCTCCCCTCCATCCACCGTCCGAGGACCGCTGTCCGAATGGACCATCACAAAGGAGCTAAGCTCCTACCACCTCGTCCGATATTAGTCAACGGCAAACACGAACTCTCGAAAGGGAACATATTTGCCGTTGTCCAGGGTGCACCAGCCCTCCCGCTTCCGGTCCCCCCCATACGAATATGAAAGGGACAAGAAACAGGAGGACCCACGTGGAGGTTTCGGACGCGCACCCCAGGTTAGGTTAGGTTAGGTTTTTTTTTTTTTTTTTTTTTTTTTTTTTTTTTTTTTTTTTTTTTTTTTTTACGTGGGGAACTGCGTTTACGCACTTCGCCTCCCCCGCCGCGGGGGCAGCGGGGACGGCTTCGAGTGGGACTACCGGCCAAACGGCCGGACTACCCACTAAAACCCCACGGTGTTCCTCCGTCGCCTTAGCCGAGTCGCAGGATAGGCAAGTGTATGCTCACTGCGGCTCGGCAAGGGTCGCCCTCTTGTGGAGGGCTCGACACAAGATGGGGGGACATATTTGGTCCCCCTCGACTCCTCTTGATGGCTCCCCCGAAACACGGAGGGGAGCCATCCGCCACTACATCCTCACTGGGGCGGCAGGTCCCCCGACCCGCCGCCCGTGGCTACTCTAATCGGGGACGCCGGCATATATGCGTCGCCGGCGCCCCCTCGTCGTAGGCCGACGGGGCGGGAGTGTGCTACCGGCACGCTCCCGCTCCCGCAGCTCCTCTCTCTTGGCCGCCATCACCTCGTGAGAAAACGAGGAGACGGCGGCCCAACACTCTTCGCTGCCGGCCATGGCTTGCACGACGGCCGGCAGCGAAAGATCCCGCCCAATTGCGTCCATAAGCGGAGCGCGCCAGGCATCCCACGCCGCACACACGGACAGCGTGTGCTCTGCCGTGTCCACGACGCCGGCCGCGCAGTGTCGACACACGGGGTCCGACTCGATCCCCACCAACTCCCACAGGTATTTGGCAAAACAGCCGTGTCCCGTAAGGAGCTGGGTCAGGAAATAAGTCGGCACCCGGTGCCGCGCCTCCACCCACGGACGCAGGACGGGGCGAATGGCCCCGACGAGCGATCTGCTCGCCGAGGCGTCCGCCAACCTGTCCGCCCACTTCCGGAACAGGACATCACGTGCCTCACGTCTCCAGCGATTGACGTGTTCCGGAAGCGGGCGTTCTCCTTCTCGGCGCATCAGGGCGCCCCTATCGTAGACCTCCGCTAGGACACCAGCCTCCAGGTCCCAGGGGAGGCTACCCGCAATCAGGCACGCCGCCTCGTACGAGACCGTGCGGTACGCCCGGGCGGCCCTCTGCGCGATGACCCGCTGCGGACGTCGCAGGAGGGTCAGGTTGCCTGCGCTGAGGGCCGGCGCCCAAATCGGCGCTCCGTAAAGCGCTTTGGAGCGCACCACACCGTCATACAGACGGCGGCAGACACCGCCCGCCCCCCCGCAATTGGGGAGCAGCTTCGCGAGCATCCCGGCATATGACACCAGCTTTGGAGTCAGCCGCCGGAAATGCTCCGCGAACCCCCATCTGCCGTCGAGGACGAGGCCGAGATACTTCAGCGTCGTTCCGACGGCAATGGAGGTGCCGCCCACCATAATACTCGCGTCGCGGGGGGGCTTAGTCCGAGGCCCATGAAAGAAGATGGCCTCGGACTTTTCCAGGGCCACCCTGAGGCCCAGCGCCCTGATGCGCCGCACCACCTGGGCCGTACCTGCAGTGGCAAGCACGGCTGCGTCCCTACACGTGGGTCCACGCGCGGTTACCAGGGTGTCGTCGGCGTAACAAAGGACGCCGACTCCACGAAGATTGGCACCGCGCAGGACCCAATCGAACCCGATGTTCCACAGGAGCGGTCCCAATACCGACCCCTGCGGAACACCGCACGTCATGTCCCTGCGGACCACTGTGCTCCGGGCCGGATAGCTAATGGCCCGGTCAACGAAATAGTCCGCAAGGACGCGCCTGAGGTACCACGGGACGTTGTGGTACCTCAGCGCCTCTTCAATCGTCGCCCAGGGGATGGAGTTGAAGGCGTTCGCAATATCCAGCGAGACAGCCAACAACACCCCCCCCTGGGCGACAGCCTCCTCCACCCTGTCCCTGAGACGGGATATGGCGTCCAGCGTGGATCTCCCACAGCGGAAGCCGAACTGGTCGCCGCTGAGATCCGGCCCATCCGCCCCAAGGCTCCCGACGAGTCGCGCAGCGAGCACCCGCTCTAGGAGCTTGCACGCCTCGTCGAGCAGAACAATAGGACGGTAGGCCGACGGCGACTCGGCTGGGCGCCCGTGCTTCCGAAGCAGCACGAGCTTGCCCGTCTTCCACCGCCGCGGGAGCCTTCCCGAAACCAAACACTCCGTCAACAGGGACAGTATCTCCTCCTCGAGGACCGGCACCACAAGGGCTAGGACCCGCCCAGGGATACCGTCCGGCCCCGGGGCGCGGTTCCTGAGTTTTAACTTCAGGACCGCTGCCCCTAACTCGGCCTCGGACACGGGCGGGACGACCTCGTCTTCCGCCGGTCCCCGGCTTGGCGCTGCCATCCGCGGTGGCACCCACTCTTCCCTCGCTGGAAACAAGGCGCTGACCACCTGCTCCAGAAAGAGTGGCTCCAGAGTCCTAGTGAGGGGAGGCGCCCAGGGTCGGAGCTTCTGGCTCACGACCTTGTAGGGGCGCCCCCACGGGTCCTGGTTGAGGCTGTCGAGCCACTCCTTCCAGGATTCCTCTTTGGCGGCCCTTATCGCCGAGCTAAAGGTTGCACGCGCGGCCCTGTACGCGGCGAATAGTTCTTCCTCGAGGGCTAGGTTTCTGATCCTCCTCCCGCGACTGCGGGTGTACCTGCGCTGAGCTGCGTGAACGAGTTTACGCAGCCCTGCCAGGTGTGGTCGCCACCAGTACACCTGCCTCCGCGGGGGGGTCGGTCTCGCCCTCCGCATCGCCGCATCGCAGACGCGAGTCAGCGCTCCTGCGAGCCACTCGCACCTCGCGTCCACGTCCAAGCCGCTTGCAGCGGCAGCCCACCGCTCGACGACGGCCGCCTCTTTGGCCAGCTCCGGGTCCAGCGTGCTAAGACGCCACCGCGGACCTTCCCCTGACAGGGGACGGCTAAAATCCATGGCCGGAGAGTCCGCGGGAGCGGAGACGACGTCGAACCGGATATATCGGTGATCCGATAGCGTCTCCACCCCCCCGATGACCCTCCAGTTTCTCGCGCGGCGGGCCAGGGCGAGACTGGCGAACGAGAGGTCGACAATCGACCCGCCCTGTCTCCGCACGCACGTGTGAACCGCCCCCGTGTTCAGCAGCGCCAAGCCCGTGGACACCGCCCAATCCTCCAAAATCTCCCCCCGGGCGTCGGTCGCCGGGGATCCCCACGCCCTAGATTTGGCGTTGAAATCCCCGGCAATCACCACGGGGGTGGGGTGCACGTCCGCCACCAGGGCTCCGACTTCCGCGAGCATCTGCTCGAAGTCGGCGAGGCTTCTGTTGGGTGAGAAGTACACCCCGATCACTGCAACGTCACCCAGCGAAGCGAGAACGCAACCGCGACCCCTCGAAACCATGCCGAAGGGGGCAGGAGCAGCGCCACCCCGCCAGGCGACGATAGCCACTGAGTCGTCCCTGTCGCCCGCCCAGTCATCCCGGGCGCGGACGCAGTACGGCTCGGCGACTATGGCTACAGTCGTTTGCCACTGCACTGCGGTCTGGATCAAGAGATCCTGGGCCGCAGCACAGTGGTTCACGTTGCCCTGCAGGAATGAGATTTTGGCCATTATTGTTGGGCCGTGTCCATCGCCTCCTCTGACGGCTGGGTGAGGGGTCTAGATTTGGCCCCTCCCGTTGCCTTCGCCACTCTAGACCGGCGGCCTTTCCCGCGAGCCATCGCGGGGCACTTTTTAGAGCCCAGGCGGTGGCCCGCCGGGGCGCCCTCCGCCGCACAGACGGAGCAACTCGGGTCTGCGTCGCAAGCGTCCTGTTTATGGCCAGGACGCCCGCAGCGGAAGCACAGTGCGCTGCGATCAACCTCGCAAGCGCACTGCGCCCCGACATGCCCCGGCACCAGACAGCGGAAGCACCGCTGAGGCCTAGGCTCGAGAAGGACCACCCGAGCGTTAGTCCACCCAACCGTCAGGCGACGGCCATCCGTCACCTTCTTGGCCGCCATAGCAGGGCACCGCACCCAGACAGTGCCTTGTCGACCAGGTGGGCGATGTATTACACCCACCTTGACCTTCTCGGGCGAGCAACCGCCCGCACTTGCGACGGCCTGGGCCACCATCTCGCTGGTGGCCGTGTCGCCCAGGCCGGTGATCCGCACCTCCGTGGCCATCTCCGGCAGGGAAACCTTGACGTCCTCACCCAGAGCTAGCCGAAGTTTTTCAGCGAGGACGTCAGCCTTCTGGGCCTTTTCAGGCCCGGCCACCTCCAAAATCCTGCCCCCAGTCACAGCCGTACGGAGGCGGATGCCGTCGATGCCGAGGCCCTTGAGGTCGACCTTCCTCTCGGCCTCGGTCATCACCTGGGCGTAGGTTACGCCCTTACCCACCGCATCCTGTCGCAGCGTCAGTACCACCGCAGCAGTGCGAGGGGCGCGGACCTTCGGGGCCTTGGGCTTCTCCTGGGCCTTAGTAGGCTTAGGCTTATCCTGCGCCGCAGCAGTGGCCGGCCTAGCCTTCTTAGGGCGCGCAGCCACCTTGTTCCACTCTCCCAGCACTGGGGGGCTTGGGGCGGAGGGCGACGGGCGCGCTTCGCGCGCGGCCTCGGCTTCGATGGCCGCAGCGCTCTTCTTCTTCTTTTTCCCCTTACCCTTGGCCCCCGGAACAGTTGCCGGGGGTAGGGGAGGGGAAGTTGAGGGCCCAGGCGTCAGATCAGGGTCCGGCAGTGGAGGCGCCACGTCCACCAAGGGCACCGCTTGAGCATTCGTCGCCACTTGCGCGGCGCGGGCGGCCGCGCGCGTTTCAGCAGCAAGCGGAGGACGCAACCGCGGCTCCGGCAGAAGACGGCCCTCAATGCCGGCGAGACGCGCATCGATGAAAAATGCGATTTCGTCACGCGTCATCGCCGGGGCAGAGGCCGCCTGCAGCTCGAAGTCCTGCATCTTCTTTTGCAGGGCGGCCAGCTCGCCCTGCAGTCGGAGCACCTCCTCAGACTCCGTGCGGGACCTCATTTCACGGGCGTTGCCCATAATAGTGCTCGCGCACTTTCGGAGGTCCCGCACGTACTGACACTTCAGCTTGGAGGACTTACGGGCGATGGAGTTAATCATCTCCACCGCTGCCTCTATTTCGCCGCTGAGCTCCGCCACACTTTTTCCGCCCAGTTCTACGGCAACTTCAGGGAGGTGGGCCTCACGCCTTTCCTTTATCTGGGAGACTTCCTCCGCAAGCTCTTCTTCGGCGCGGAGCTCGAGCTCCCTCTCCTTGGCCGCGTTGAGCTCGGCCTTGGCTTTCGCCAGGCCGACGTACTGGCCGGTTGTCGGCGGGCGACCGCGCCCCCTCTTGCCTCTAGGCTTTGAGCCCTCATCTTCCTCATCGGTGTCCGGGTTAGGGCGCTTCAGCCAGCACCGCACGTCGCGAGCACTCGTGATGGGCGAGCACGAGCGCGAACTCACCGCCATGTCGCTGCTGTCGGACTCCGACAGCTGCAACTCCTCCGGCATCTGGCGCAACACACTGTCGCACCGCGAGAGTGAGACACGTGCCTCCCTTCCTTCAACATCAGAACCATGGTTCTCTCCTCCTTCGTTTTGTTTTCATTTGATCCATATTTGATCCCACGAGTTGAGACGATCTAAATGTCGAGCCCGGGGTGACGCTCATTCCCGTATTACGTGAGGCCAAGGCATATACAACGCCGGTTGCCAGTTCCGGCGAGGTTGCAACGCTAGCGGGCAGCAATCCCCCTGCCCATGAGTACCACAGCACGTTACCAACTGCGTCCATGCGGAAGACCGTGTGTCACCACCCTGCAGACAAAAATAGCTCATCCTAAGACTAAGGTATAATTGTCGCGAGCAACGACACCCTGCCCACCACACAAGGACTAGGGGTAATTTTTTATAGAGGTTTTCTTCCTCGCAGTCCGGGCGTTGAAGCCAAGACCCCCGACCCCCTTGGCCCCTCTCTCCAGCCAGTCTGGCCCCGAAAGTCAGGTCATCTGACCCCAGAAATCACGTCGACTTTAGAGAGAGGTCAAGGGGCTACGGTATGCTCCTACTCGAAGTCAGTCTTTCGACCGACCCCTGGTCACTCCTCTCGAGCAACCCTCCTTTGGACGCGTCCACACTACAAAAGGGACAGCGCTACACTCGCGCGAACGCGCACCAGCAGTCCGATATTCGTCAACGGCAAACACGAACTCTCGAAAGGGAACATATTTACCGTTGTCCAGGGTGCACCAGCCCTCTCGCTTCCGTTCCCCCCCATACGAATATGAAAGGGACAAGAAACGGGAGGACCAACGTGGAGGTTTCGGACGCGCACCCCAGGTTTTTTTTTTTTTTTTTTTTTTTTTTTTTGTACGTGGGGAAATGCATTTACGCACTTCGCCTCCCCCGCCGCGGGGGCAGCAGGGGACGGCTTCGTGTGGGACTCCCGGCCAGTAGCCGGACTACCCACTAAAACCCCACGGTGTTCCTCCTTCGCCTTAGCCGAGTCGCAGGATAGGCAATTGTATACTCACTGCGGCTCGGCAAGGGTCGCCCTCTCTCGGAGGGCCCGACTCAATATGGGGGCCAAACACCTGGCCCCCCAGACTCCTCACGACGGCTCCCCCGAACACGGAGGGGAGCCATCCGTCACTTATCCACACAGGGGCGGCAGGTCCCCCGACCCGCCGCCAGTGGATACTCTAATCGGGGACGCCAGCATACATGCGTCGCCGGCGCCCCCTCACCGTAGGGCGGCGGGGCGGGGGCGCGCTACCGGCGCGCTCCCGCTCCCGCAGCACCTCGCACGACGTTGTCCCCTGCGCACGAAACCCGCACACAGGAGACCCGCCGCGCCGAGGGGTCCTCCCCTCCATCCACCGTCCGAGGACCGCTGTCCGAATGGACCATCATAAAGGAGCTGAGCTCCTAGGAGCCGAGCTCCTACCACCTCGTCCGATATTAGTCAACGGCAAACACGAACTCTCGAAAGGGAACTTATTTACCGTTGTCCAGGGTGCACCAGCCCTCCCGCTTCCGTTCCCCCCATACGAATATGAAAGGGACAAGAAACAGGAGGACCAACGTGGAGGTTTCGGACGCGCACCCCAGGTTAGGTTTTTTTTTTTTTTTTTTTTTTTTTTTTTTTTTTTTTGTACGTGGGGAAATGCATTTACGCACTTCGCCTCCCCCGCCGCGGGGGCAGCAGGGGACGGCTTCGTGTGGGACTCCCGGCCAGTAGCCGGACTACCCACTAAAACCCCACGGTGTTCCTCCTTCGCCTTAGCCGAGTCGCAGGATAGGCAAATGTATACTCACTGCGGCTCGGCAAGGGTCGCCCTCTCGCGGAGGGCCCGACTCAATATGGGGGGCAAACACCTGGCCCCCCAGACTCCTCACGACGGCTCCCCCGAACACGGAGGGGATCCATCCGTCACTTATCCATACAGGGGCGGCAGGTCCCCCGACCCGCCGCCAGTGGATACTCTAATCGGGGACGCCAGCATACATGCGTCGCCGGCGCCCCCTCACCGTAGGCCGGCGGGGCGGGGGCGCGCTACCGGCGCGCTCCCGCTCCCGCAGCACCTCGCACGACGTTGTCCCCTGCGCACGAAACCCGCACACGGGAGACCCGCCGCGCCGAGGGGTCCTCCCCTCCATCCACCGTCCGAGGACCGCTGTCCGAATGGACCATCATAAAGGAGCTGAGCTCCTAGGAGCCGAGCTCCTACCACCTCGTCCGATATTAGTCAACGGCAAACACGAACTCTCGAAAGGGAACTTATTTACCGTTGTCCAGGGTGCACCAGCCCGCCCGCTTCCGTTCCCCCCATACGAATATGAAAGGGACAAGAAACGGGAGGACCAACGTGGAGGTTTCGGACGCGCACCCCACCCCCCCCAGGTTAGGTTAGGTTAGGTTAGGTTAGGTTAGGTTAGGTTTTTTTTTTTTTTTTTTTTTTTTTTTTTTTTTTTTTTTTTTTTATAATCTAGCTACCACCAACATAATCGGTGCCTTTGTTTGCAACCACATTCATACCAGTTCTATCTTTTATGCTTCTCGTACTTTTATTCCACATTCTTTTCTTTCTTTCATTCCTCATCTTTTATGCTTGGTGGGTGGGACTCCCACATACTCCTATGCTATGACTATTACAACTTGGGGAAAATGACTTAGACCGATGGATATTTTATTTCTACTCACAATTTTAACTTAACCTATTCCTTACTTTTGTTACATTCTTAATCCTAGTTCTGTTGAGCTATTGCTGCTGTACATTTGTGATTGATACACGTTTGGGTTCTTATCATTCTATTACTTAGCCACTATTTCTATATCTATGTTTAATGCTATTTTTAATATTTTAACAAATATCATATAAGCATTATTTTGTTTCCAGTTTAAGTTTTATTTCTTTTGATGACAATTTTCGCTATTTTATTGCAGTAATCTAAGAATACGCTGATATTGTCGCGCTGCATCAGCTCACGCATGCTGCCTTGTGTAACTTTACATTCTATTTCCTGCTCTAGGTTGTATCTATCCAATGCGAAAACGGGGCACTCAAACAGCAGGTGTGGAACTGTTTCCTCGACTGTTGAGTCACAAATACACGAGGGGTTATCCTTGCACCGAAACCGGTTTAGGTACTCGGAGAACCCCCCGTGTCCCGTCATAACTTGAGTCGTGACATGATTCAGTTTTATCTGCCGAATTATCCTGTACGCCTCCACCGCGTCGGGAAGGAACATCTTCGTGATTTTCGCAGTGTCTGCAGCAGCATATCTCCGGTTCCATTCGTCAATCGTAGCCTTGCGAAGGCTACGCTTGACGAACGAAACCGGACACAGGTCATAGTCGGGTTTCCGTTTTTGGTTCCCGGCGGCCTCCTTTGCCAACTCATCCGCCCTTTCGTTACCCTCCATACCAACATGGGCCTTGATCCAGAACAAGGATAATACCTTGTTCTGTCGAGACAATGATGTAATATTTTCTCTTGTTTTGACTGCCAGTGGATGGAGGGACGTCCGGTTTTGGATGGTCTGGAGCGCCGCCGTGGAGTCGCTGAAGATACCGCACGCAGACATTCCTCTTTTTACCGCTTCCTCAGTGGCCCTCCATATTGCAAGGAGTTCGGCCTGGTAGACCGTGCAGTAGTCCGCAAGTTTTAGTTTGACTGTTTTGGCTTCCGAGCCACCAGTCCAGATGGATAAGGCGGCTCCTACCCTCCCGTCGATTTTACTGCCGTCGGTGAATATGCGTAAATCATATTCACCAACGGCATCGAGTTGTGCTTGGTCTACCAGTCCGACCACCTTGATCTCGCTTCCCTCCGATGGGTGTGGGCCGCTGAGGGCTGAGGTCTTCCGCTCAATCTCACGATCGCAAAGCTCCGGGCGGGGCTCCCCCCTTCTTGCCCGGTACAGAGCCGCAGCTTCCTGCACACGGAGGTCAAGCGGGAGGATCCCCGCCAGGACCAGCGCCGAGTTGAGCGATACCGTGCGGTATGCCTTGCAGACTTGCTGCGTGATGCCTCTTTGTACCGCGTTTAGTTGCTTCTTGACCCCTAGTTTCAAGGTCGCGGCTTCCCACACGCTGGCGGCGTACAAGATTATTGGCTCCACTGTTGCGTTGTAAATTATCTTGACCACTTCCGGCTGGAGTCCCCACGTCGTTTTCGCGGCCCGAGTGAGCTGTTTATACACGCCCAATGCCTTCCTACAAACATGTGCTACGTGGGATTTGAACGTCAGTTTGTGGTCTATTATGACTCCCAGGATTTTAATTTCTTTCACCATGGCAATGCCGACCCCGCCCATGTTCAGGCGTGGGGTGTCATATTTGATTCTGCGCGTTATGACCATGGCATTGGTCTTATTTGGTGCAAATTTTAATTTGTTTTCTACACCCCACCCCTGGACACGTCCGAGGGCGGCATTAGCCTGCCTTTCTATTTGCAGGGCTGTGTCTCCTTCAAATATAAGGACGACGTCGTCCGCGAACGCCTGGACGTAGTCGCCCCTCTGCTCCAGGTCCTTGAGTAGCGGGTCCAATAAGATATTCCATAAGATTGGACCTCCGACCGAGCCTTGAACGCAGCCTTTTCCTGTCTCTCTGGTATGTTCTTTCCCCGCGTACCGTATTGTGACCTTCCTGTCCTTCAGGTAACTGTCCATGACCTTTCTTATGTTCGCTGGGCACCCTTCCTCCGCCAGTCTGACCCTGATGGCCGGCCACCAGGCGCTATCGAAGGCCCCCTCTATATCCAGCGATACCACGACAACTATTTTCTTTTGATCCAGTTTTTTATTAACGTGCTTCACTAGGGTATAGAGGGAGTCCTCCGTGCTCTTCTGGGGCATGAAGCCAAACTGGCGGGGACTCATCTTAGGGAGGATGTGGTGTTTAATCCTAGCCATGATCATCTTTTCGTAGATTTTGCCCAGTATGGACAGGAGCCCGATGGGCCTATAGGCCTTTGGCGTGCAATAGTCGTCCCTGCCAGGCTTTTTGAGAATGACCACAACCGCCTCCTTCCATTTCTTGGGGAAATGACTGAGCTGGAGGCACTTGTTCAGCAGGGCAAGGAAAGCTGCAGGGTCGGCTTCGATGGCTCTAGCGCAAACGTCGGCTGTAAAGGCGTCGATTCCTGGTGCTTTTTTGGTATTAAATGACCCGTAGGCTTGCTGGAGTTCGGCCAGGGTGAACGGTGGATCACAGGGTTCTGTTTGCTTCTCGTGATTTACTTCTTCTGCCTTCTTTCTGATTCTCCTGTGATGTGCGTTGTCCTCGCTCGCATTGTCTTCCGGGTAGAAGGTGCGAGACAGGAGTTCCACCGATCCCCGGGCGTCGAGGGTCTTCCCATCTTGTTTCAGAAGCGGGTCTTCTTCTCTTTTTTGCGTTCGCGCTATTACCCTATAGATGCCGTCCCATACGCTTTCCCTGTCCTGCCTCCCACAGAAATCCTTCCAGCTGTCGACAATGGCCTTTGCTACCTCGGCTTCGTACTTTTCTTTAGATTTAACATAGTCCTCGACAACCATGGCTCTCCTGACAGGAGCGGCGTTCCTAATTCGTCTCTTCCTGGTCGCTACTTCTTTCTTCATTGCTGCCAGTGTTTCGGACCACCATGGCATGTCTATCTCGTCTCTTGGCTTCTTGCTCGGTATTGATGTTGTGCAAGCCTCTGTGATTGCCTCCGTGTACTTGTCAACCGCGGCCTCCAGCTCATCGACAGAACCAATACGCTCTATCTCCTTCTCGGACAGTTTATACTCAGCTTTAAGCTGGGTGAATTTCTTCAGGAATTCCACCCAGTTAGCCTTTTTGGTGTTGAATTTTCTTGTGGTTCTGTCGATGATTATACCTTTGGCTTTGGTGAGACGTATGTTATAGATTATGCCATTGTGGTCCGAACTCACCAGCCCTTCATCCACTCTCCATTGCTCGACCAGATCCAGAAGACTTGTCGAGCAGGCGGTGATATCGACGAACCTCTGGTAATGAACGCCGTTCCTTATGGTGTCGAATGTTGGCTTGGTTCCGTTATTAAGCACGTGCAGGCCCATGTCTCCGAGGGCTCCGGCCACGTCGTTTCCCCTGTGATCGATTTTTAGACTGCCCCACCAGGTGCTCTTCGCATTAGCGTCTCCTCCCACTATCCACTTTTTGTGGCCCACTTTCTGCTCTACTCGCCGCAGTTGGGTCAGGTAGGGCTCGACCGGTTGGTCTGGTTCAAAATAGAACGAGACCAGAGTGATCTCCCAGGACACGGTGTGGATCCCCACCACCACGATGTTGTTGGTGGTGAGTTCTGGGTATTGGGTGACAGCAAGGTCTTTGTCAAAGACAGCAATAGCTGCCTTCCTTCTACCCTCACCCACCGTGTTCTGGTAGATCCGCACACCTGGTCTTGAGCCCATCCTGTCCCCGCTGCCCACATAGGGCTCTTGGAGGAGCGCCACCGCTGCTCTTCGTTTTTGAGCTTCGATCATTAGCTCTTTTGTTGCCAAGTTTTTCCGCTGCAAATTAGCTTGGAGCACCCGGTAGGAAATGGTATCGCCCGGGACAACCTTAGCAATATGCTATTGTAAGCCGTGCCAGCTCGTCCCGCTTCCGGCGAACCAAACAGTCCTGGCTGAAGGCGTTGTGTTCATTGTCATACTGGTCAGTCCGGACGCAGTTTCGGCATTTGGGTGGTACTCCCGCCATCCAGTCCGCGCAGTCTGTTTTCAGATGAGGCCCTCCACAATGACTGCAGAGGTCCGCCGGCTCCTTGCAGTACCGCTTTGTGTGGCCGTAGTCCAGACAGCGGCTGCATTGGACCAGCGGCGACTGGTCTTCTGTCTTAATCCTCTGCAGGTCGATGTGCACGTAGCCCTGTGTCGTTGCCCTCTGCCAAACCTTTGGCGAGACGTTCAGGACCACGTGGCTTGTGAGCGGATTCCGGGCCCTTCTCCTGTATTTCACGGACACTCTATCCTCTCCTTCATTGAGGTCCGTGAATAGGGACCGATTTTGATTTTGGAGAGCCTTTTTTATATCCTCATCCGTATTGGCCGATAGGACGTCTTTAAGGATCAGGAGGGGGTCCTTGTTCTTAATGTCCTCGACGGTGAGGTCCTTTCCTTTTTGGGCAATTCGTTCCTTTACCTTATTCCTCTCCTCCACCGTCGCGAACCCCATGATGACCTTCCTATCCTTCGCCTTCCTGATCCTCTCTACCTTCACCCAACCTTCCTTGGCCTCGACTGCCTCTCTTATTTTATTGAGTGTCTCTTCCCCGGTTGTACTTTCGTCTTTTGATGAGACCACAACGGAGTGTAGAGTGCTCCTGGTTGTGTTCCTCTTCCCACTGCTGGCTGCCGTTATGTTTGCATAGGAGAGGTTTTTCGCTTGCCCTATTTCCTCTCTATGGTCGTTTAGTTTGATGTTAAGTTCGGCAATCTTCCTATTCGTCTCCTCCAGTAGTTTGGCGTGTTCCTCTAATTTTCCCAGCAGTGGGTTGGGCTCGGTTTTTGCGGTCGGAGTACGGTGGATCGGTTTTTCTGTGACCTTTGTGTTGGTTGCAGTTGCGGTTTTGGGAACCTTGTTCATTGCTTCTGCCTCTTTCACCAACTGATAAAGTCGGTCTATGACCTCAATGACCACGACTTTAACCTCCTTCTTCATCGACTTGAGGCCATTCAGGTGGTATTTTGCCTTGAGTAGCTTAGCGTGCGCCTCAGCTGTGCGGGTGGCGTAGCGCTTTGGGCTATGTTGTTCGGCCGCTGTCGCCTCACTCGATCCAGGCCCTGTTTTGGCGGTCCCTCTCGCTGGCGCTTGGTCCTTTGTGGGGCCAGGGTCCTTCGTTCCCTTGGTTATCGTTGGGGTGGGATCAGAGTTGGCCGCTTCCCATACGTCAATGCTGCGGCGCACTGTGCTTGTTTTCGGAGGTGCTGCTCCGGCTTCCGCCGATGGACTGGGAGTTTTCCTCGTACCAGTTGGTGTTGTTGAGACTCTTTTACTCTTCCCGTCCGGTGTCCTAAATCCGAACATGTTGGGGCAGTTGGGTGTGTCGGTTCCGCGGTTTTGTAAAAGTTGTAAAGCAGCCGTGCGTGAGCCGACACAACGCGTCAAATTGTACAGTATTTAAATAAAATAAAATAAAATAAAATAAACACACAGGAAATATACACAGACAATATTGCAGGAAAAGTTAAAAATCTAAGAGTCACAGACTCTTGTCAGGGTTTTCTGTCAGTCCACACAGGATGTCACCTATGTGTTGGTCCTGTCTTTGCTTCTACAGGTTTCCGCGGACCGCAGAAAGTAACACGAAAAGAAAGCAAAATAAATCGCGGTTCCGAAATGTAGAGTCGGTCTACGTATTTCTTTGACCGCTACACAGTAGCAGGCGCTCCGTCTATACCAGTAGGAGAAAAAATTTTCCTCCTACGGTCAATATTTTGGCCTGTGGCCGTCAATGTCTCTACCGCTCTACGTAGAGTCGATTTATATAGCTCAGCGGATAGAGCTCGCCGAGCCCTTTCCAAAAACCCCAAACACGGCTGGGTTAGCCCAAGGGGTTCCCCAGATACAGTCGTTCGAAAATCCGAAGGACCAAGAACCAGAAAATTGGTTCTAGCTGTATCTCGGGAACCAGTGGACCGATTCCACCCGTGCTTGGTATTTCCCCGCTCTACTCGTCGAGCTCTACCCGTTCCCGTCAAAATCTGCCCTAGAAATTTTATCGCGCCCGATCCGCTGAAAACCTGCAGAAACCCTTTGTCCGGGCTGTGGGATTCACAACCAAAAAAGCCCCGTCCTTCTGCGGCCCCTGGTTCGGGAGATATCGGGATTTTAAAATTTCCAAAATGGCCGCCGAGCTGTCAAACCCCGACTTTGCCTTACGATATCTCCGGATCCAGAGGTCGCAGGTTGGTGGTCCTTGGGTTGAAATAGCCTACTTTTTTCCCCTCTTTCCGGCGAGATCAACTCCCGGGGTCCAAAAATTTTTGGGCGGGATCCGCCCAGAAGTCAGTGGTCCGAGAAGGGGGGATGTTCCTCTACCCAAATATGAAGTCCGCAGCTCTCTAGGACCAGCGGTTCCGAAGTTATGGCCACTTTAGAAAAAACAAGATGGCCGCCCTAATGTCAAAGTGAGGTGGGAAATGCCTCTAACTTCCCAACCGTTGGTCCCAGCGAGTCCGGACTTTCACTAGGAGGTTTGGCTCCACCAGCTCTACCTCGCCAATCCGGTTTCGTCAATAAAGGACGATTTTCGTCCAATTTAAGTTTCGGGGGGCGAACCGTGTACCTTATTATTTATGACTATTTTAGTCGAAAATCCGGAGTCTCTCAGTCAAACGGCCCCCGAGTTATGGCGGTTTAAAATTTTGGGTTCTAAGTTCTAGAAAAGGTTCTAAAAATGGTTCTTGCTGTTTTTAACGCTACAGGGTCGGTTCTTGGGGCCGGTCCTAGTGTAATGACACCAGTGAACACTCCCCCGCAGCCAAAAACTATATTTTTCTATTTATTATTAATTTATTTACAAAAAACATTAAAAAATACGTAACTCGGGAACCGCTGGGCCAAAAAATCCCAAAAATTCGTCAATTACATGTGAGACAGAGTACTATATTATGAAATTACACACAATTAAAATTTAAAAAGTTTCCTTAACAATTTTTAACAAATTAAAAATTTTCACTGTTTCAATTACTGTCCTTTACTTATTTGATAAAAAATTCTGGTTCTTCGGTATTAGGTTCTTCTCATAAGCGCGCCAAAGATAGCAATTGCCAAATTTTGAAATATTTGGTAGGTTCGGTGTTATTTGATGTCAAAGTTTCAATTTTGTATAGTCTGTATTAAAGCCCCCTTTTGTGATAAAATTTTTCTTTTAACGGTTTTGATATACTGCAAACATGTACCTGCTGGCTGCTGCGTTTCAACCTTCTACGACCGCTGGATCACTGACCGCATGGCCACGTGGAAGTTGTTTTTTTCAGCTTTTCTCGTTCGTGGTGGTTTTCCCGGATCAACTGACCCTGGGAAAACGTCGGGGCCAATAAGCCCTTCCAGGTGACACTTTGCACTTTCGCGAGACTCCACTGTACACTTCACCAGCTTAATTTTTATGGTCGCACTTTTGAGGTTAACGCGGAAAACGCCTTTCCCGCTTTTCCCGCACTCGCGCCGCTACTTTGCAATGTACCAGCGTGTAGGCCTCAGCGAGACGCAACTTTTGGTACTTCGTACACCGTTGTAGCTTTGAAAAAACCCACTTTTTCGAATTTTTTAATTCGGAGCACGTGGATTTCGTGCCGTTCGGTACCGAGGGTCGGACGAGACTGGGGGTTAGGTTAGGTTAGGTTAGGTTAGGTTAGGTTAGGTTAGGTTAGGTTAGGTTAGGTTAGGTTAGGTTAGGTTTGGAGGGTCTGGATAGGGACCCGTGGGGCCGACCCTACAGAGGAGCGCGGAACAAGATCCGCGCTCAGTCGGCCCCGCTGACGGAGACCCTCCAGCCGGCGTTGTTGGAGAGGATTGTCGGGGAGCTTTTCCCCGACAGTCCACGGGGCTACGCTCCCCCGAGGATGGCCCTACGTCGGACGTCGGACTCCAGAGGAGAGGAGGAGGGCGCTCCGCCGCCCGTCACCGACCAGGAGATGGAGGCGGTCGTTGACCGCCTCCGAGGCAAGAAGAGGGCGCCGGGTCCGGACGGGGTGCACGGGAAGGTGCTAGCGTTGGCTCTCGTGCACCTCGGAGACAGGTTCCGGGAGCTCCTCGACTGCTGCTTGCGGTCGGGGTGCTGCCCGGGACCCTTCAGGGTGGGCCGGCTCTGCCTTCTGTTGAAGGGAGACCGGCCCCCGGACTCGGGGTCGGCGGTTCGACCGGTCGTTCTGCTGAACGAGGCGGGCAAGGCCCTGGAGAGGGTTGTCGCCTCCCGCCTCGCTCAGCATTTGGAGGATGGCCCGGGACCGGGCCTCTCGGATGCCCAGTTCGGGTTCCGGGCCAGACGGTCGACCGTCGACGCCATAAGGCGCCTAAGGTCGGTGACGGAGGATGCGGAGCGCGAGGGAGACGTGGTGGTGGCGGTGTCGCTCGACATCGCCAATGCCTTCAACAGCCTCCCCCACAGTACCATCCTGGAGGCCCTCAAGTATTTTGAGGTGCCTCCGTACTTGGGGAGGCTCTTGAAGGCATACCTGGAGGACAGGGAGGTGTGCTACGAGGACGCGAGGGGCCAGATGGTCAGAAGGTTCGTCGGGTGCGGGGTCCCACAGGGGTCCGTTCTGGGCCCCATTCTGTGGGACCTCGCATACGACTGGGTCCTGCGGGGCCGTCTCCTCCCCGGGATGGGCGTCATCTGTTACGCAGATGACACCCTCGTCACATCCCGGGGCAAGACCTTTGTGGAGGCGGCGCGGCTGGCCGAAGTCGGTGTAGGACTGGTGGTCAGCCGTATAGAGAGGCTTGGGCTTCGGGTCCGTTTGGAGAAGACCGAAGCCCTCCTCTTCCGCGGGACCGGCAGGCGGGGCCCCCCCTCGGGAGCACACCTCCAAATAGGAGGAAGGAGGATCAGGGTGAGTGCCCAGATGAGGTACCTGGGCCTCACCCTTGATGGGAGATGGACCTTCGGCCCCCACTTCGAGCAGTTGGGGCCGAAGGTCATCAGAGCTGCGTCGGCGCTGGGTAGGCTCCTGCCCAATTTGGGCGGGCCCAGCGCCGCGTGCAGGCGGCTGTACTCCGGAATCTGCCGGAGTATGGCCACGTACGGTGCCCCCATATGGGCGGACGCCCTCTGTCGCCAAAATAGGGCCCAGCTGCGCAGAGCGCAGCGGGTCATAGCGCAGAGGGTGATAAGGGGGTACCGTACGGTAGCTTGGACGGCCGCGACCGCCCTCGCTGGCGACCCGCCCTGGGAGTTGGTGGCGGAGGTGCTCGCCGAGGTGTACAACTTTGTTGCGAGTAGGAGGGTACTCGGCGAGCACCCCACGATGGAAGAAATAGGGCGATGTCGCCAGAGAGGGCACGCAGAGATGATGCGGAGGTGGGGGGAGGACCTGGCGCAGCCGCGGTATGGTACCCGCGTTGCGGAAGCGCTGCGCCCGGTCCTGGAAAGGTGGATGCTGCGGAAACGCAAACCCCTCACCTTCCGCATGGTGCAGGTGCTCACCGGACACGGATGCTTCGGTGCGTACCTGCACCGGGTCGCGAGGCGGGAGGAGCGGCCGGACTGCCATGAGTGCGGCGCGGCCGAGGACACTGCTCAACACACACTGGAGCAGTGTCTCATGTGGTCTCGGCAGCGCCGCGATCTGCAGTCCGCGCTGGGAGACGCGGACCTCTCGCTCCCGAGCGTGGTCCGCTCCATGCTCGGGAGTGACAGGTGCTGGCAGGCGATGGCCTCCTTCTGCGAAATAGTTATGGCGCGGAAGGAGGCCATGGAGCGGGACAGGGAAGATGATCCCGTGGCTGTCCCGCTCCGGAGACGGCGGACGGGAGTGCGGCGGAGGCGCTATGCGCACCTCCTGCCGCCTCCCTAACCTGTGGGACTAGGGGTCAGGCTGGGAACCTGGCCCCATAACGGTCCCGCCGCCGGAGGGGCTGTCCCAATTTGCCGGGATGGCCCCTAGATTGGAGAAGTCCGGCCCCTTCTGGGGGGCTGGCCAGTCGCAGTGGTGCCCTGTTGCTGACAGATCCGGGGCACCACACCAACGCGGCCGATGGCAATTCGCGGGGTCGTTTAGTGGGTATACCGTCGGACAGCCGACGGGGAGTCCCACACTACCACCGGAGGCCACCCAGGCACCGGTGGTGTGCGTAACGCATTTTTCCCCGCGTCACAAAAAAAAAAAAAAAAAAAAAAAAAAGGTTAGGTTAGGTTAGGTTAGGTTAGGTTAGGTTAGGTTATATTTTTTTTTTTTTTTTTTTTTTTTTTTTTTTTTTTTTCTTGTCTCCAACATTATCGGAGGTTATTAGTAGGCTGCTACACTGTCATTCCAGTTCTCTCATTTATTCTTCTCGCAATTTCATTCCTCATACTTTATCTTCTTTTATACTTCTTCTTTCTGTCTTTCTTCGGGTGGGTTTCCCGACTATCTAGGTGTATGCTTTTTTGTTTCTTTATTTTGTAGACAACACATCATTTTTTCCTTTATTTCTTAATACACACTTTTTACATCTTACTGCTAATACTTAACCTAAACAGGGCTTTAGCTTATTTTCTATTTACATATACTCTTATCTTCTAGGCTTTTACATTTCTACATACTGTTTTAGTTTTCTATTTTTATTCTATGCTTAACGATAATATATTCTTTATATTATGTAAACATAGCTTACTTAGCTTTTATTTCGTTGTATTACCTTTTCTGCTATTTTTGTACAAAATTCTAAAAACCTCTCTCTGTCTTTACTAGTCATTAGATCTTTTATTGCTTCTGTCTTTAGCTTTAAATTTAACTCCTGTTCGAGGTCAAATCTTTCTTTGCCAAAGACGGGGCATTCCAGCAGGATATGGGGAACGGACTCCTCCTTTTCCGGGTCGCAGGTGCACGATGGGTTCTCCTTACACCTGAAACGGCTCAGGTATTCGGAGAACCCACCATGTCCCGTCATAATTTGCGTTCTTATCATTGTGATCTTTACTTGTCTCATAATTCTGTATGCGGTCACAACATCCGGGAGAAAAAGCCTAGTGATCGACGCTGTTTGTCCATTTGTGTACCTATCGTTCCACGCTTCAATAGTCCCCATTCTGATGCTTTTCCGTACGTACGAGATCGGGCACAGATCATAGTCGGGCTTTCGTTTGGAGCCCTTTGCGGCCTCTTTTGCCAAGATGTCTGCCCTTTCGTTGCCTTCCATCCCCGCGTGTGCTTTAATCCAGAACAAAGAAACAGTTTTGTTCTGGCGAGATATATTTCTCAGATTATCTCTGGTTTCCACGGCAAGGGGATGAAGGCATTTATGGTTCTGGACCGATTGTAGGGCACTCATAGAGTCACTAAAGACTCCAAACGTTAGTCCTTCCTGTTTATCGATCTCTCTCGTTGCTGTACACACTGCCAGAAGCTCAGCCTGGTATACTGTGCAGTAACTTGAGAGAGCAAGCTTGAGGGCCCTGATTTCGACGCCGCCCGTCCAAAAAGACAGAGCGGCTCCGACCCTTCCCTCAATCTTGCTCCCATCTGTATAAATGCACACGTCGAAGTCGGTTTGGGCATTTGCTTCCTCTTGATTCACCAAGCTGATTACCTCTATATTGTTTTGTTCCGCAGGATGCACGCCATTGTACGCGGAGTTCATTTTTTCCACCTCTCTATCTCCAAGGATCTGCTGTGTTATCCCCTTTCTGGCCTCGTATAACGATGCTACCTCTTTGATCCTGAGATCGAGGGGGAGCATTCCGGCCAGCGCGAGAGCTGCGTTTTGGGATACAGTACGATAGGCCTTGCACACTTTTTGTGCGACTCCCCTTTGCACTACACCCAGCTGCTTTATTATTCCCAGTTTATTTGCCGTCGGGGCCCATGCGCTGGCCGCATACAGAATTATCGGCTCCATGGTTGCGTTATATATAATTTTGATGATGTCAGGATTTAATCCCCAGCTGGCCCTAGCTGCTTTAGACAGTTTCTTGTAGACTGCAATCGCTTTCCGGCAGACATTCGCGACATGAGTGTTAAACGTTAGCTTATCATCGATGGTGACGCCCAGCAACTTGATTTCCCTAGACATGCCAACGCCTACCCCGCCCATGCTTAGGCGGGGGGTGTCGTGTTTTAACTTCCTAGTTATAAGCATTGCGCTCGTTTTGTGTGGCGCAAACTTTAGTTTATTTTCGACACCCCACGCCCGAACACGTTCGAGGGCAGCATTGGCACGTATCTCGACCTCCCGTGCCGCGTCACCATCGAATACCAGCACCACGTCGTCGGCGAATGCCTGGCAGTAGTCCCCTCGTTCTTCCAGGGCTTTGAGTAGTGGGTCCAGCAGGAGGTTCCAAAGCATGGGGCCTCCAATGGAGCCTTGAACGCAACCCTTTTGCATAGTCGTTTCCCACTCCTCGCCGGCGTATCTCACCGTCACTCTTCTGTCCGTCAGGTAGCTATCTATTACCCTCGCCAAGTTCATCGGACATTTTTCCTCTGCCAGTCGGACTCTTATGGCGGGCCACCATGCGCTGTCGAATGCTCCCTCTATATCCAAAGATATCAGGACCACTATTTTCTTTAGGTTTAATTTGCTGCGGATGTACTGCATTAGGATATAGAGGGAGTCCTCAGTGCTTCTTTGGGGCATGAATCCGAACTGGCGAGTACTTATCTTTGGCAACAGGTGGAACCTGAGACGAGCCACCAGCATTTTCTCATAGATCTTCCCGAGCACTGGAAGAAGACCTATCGGCCTGTGGGCTTTAGGAGTGGTGTAATCCTCTCTGCCCGGTTTCCTCAGGATTATTACCGTCGCCTTCTTCCAGTCCTTCGGGAAGTAGTTTAGTGACAGACACTTATTTAAGATCGCTAGGAAGAGTTCAGGGTCGGACTCTATCGCGCGTCGACAAATGTCCGCGGTGAGCCCGTCCGCCCCAGGGGCCTTTTTGGGGTTGAAGGAATCGCTCGCTTGTTTTAGTTCTGCCAGAGTGAATGGAGGATCGCATGATTCATCATGGTTTCCATCATTCACTTTCTCAGCTTTTCTCCGGGTGTTCCTTTGGTGGAGAGTATCGTTTTCATTGGGGTCCTCCGGATAGAATGTTTCCGCAAGCCATTTAGCAGACTCCTTTGCGTCCAATATTTCCCCGTCTTTTTTCAGCAGCATATCCTCTTCTCTATGTGTAGTTCTTCCTATTACTCTATATATTCCTTCCCATATTCCTTCTTTTTCCTGTTTGCAGCAGAACTCTCGCCAGCTTTCGGTCTGTGCATTGGCTGCTGCTATTTCATAATTCTTTTTATGTTCCAGGTACTCCTTCACAACCTTCGGCCTGCGGATTGGGGCAGCACACCGGATCCTGCGTTTCCTGGTAGCGACTGCTTTCTTCATTTCTTCGAGCCTCTTGGACCACCACGGCAAGGTAAGTATTTCTTTATTAGTTTTGCATGGCATTGATCTTTTGCATGCTTCTTTTATTGTTATGGTAAGGGAGTCGATGACGTTTTCGAGTTTGCCTTTTGTCTTGATTTTGTCAATATTTGGAATCGTGATGTCGTTTTCTATCAGTGAGTCTTTTAGGTGTTTGTTAAATTTCGTCCAGTCTGCTTTTTTGCTATTATAAATCCTAGTCGTTCTCTCAATTTTTACTCCCTTACTTTTTTGTAGGTGAACACTAAATACTATTGCATTGTGGTCTGAACTCGTCAGGCCCTCGTCTACTTTCCAGTCCTCTACCAGGTTCAGCAGGTCGGTGGAGCATGCTGTCACGTCAACAAAGCTAGTAAAGCGTTTGCCTCCGCGAACAGTGTCGAAGGTTGGTATTTCCCCGTTATTTAGAATATGCAGTCCAAGCTCGTCCAGAGTTCCGCACACCTCCTCCCCCCTGCTATCCACTGTTAGGTTAGGTTAGGTTAGGTTAGGTTAGGTTAGGTTAGGTTAGGTTAGGTTAGGTTAGGTTAGGTTAGGTTAGGTTAGGTTAGGTTAGGTTAGGTTAAGGTAGTTGGAGTATTGATTTGGAGCTTTTCGTGTTTTTGTGTAGGTTTTGTGGTTGTCGAGGGTTGCCCGTGGGAATTTTTTCGAAATTCCCACTGGTGACAGTTTGGGGGGGGGAAATAACTTTTTCGCGTTTTTTGGTGGATTTGGGGGTTTTGTAGGCCCAATAACACGCCCTCAAAAAATTGACGCTCCAGGTCTTCTGGAACCTGGGGAAATAGTAGGCAATACCTTACAGAGAGCACCCTGCTCTATTGGTATTGCCTCTAATTCGGCCGTCCGGAGGCCTGGGGCTGCGGTTTTTGGGGTGCAGCCTGTCTGGGGGGACGGTAGCAGGTCCGTGCTGCTGAGAGGGGGGGTCATGGGGGGGCCTGGGGGGCCCGGGGGGGGTGACGTCCCGGAGGGCCCGCGAGGGCAGGGAGTGGACAGCGAGGGCGAGGGATGGGTGGAGACGGACTCCATGGCCACCACCCTTTCGGAGTCGGAGCTGTTGCGGGGCAAGCGCCTCTTCTCCGGCTCGGAGACCGAGACGCCGGACGAGCGGGCGAAGGTGCCAACTGCCAGGCGCGGCAAGAGGGGCGGCATCGCCCCCAGTCTGGCGAGGGCCCGCAGACAGCTCAAGGAGCGCAAGGAGGAGGCCAAGGAGGCGGCCATCCAGGCGCTCCTGGAGAAGCGGGCCTTCAAGCGCCAAGGTATGGCAGTGGCCGATAGCGCCGAGGGGGTGAGCCCCGAGGCGGTGGAACGTAGCCCCGAAGGGAGAAGCCCTGAGGGGAAGGCGGTGTGCCTGGCCGATGAGGGAGCCGAGGAGCTCCTGGTGAGGGGCGACGGGATGCTGGGCGTCATCCTGGACCTCACCGGCAAGTCGGCCAGCCTAAAGGGCGGGTACGCCGCCAAAATCGCAAAGGCTGCGGGCGGGATCCGAGAAATCCTCGAATCCCTGGTGATGCGCACCGAGTCGGAGGAGACCTACCGTCTCCGAGCCGATAATGCTCGGCTGCATCGGGAGGTCTCCTCCCTGAGGGAAGAGGTCCGGGCGCATCGCCTGGAGTTTGAGGAGCTCCGGAAGGAGAAGAGGGCGCAGGTGCCGACGGGCCCGGTGGATCTCCAGACCCTGGAGTCCAACATCGCCCGGCTCGTCGGCAACTTGGTGGACGGCCGGCTCGCCGCGATCGAGTCGCGCCTGCCTCCTCCGGTGGTCGCCCGTCCGCCATTGGCGGGCGACAACTCTGCGGTGGCGAGGGCAGCGAGGGCTGCCATCGAGAGTGCAGGTCGGCCGGCGACTAAGCCGAAGAAGGTGAATGCGCCGGCCGAGCTCGAGGTACGCCCTCGGGCAAGACCGGCCACCGGAACGGGTCCCGCCCGCAGTGGGGCCCCGCAGGAGACGTGGACGAGCTTCGGCCCGTCCACATCAAGGGCGAAGCCGGCCGCGGTGACGCCGTCGCCGGCAGCAGGGGCCACCGAGGTCCCTAAGGAGGCGTGGACCGACGTGGTCCGCCGCAAGCCGCGAAAGACCGCGGCCGCCACGACTCCTGCGGCGCCAGCGCCCGTCAAGGCGTCAGCCAATGCTCCCGCAGGCAGGGAGGAGGGCAGAAAGCCCAAAGTGGTGCTCCCCGGCTCCACGGCCGTAATCCTGAAGTTACGGCCGGAGGCAGCCCAAGGGGGCGCGTCTTATGCCTCGGCCCTGCTTAAGGCCGAGCGGGAGGTGGATCTGGGGGAGCTGGGAATCGGCTCGCTCCGGATACGAAAGTCGGCGACCGGAGCGAGGCTGATTGAAGTCCCCGGCTCCACCAGCCACGAGAAGGCTGACGCCTTGGCGGCCAAATTAACGGCCGCCCTGTCCGGCGTTGTTGAAGTGTCCAGGCCCATGAAGTGCGCGGAGTTCCGCCTCACGGGTCTGGACGACGCCGCTACGGTACAGCGGGTCCAGGTTGCGGTCGCGCGCGAAGGGGGCTGCACCCCGGAGCAGGTCCGGGTGGGCGAAATCCGCCCGGACTGGCGGAACTCCAGTTCCGCCCTGATGCGCTGCCCGCTCACGGCAGCGAAAAAGCTGCTCGAGCTGGGCAGTATCGGGGTGGGCTGGAGTCGGGTGCAGCTCCACTTGCTGGAGTCGCGCCCCATGCACTGTTTCAAGTGCATGGGGAAGGGGCACACAGCCGAGCTGTGCCCCTCGAAGGAGGACCGCAGCCGGTTGTGTTATCGGTGCGGGCAGCCGGGGCACATCGCCTCCGGCTGTTCGGCCCAGGCCCGCTGTGCCGTTTGCGCCGACGCCGGGCGTAGGGCGACCCATGTGATGGGGGGCCGTTTGTGCAACCCCCCATCCATCCGCGGGAGAACGTCCCCCATCTCCCGCGGGAGTGGGCGGCAGAAGGCGCCGGAGGCTAGGATGTCCGAGTAATGGCCGGACATCCTCGCTTCCTGCAGGCCAACGTCAACCACTCCGCCGGGGCTCAGGACCTTTTCCTGCAGACCATGGCGGAGTGGGACGTGGACGTGGCGGTGGTTGCGGAACCATATTCCGTGCCCTCCCGGCCTAACTGGGCCGGGGATCTGGACGGTTCCGTGGCCATCGTCACGAGGCCTGGCGCCAGCCCCCCACTCGTGGTGTGGGGGAGGGGTGGCGGATACGTGGCGGCGGTTCGGGGAGAGTACGCAATCATCGGTGTGTACTTCTCCCCGAACCGCGACCTGCCGGCCCTGGAGCAGCTGCTCGATGCTCTGGGGTCGGCAGTGAGGCGGCTAGCGCCCGCCCAGGTTATCGTGGCCGGGGACTTCAACGCCAAATCCACGGCGTGGGGCAACCCGGCCACGGAAGCCAAAGGGCGGAAAGTGGAGGAGTGGGCGCTGGCCGCGGGACTGTCCCTCTTGAATAGGGGGACAGTCCACACGTGCGTGCGGTGGAACGGAGGATCGGTGGTGGATCTGTCCTTCGCCACCGCGTCCGCCGCACGCCGAGTGGAGGGTTGGAGGGTGGAGACGGGGGTGGAGACACTCTCGGACCATCGCTACATCAGGTTCGAGGTGTCTCCAGCCCCCGGGAGTCCGACGACTTCGTCCCGGTGGCGGAGCCGGTTCCCGCGTTGGGCGCTCACCAGGCTCGACCGGGAACTGGCTGAGGAGGCGGCCATTGTCGGCCGCTGGGGCCTCCCGCCGATGGAGGATTTGGGGGTGGAGCCAGGGGCTGGCCGTCTCTGCGACGCCTTCACGGCGGTGTGCGGGGCGGCCATGCCCAGTGTTGGGCGTCCGCCCCCAAGGCGGGCGGTCTACTGGTGGTCGGCGGAGATAGCCGACCTCCGGGACGTCTGCAACGGGGCGCGTAGAGCGTACACCCGGAGCAGGCGTCGCCGCCCCCGGGACGAAGAAAGGGATGGCCGTCTGCACGGCGTCTACGTGGAGAGTAGGAGAGCCCTGCAGATGGCCATCAGTAGGGCCAAGGAGGGAGCGTGGCAGGAGCTGCTGGAGGGTCTGGATAGGGACCCGTGGGGCCGACCTTACAGAGGAGCGCGGAACAAGATCCGCGCTCAGTCGGCCCCACTGACGGAGACCCTCCAGCCAGCCGTGTTGGAGAGGGTTGTCGGGGAACTCTTCCCCGACACCCCACGGGGCTACGCTCCCCCGAGGATGGTCCTACGTCGGACGTCGGACTCCAGAGGAGAGGAGGAGGGCGCTCCGCCGCCCGTCACCGACCAGGAGATGGAGGCGGTCGTTGACCGCCTCCGAGGCAAGAAGAGGGCGCCGGGTCCGGACGGGGTGCACGGGAGGGTGCTTGCATTGGCCCTCGTGCACCTCGGAGACAGGTTCCGGGAGCTCCTCGACTGCTGCTTGCGGTCGGGGTGCTGCCCGGGACCCTTCAGGGTGGGCCGGCTCTGCCTTCTGCTGAAGGGAGACCGGCCCCCGGACTCGGGGTCGGCGGTTCGACCGGTCGTTCTGCTGAACGAGGCGGGGAAGGCCCTCGAAAGGGTTGTCGCTTCCCGCCTCGCTCAGCACTTGGAGGATGGCCCGGGACCGGGCCTATCGGACGCCCAGTTCGGGTTCCGGGCCAGACGGTCGACCGTCGACGCCATTAGGCGCCTAAGGTCGGTGACGGAGGATGCGGAGCGCGAGGGAGATGTGGTGGTGGCGGTGTCTCTAGACATCGCCAACGCCTTCAACAGCCTCCCCCACAGTACCATACTGGAGGCCCTCAAGTACTTTGGGGTGCCTCCGTACTTGGGGAGGCTGTTGAAGGCGTATCTGGAGGACAGGGAGGTGCGCTACGAGGACGCGAGGGGCCAGATGGTCAGAAGGCGTGTCGTGTGCGGTGTCCCACAGGGGTCCGTTCTGGGCCCCATTCTGTGGGACCTCGCATACGACTGGGTCCTGCGGGGCCGTCTCCTCCCCGGGATGAGTGTCATCTGCTATGCAGATGACACCCTCGTCACATCCCGGGGTAAGACCTTCGTGGAGGCGGCGCGGCTGGCCGAAGTCGGAGTAGGACTGGTGGTCAGCCGCATAGAGAGGCTTGGGCTTCGGGTCCGGTTGGACAAAACCGAGGCCCTCCTCTTCCGCGGGACCGGCAGGCGGGGCCCCCCCTCGGGAGCGCACCTCCAGATAGGAGGAGTGAGGGTTAGGGTGAGTGCCCAGATGAGTTACCTGGGCCTCACCCTGGACGGGAGATGGACCTTCGGCCCCCACTTCGAGCGGTTGGGGCCGAGGGTCATCAGAGCTGCGGCGGCGCTGGGTCGCCTCCTGCCCAATCTGGGCGGGCCCAGCGCCGCGTGCAGGCGGCTGTACTCCGGCATCTGCCGGAGTATGGCCACGTACGGTGCCCCCATATGGGCGGACGCCCTCTGCGCTCGCAATAGGGCTCAGCTGCGCAGAGCGCAGCGGGTCATAGCGCAGAGGGCGATAAGGGGGTACCGTACGGTGGCGTGGACGGCCGCGACCGCCCTTGCTGGCGACCCGCCCTGGGAGTTGGCGGCGGAGGTGCTCGCCGAGGTGTACGTGTTTGTTGCGGAGAGGAGGAACCTCGGCGAGCGCCCCACATTGGAAGAGGTGGGGCGGTATCGCCAGCGAGGGCAGGCAGAGATGATGCGGAGGTGGGGGGAGGACCTGGCGCAGCCGCGGTATGGTGTCCGCGTTGCGGATGCGCTGCGCCCGGTCCTGGAGGCGTGGATGCGTCGCAGACGCAAACCCCTCACCTTCCGCATGGTGCAGGTGCTCACCGGACATGGATGCTTCGGTGAGTACCTGCACCGGGTCGCGAGGCGGGAGGAGCGGCCAGGCTGCCACGATTGTGGCGCGGCCGAGGACACTGCTCAGCACACCTTGGAGCAGTGTCCCAGGTGGTCTCGGCAGCGCCATGATCTGGTGTCCGCGCTGGGAAGCGCGGACCTCTCGCTCCCGAGCGTGGTCCGCTGCATGCTCGGGAGCGACAGTGCCTGGCAGGCGATGGCCTCCTTCTGTGAGACTGTCATGTCCCAGAAGGAGGCCGCGGAGCGGGACAGGGAGGACGATCCGTTGGCTGTCCCGCTCCGGAGACGGCGGACGGGAGTGCGGCGTAGGCGCTACGCGCACCTACTGCCGCCTCCCTAACCTGTGGGACTAGGGGTCAGGCTGGGAACCTGGCCCCATAATGGTCCCGCCGCCGGAGGGGCTGTCCCAATTTGCCGGGATGGCCCCCTAGAGAGAAGAAGTCCGGCCCCTTCTGAGGGGCTGGCCAGTCGCAGTGGTGCCCTGTTGCTGACAGATCCGGGGCACCACACCAACGCGGCCGATGGCATTTCGCGGGGTTGTTTAGTGGGTATACCGTCGGACAGCCGACGGGGAGTCCCACACTACCACCGGAGGCCACCCAGGCACCGGTGGTGTGCGTAACGCATTTTTCCCCGCGTCACAAAAAAAAAAAAAAAAAAAAAAAAAAAAAGGTTAGGTTAGGTTAGGTTAGGTTAGGTTAGGTTAGGTTGACGTTTGGTTTTTGGAGGATTTATAGAGTAGTTGGCGTATTGATTTTGAGATTTTTGTGTTTTCTGTTGGTGTTTGTCGTTGTTGTGGGTAGCCCGTGGGAATTTTTTCAAAATTCCCACTGGTTACAATTTGAGGGGGGGGGAAAACTTTTTTCCCGTTTTTGGTGGAATTGGGGGTTCTGTAGGCCCAATAACACGCCCTCAAAAGATTGACGCTCCAGGTCTTCTGGAACCTGGAGAAATAGTAGGCAATACCTTACAGAGAGCACCCTGCTCTATTGGTATTGCCTCTAATTCGGCCGTCCGGAGGCCTGGGGCTGCGGTTTTTGGGGTGCAGCCTGTCTGGGGGGACGGTAGCAGGTCCGTGCTGCTGAGAGGGGGGGTCATGGGGGGGCCTGGGGGGCCCGGGGGGGATGACGTCCCGGAGGGCCCGCGAGGGCAGGGAGTGGACAGCGAGGGCGAGGGATGGGTGGAGACGGACTCCATGGCCGCCACCCTTTCGGAGTCGGAGCTGTTGCGGGGCAAGCGCCTCTTCTCCGGCTCGGAGACCGAGACGCCGGACGAGCGGGCGAAGGTGCCAACTGCCAGGCGCGGCAAGAGGGGCGGCATCGCCCCCAGTCTGGCGAGGGCCCGCAGACAGCTCAAGGAGCGCAAGGAGGAGGCCAAGGAGGCGGCCATCCAGGCGCTCCTGGAGAAGCGGGCCTTCAAGCGCCAAGGTATGGCAGTGGCCGATAGCGCCGAGGGGGTGAGCCCCGAGGCGGTGGAACGTAGCCCCGAAGGGAGAAGCCCTGAGGGGAAGGCGGTGTGCCTGGCCGACGAGGGAGCCGAGGAGCTCCTGGTGAGGGGCGACGGGATGCTGGGCGTCATCCTGGACCTCACCGGCAAGTCGGCCAGCCTAAAGGGCGGGTACGCCGCCAAAATCGCAAAGGCTGCGGGCGGGATCCGAGAAATCCTCGAATCCCTGGTGATGCGCACCGAGTCGGAGGAGACCTACCGTCTCCGAGCCGATAACGCTCGGCTGCATCGGGAGGTCTCCTCCCTGAGGGAAGAGGTCCGGGCGCATCGCCTGGAGTTTGAGGAGCTCCGGAAGGAGAAGAAGGCGCAGGTGCCGACGGGCCCGGTGGATCTCCAGACCCTGGAGTCCAACATCGCCCGGCTCGTCGGCAACCTGGTGGATGGCCGGCTCGCCGCGATCGAGTCGCGCCTGCCTCCTCCGGTGGTCGCCCGTCCGCCATTGGCGGGCGACAACTCTGCGGTGGCGAGGGCAGCGAGGGCTGCCATCGAGAGTGCAGGTCGGCCGGCGACGAAGCCGAAGAAGGTGAATGCGCCGGCCGAGCTCGAGGTACGCCCTCGGGCAAGACCGGCCACCGGAGCGGGTCCCGCCCGCAGTGGGGCCCCGCAGGAGACGTGGACGAGCTTCGGCCCGTCCACATCAAGGGCGAAGCCGGCCGCGGTGACGCCGTCGCCAGCGGCAGGGGCCACCGAGGTCCCGAAGGAGGCGTGGACCGACGTGGTCCGCCGCAGGCCGCGTAAGACTGCGGCCCCTGCGGCTCCTGCGGCGCCAGCGCCCGCCAAGGCGTCAGCCAATGCTCCCGCAGGCAGGGAGGAGGGCAGAAAGCCCAAAGTGGTGCTCCCCGGCTCCACGGCCGTAATCCTGAAGTTACGGCCGGAGGCAGCCCAAGGGGGCGCGTCTTATGCCTCGGCCCTGCTTAAGGCCGAGCGGGAGGTGGATCTGGGGGAGCTGGGAATCGGCTCGCTCCGGATACGAAAGTCGGCGACCGGAGCGAGGCTGATTGAAGTCCCCGGCTCCACCAGCCACGAGAAGGCTGACGCCTTGGCGGCCAAATTAACGGCCGCCCTGTCCGGCGTTGTTGAAGTGTCCAGGCCCATGAAGTGCGCGGAGTTCCGCCTCACGGGTCTGGACGACGCCGCTACGGTACAGCGGGTCCAGGTTGCGGTCGCGCGCGAAGGGGGCTGCACCCCGGAGCAGGTCCGGGTGGGCGAAATCCGCCCGGACTGGCGGAATTCCAGTTCCGCCCTGATGCGCTGCCCGCTCACGGCAGCGAAAAAGCTGCTCGAGCTGGGCAGTATCGGGGTGGGCTGGAGTCGGGTGCAGCTCCACTTGCTGGAGGCGCGCCCCATGCACTGTTTCAAGTGCATGGGGAAGGGGCACACAGCCGAGTTGTGCCCCTCCAAGGAGGACCGCAGCCGCCTGTGCTACAGGTGCGGGCAGCCGGGGCACATCGCCTCGGGCTGCTCGGCACAGGCCCGCTGTGCCGTATGCGCCGACGCCGGGCGTAGGGCGACACATGTGATGGGGGGCCGTCTGTGCAACCCCCCATCCATCCGCGGGAGAACGTCCCCCATCTCCCGCGGGAGTGGGCGGCAGCAGGCGCCGGAGGCTAGGATGTCCGAGTAATGGCCGGACATCCTCGCTTCCTGCAGGCCAACGTCAACCACTCCGCCGGGGCTCAGGACCTTTTCCTGCAGACCATGGCGGAGTGGGACGTGGACGTGGCGGTGGTTGCGGAACCATATTCCGTGCCCTCCCGGCCTAACTGGGCCGGGGATCTGGACGGTTCCGTGGCCATCGTCACGAGGCCTGGCGCCAGCCCCCCACTCGTGGTGTGGGGGAGGGGTGGCGGTTATGTGGCGGCGGTTCGGGGAGAGTACGCAATCATCGGTGTGTACTTCTCCCCGAACCGCGACCTGCCGGCCCTGGAGCAGCTGCTCGATGCTCTGGGGTCGGCAGTCAGGCGGCTAGCGCCCGCCCAGGTTATCGTGGCCGGGGACTTCAACGCCAAATCCACGGCGTGGGGCAACCCGGCCACGGAAGCCAAGGGGCGGAAAGTGGAGGAGTGGGCGCTGGCCGCGGGACTGTCCCTCTTGAATAGGGGGACAGTCCACACGTGCGTGCGGTGGAACGGAGGGTCGGTGGTGGATCTGTCCTTCGCCACCGCGTCCACCGCACGCCGAGTGGAGGGTTGGAGGGTGGAGACGGGGGTGGAGACACTCTCGGACCATCGTTACATCAGGTTCGAGGTGTCTCCAGCCCCCGGGAGTCCGACGATTTCGTCCCGGTGGCGGAGCCGGTTCCCGCGTTGGGCACTCACCAGGCTCGACCGGGAACTGGCGGAGGAGGCGGCCATAGTCGGCCGCTGGGGCCTCCCGCCGATGGAGGATTTGGGGGTGGAGCCAGGGGCTGGCCGTCTCTGCGACGCCTTCACGGCGGTGTGCAGGGCGGCCATGCCCAGTGTTGGGCGTCCGCCCCCAAGGCGGGCGGTCTACTGGTGGTCGGCGGAGATAGCCGACCTCCGGGACGTCTGCAACGGGGCGCGTAGAGCGTACACCCGGAGCAGGCGTCGCCGCCCCCGGGACGAAGAAAGGGATGGCCGTCTGCACGGCGTCTACGTGGAGAGTAGGAGAGCCCTGCAGATGGCCATCAGTAGGGCCAAGGAGGGAGCGTGGCAGGAGCTGCTGGAGGGTCTGGATAGGGACCCGTGGGGCCGACCTTACAGAGGAGCGCGGAACAAGATCCGCGCTCAGTCGGCCCCACTGACGGAGACCCTCCAGCCAGCCGTGTTGGAGAGGGTTGTCGGGGAACTCTTCCCCGACACCCCACGGGGCTACGCTCCCCCGAGGATGGTCCTACGTCGGACGTCGGACTCCAGAGGAGAGGAGGAGGGCGCTCCGCCGCCCGTCACCGACCAGGAGATGGAGGCGGTCGTTGACCGCCTCCGAGGCAAAAGGAGGGCGCCGGGTCCGGACGGGGTGCACGGGAAGGTGCTAGCGTTGGCTCTCGTGCACCTCGGAGACAGGTTCCGGGAGCTCCTCGACTGCTGCTTGCGGTCGGGGTGCTGCCCGGGACCCTTCAGGGTGGGCCGGCTCTGCCTTCTGTTGAAGGGAGACCGGCCCCCGGACTCGGGGTCGGCGGTTCGACCGGTCGTCCTGCTGAACGGGGCGGGGAAGGCCCTCGAAAGGGTTGTCGCTTCCCGCCTCGCTCAGCACTTGGAGGATGGCCCGGGACCGGGCCTATCGGATGCCCAGTTCGGGTTCCGGGCCAGACGGTCGACCGTCGACGCCATTAGGCGCCTAAGGTCGGTGACGGAGAATGCGGAGCGCGAGGGAGAGGTGGTGGTGGCGGTGTCGTTGGACATCGCCAACGCCTTCAACAGCCTCCCCCACAGTACCATACTGGAGGCCCTCAAATACTTTGGGGTGCCTCCGTACTTGGGGAGGCTGTTGAAGGCGTACTTGGAGGACAGGGAGGTGCGCTACGAGGACGCGAGGGGCCAGATGGTTAGAAGGCGCGTCGTGTGCGGTGTTCCACAGGGGTCCGTTCTGGGCCCCATTCTGTGGGACCTCGCATACGACTGGGTCCTGCGGGGCCGTCTCCTCCCCGGGATGAGTGTCATCTGCTATGCAGATGACACCCTCGTCACATCCCGGGGTAAGACCTTCGTGGAGGCGGCGCGGCTGGCCGAAGTCGGAGTAGGACTGGTGGTCAGCCGCATAGAGAGGCTTGGGCTTCGGGTCCGGTTGGACAAAACCGAGGCCCTCCTCTTCCGCGGGACCGGCAGGCGGGGCCCCCCCTCGGGAGCGCACCTCCAGATAGGAGGAGTGAGGGTTAGGGTGAGTGCCCAGATGAGTTATCTGGGCCTCACCCTGGACGGGAGATGGACCTTCGGCCCCCACTTCGAGCGGTTGGGGCCGAGGGTCATCAGAGCTGCGGCGGCGCTGGGTCGCCTCCTGCCCAATCTGGGCGGGCCCAGCGCCGCGTGCAGGCGGCTGTACTCCGGCATCTGCCGGAGTATGGCCACGTACGGTGCCCCCATATGGGCGGACGCCCTCTGCGCTCGCAATAGGGCTCAGCTGCGCAGAGCGCAGCGGGTCATAGCGCAGAGGGCGATAAGGGGGTACCGTACGGTGGCGTGGACGGCCGCGACCGCCCTTGCTGGCGACCCGCCCTGGGAGTTGGCGGCAGAGGTGCTCGCCGAGGTGTACGTGTTTGTTGCGGAGAGGAGGAACCTCGGCGAGCGCCCCACATTGGAAGAGGTGGGGCGGTATCGCCAGCGAGGGCAGGCAGAGATGATGCGGAGGTGGGGGGAGGACCTGGCGCAGCCGCGGTATGGTGTCCGCGTTGCGGATGCGCTGCGCCCGGTCCTGGAGGCGTGGATGCGTCGCAGACGCAAACCCCTCACCTTCCGCATGGTGCAGGTGCTCACCGGACATGGATGCTTCGGTGAGTACCTGCACCGGGTCGCGAGGCGGGAGGAGCGGCCAGGCTGCCACGATTGTGGCGCGGCCGAGGACACTGCTCAGCACACCTTGGAGCAGTGTCCCAGGTGGTCTCGGCAGCGCCATGATCTGGTGTCCGCGCTGGGAAGCGCGGACCTCTCGCTCCCGAGCGTGGTCCGCTGCATGCTCGGGAGCGACAGTGCCTGGCAGGCGATGGCCTCCTTCTGTGAGACTGTCATGTCCCAGAAGGAGGCCGCGGAGCGGGACAGGGAGGACGATCCGTTGGCTGTCCCGCTCCGGAGACGGCGGACGGGAGTGCGGCGTAGGCGCTACGCGCACCTACTGCCGCCTCCCTAACCTGTGGGACTAGGGGTCAGGCTGGGAACCTGGCCCCATAATGGTCCCGCCGCCGGAGGGGCTGTCCCAATTTGCCGGGATGGCCCCTAGAGAGAAGAAGTCCGGCCCCTCCTGAGGGGCTGGCCAGTCGCAGTGGTGCCCTGTTGCTGACAGATCCGGGGCACCACACCAACGCGGCCGATGGCATTTCGCGGGGTTGTTTAGTGGGTATACCGTCGGACAGCCGACGGGGAGTCCCACACTACCACCGGAGGCCACCCAGGCACCGGTGGTGTGCGTAACGCATTTTTCCCCGCGTCACAAAAAAAAAAAAAAAAAAAAAAAAAAAAAAAAGGTTAGGTTAGGTTAGGTTAGGTTAGGTTAGGTTAGGTTAGGTTAGGTTAGGTTAGGTTAGGTTAGGTTAGGTTAGGTTAGGTTAGGTTAGGTTAGGTTAGGTTAGGTTAGGTTAGGTTAGGTTAGGTTAGGTTAGGTTAGGTTAGGTTAGGTTAGGTTAGGTTAGGTTAGGTTAGGTTAGGTTAGGTTAGGTTAGGTTAGGTTAGGTTAGGTTGGGGCAGGCCCCAAGTGTTTTCTAGTGCTTCCTCGTAGTCTGCCCTGGACCCACTCACCTGGTGCGCGGTAACGCAGTGGCCGGTGAGTGGTGACTAAAACTAGAAAACTAAACTTGTGGGCGAGGTGGTTGTGTAGTGGCGTTTTGGTGGATTGTTTTGGTGGTGTGGAGCGTGTTGGGAGTTGTTGGGAGTTGTGAGAAGTTGGGAGTTGTGTTTGTTCTGTGTCGCAGGGTTAGGGTTTATTGTCTGGTCGTAGGGTTAGGTTAGGTGTTTGTTTTGTCTCTTGTTGGGTTTTTGTGTTGTCGTTCGTGTTTTTTCGTGTTGTGTGGGCTGTCTGGGACGAACCTAGACAGCCAAGTCCCGGTGATGCCGGGTCGGGGGGGTGTGTTGGGGCCTAAGGGTCCGGGGGAGAGTGGGCTCCAGGAGGGGCCTATCCTGGTGGAGAGCGAGTCGGGAGGCGGGGAGGAGACCGACTCGATGTCGGTTCCCACCCTATCTGAGTCGGAGCTGGGGCGGGGCAAGCGCCTCTTCTCCGGCTCAGAGACGGAGGCGCCGGCCGAGAGGGCGAAGTTGCCAACGGCCAGGCGCGGGAAGAGGGGCGGCGCTGCCCTTACACTGGCCAGAGCCCGCCGGCAGCTGAAGGAGCGCGAGGAGGAGGAGAGGGAGCGGGCCATCCAGGCGCTCCTTGAGAGGCGGGCCTTTGGAGTCCCGAAGGCCAGCGCGGCGGCCGCCGGAAGCGCCGAGGGGGACAGCCCCGAGGCGGGAAGAAGCCCCGAAGGGAGAGGCCCTGAGGGGAAGGCGGCGAGCCTGACCGAGAGGGGAGCTGAGGAGCTAATGGTGGTGGCCGGGGAGAAGCTGGAGCTTATCCTCGACCTCACCAGCAAGTCGGCGAGCCTCAAAGGGGGCTACGCCGCCAAGATTGTGAGGGCTGCGGGCGGGATTCGGGAGATCGTCGAATCCCTCGTGATGCGCACGGAGAGTGGGGAGACCTTCCGTCTCCGAGCCGACAATGCTCGGCTGCAGCGCGAGGTCTCCTCGCTGCGGGAAGAAGTCCGGGCGCATCGCCTGGAATTCGAGGAGCTCCGGAAGGAGAGGAGGGCGCAGGCGCAGGGGCCGGCGGGCCCGGTCGATCTCCAGGCTCTGGAAGCCAACATCGCCCGGCTCGTCGGCAACCTCGTCGATGGGCGCCTCGCGGATCTGGAGTCCCGCCTGCCTCCCCCCGCGGTCACCCGCCCGCCATTGGCGGGGGACAAGTCTGCGGTGGCCAAGGCCGCAAGGGCGGCAATCGAGAGCGCGGGACGACCGGCTCCGGCACCGCAGAAGGTGAGCGCGCCGGCCGAGGTAGATGTGCGCCCTCGGGCGAGGCAGGCCGCCAAAGTGGGCCCCGCCCGCCGAACTGGGGCCAGCGAGGAGTCGTGGACGAGCTTCGGCCCGTCCACATCTAGGGCGAAGCCGGCCGCGGTGACACCGTCGGCTGCGGCTGGGGCCACCGAGGCCCCGATGGTGGCCTCGTGGACCGACGTGGTCCGCCGCAAGCCGCGGAAAACCGCGGCTCCCGCGACTCCTGCGGCACCAGCGCCTTCCAAGGCGTCAGCTACTCCCGCAGGCAAGGAGGAGGGCCGAAAGCCCAAGGTGGTGCTCCCCGGCTCCACGGCCGTAATTTTAAAGTTACGGCCGGAGGCAGCCCAAGGGGGGGCATCGTATGCCTCGGCCCTATTAAAAGCCGAGCGGGAGGTGAATCTGGGGGAGCTGGGGATCGGCTCGCTCCGTATCCGCAAATCTGCGACCGGAGCGAGACTCATCGAAGTCCCCGGATCCTCCAGCCACGAAAAGGCTGACGCCTTGGCGGCCAAACTGACGGCTGCATTGTCCGGCGTCGTGGAGGTGTCCAGGCCCGTGAAGTGTGCGGAGTTCCGCCTCACGGGTCTGGACGATGCCGCAACGGCACAGCGGGTCCAAGCTGCGGTCGCGCGGGAGGGTGGCTGCACCCCCGAACAGGTCCGGGTGGGCGAAATCCGCCCGGACTGGCGGAACTCCAGCTCCGCCCTGATGCGCTGCCCGGTGACGGCAGCGAAAAAGCTGCTCGAGCTGGGCAGTATAGGGGTGGGCTGGAGCAGGGTGCAGCTCCATTTGTTGGAAGCGCGCCACATGCACTGTTACAAGTGCATGGGGAAGGGGCACACAGCCGAGTTGTGCCCCTCCAAGGAGGACCGCAGCCGCCTGTGCTACAGGTGTGGGCAGCCGGGGCACATCGCCTCGGGCTGCTCGGCACAGGCCCGCTGTGCCGTGTGCGCCGACGCCGGACGAAAGGCGACGCATGTGATGGGGGGTCGTCTCTGTAACCCCCCATCCATACGCGGGAGAACGCCCCCCATCTCTCGCGGGAGTGGGCGGCAGGTGGCGCCTGAGGCTGGGATGTCCGAATAATGGCCGGACATCCCCGCTTCCTGCAGGCCAACGTCAACCACTCCGCCGGGGCTCAGGACCTTTTCCTGCAGACCATGGCGGAGTGGGACGTGGACGTGGCGGTGGTTGCGGAACCATATTCCGTGCCCTCCCGGCCTAACTGGGCCGGGGATCTGGACGGTTCCGTGGCCATCGTCACGAGGCCTGGCGCCGGCCCCCCACTCGTGTTGAGTGGGAGGGGGGCGGGATACGTGGCGGCAGTTCGGGGAGAGTACGCAATCATCGGTGTGTACTTCTCCCCGAACCGCGACCTGCCGGCCTTGGAGCGGCTGCTCGACGCTCTGGGGTCGGCGGTGAGGCGGCTAGCGCCCGCCCAGGTTTTCGTGGCCGGGGACTTCAACGCCAAGTCCACGGCGTGGGGCAACCCGGCCACGGAAGCCAAAGGGCGGAAGGTGGAGGAGTGGGCGCTGGCCGCGGGACTGTCCCTCTTGAATAGGGGGACAGTCCACACGTGCGTGCGGTGGAACGGAGGGTCGGTGGTGGATCTGTCCTTCGCCACCGCGTCCGCCGCACGCCGAGTGGAAGGATGGAGGGTGGAGACGGGGGTGGAGACACTCTCGGACCATCGCTATATCAGGTTCGAGGTGTCTCCAGCCCCCGGGAGTCCGACGATTTCGTCCCGGTGGCGGAGCCGGTTCCCGCGTTGGGCGCTCACCAGGCTCGACCGGGAACTGGCAGAGGAGGCGGCCATTGTTGGCCGCTGGGGCCTCCCGCCAATGGAGGACCTGGACGCCGAGGAGGGGGCTGGTCGTCTCTGCGACGCCTTCACGGCGGTGTGCGGGGCGGCCATGCCCAGCGTTGGGCGTCCGCCTCCGAGGCGGGCGGTCTACTGGTGGTCGACTGAGATAGCCGACCTCCGGGACGCTTGCAACGGGGCGCGTAGAGCGTACACCCGGAGCAGGCGTCGCCGCCCCCGGGACGAAGGACGGGATGGCCATCTGCACGGCATCTACGTGGAGAGGAAGAGGGCCTTGCAGATGGCCATATGTAGAGCCAAGGAGGGAGCGTGGCAGGAGCTGCTGGAGGGCCTAGACAGGGACCCGTGGGGTCGACCGTACAGGGGAGCGCGGAATAAAATCCGCGCTCAGTCGGCCCCACTGACGGAGACCCTCCAGCCAGCCGTGTTGGAGAGGGTTGTCGGGGAACTCTTCCCCGACAACCCACGGGGCTACGCTCCCCCGAGGATGGCCCGAACGTCGGACTCAAGAGGAGAGGAGGAGGGCGCTCCGCCGCCCGTCACCGACCAGGAGATGGAGGCGGTCGTTGACCGCCTCCGAGGTAAAAAGAGGGCGCCGGGTCCGGACGGGGTGCACGGGAAGGTGCTAGCGTTGGCTCTCGTGCACCTCGGAGACAGGTTCCGGGAGCTCCTCGACTGCTGCTTGCGGTCGGGGTGCTGCCCGGGACCCTTCAGGGTGGGCCGGCTCTGCCTTCTGTTGAAGGGAGACCGGCCCCCGGACTCGGGGTCGGCGGTTCGACCGGTCGTTCTGCTGAACGAGGCGGGCAAGGCCCTGGAGAGGGTTGTCGCCTCCCGCCTCGCTCAGCATTTGGAGGATGGCCCGGGACCGGGCCTCTCGGATGCCCAGTTCGGGTTCCGGGCCAGACGGTCGACCGTCGACGCCATAAGGCGGCTAAGGTCGGTGACGGAGGATGCGGAGCGCGAGGGAGATGTGGTGGTGGCGGTGTCTCTAGACATCGCCAACGCCTTCAACAGCCTCCCCCACAGTACCATACTGGAGGCCCTCAAGTACTTTGGGGTGCCTCCGTACTTGGGGAGGCTGTTGAAGGCGTATCTGGAGGACAGGGAGGTGCGCTACGAGGACGCGAGGGGCCAGATGGTCAGAAGGCGTGTCGTGTGCGGTGTCCCACAGGGGTCCGTTCTGGGCCCCATCCTGTGGGACCTCGCATACGACTGGGTCCTGCGGGGCCGTCTCCTCCCCGGGATGGGTGTAATCTGCTATGCGGATGACACCCTCGTCACATCCCGGGGTAAGACCTTCACGGGGGCGGCGCGGCTGGCCGAAGTCGGTGTAGGACTGGTGGTCAGCCGCATAGAGAGGCTTGGGCTTCGGGTCCGTTTGGATAAAACCGAGGCCCTCCTCTTCCGCGGGACCGGCAGGCGGGGCCCCCCCCTCGGGAGCGCACCTCCAAATAGGAGGAGTTAGAATAAGGGTGAGTGCCCAGATGAGCTACCTGGGCCTCACCCTTGACGGAAGATGGACCTTCGGCCCCCACTTCGAGCGGTTGGGGCCGAGGGTCATCAGAGCTGCGGCGGCGCTGGGCCGTCTCCTGCCCAATTTGGGCGGGCCCAGCGCCGCGTGCAGACGGCTGTACTCCGGCGTCTGTCGGAGTATGGCGACGTACGGGGCCCCCATATGGGCGGACGCCCTCTGCGCTCGCAACAAGGCTCAGCTGCGCAGAGCGCAGCGGGTCATAGCGCAGAGGGCGATTAGGGGGTACCGTACGGTAGCATGGACGGCCGCGACCGCCCTCGCTGGCGACCCGCCCTGGGAGTTGGTGGCGGAGGTGCTCGCCGAGGTGTACGCATTTGTAGCCGAGAGGAGGAGCCTCGGCGAGCGCCCCACGTCTGTGGAGGTGGGGCGGTATCGCCAGCGAGGGCATGAGGAGATGATGCGGAGGTGGGGGGAGGACCTGGCGCAGCCGCGGTACGGAGTCCGCGTTGCGGAGGCGCTGCGCCCGGTCCTGGAGGCGTGGATGCGTCGTAGGCGCAAACCCCTCACTTTCCGCATGGTGCAGGTGCTCACCGGACATGGATGCTTCGGTGAGTACCTGCACCGGGTCGCGAGGCGGGAGGAGCGGCCAGGCTGCCACGATTGTGGCGCGGCCGAGGACACTGCTCAGCACACCTTGGAGCAGTGTCCCAGGTGGTATCGGCAGCGCCATGATCTGGTGTCCGCGCTGGGAAGCGCGGACCTCTCGCTCCCGAGCGTGGTCCGCTACATGCTCGGGAGCGACAGTGCCTGGCAGGCGATGGCCTCCTTCTGTGAGACGGTCATGTCCCAGAAGGAGGCCGCGGAGCGGGATAGGGAGGATGATCCCTCGGCTGTCCCGCTCCGGAGACGGCGGACGGGAGTGCGGCGTAGGCGCTACGCGCACCTACTGCCGCCTCCCTAACCTGTGGGACTAGGGGTCAGGATGGGAACCTGGTCCCATAATGGTCCCGCCGCCGGAGGGGCTGTCCCAATTTGCCGGGACGGCCCCTAGAGAGAAGAAGTCCGGCCCCTCCTGAGGGGCTGGCCAGTCGCAGTGGTGCCCTGTTGCTGACAGATCCGGGGCACCACACCAACGCGGCCGATGGCATTTCGCGGGGTTGTTTAGTGGGTATACCGTCGGACAGCCGACGGGGAGTCCCACACTACCACCGGAGGCCACCCAGGCACCGGTGGTGTGCGTAACGCATTTTTCCCCGCGTCACAAAAAAAAAAAAAAAAAAAAAAGGTTAGGTTAGGTTAGGTTAGGTTAGGTTAGGTTAGGTTAGGTTAGGTTAGGTTAGGTTCCGGCCTTGGAGCGCTTTCTTGGTGCTCTCGGGCCGGCGGTTAGGCGGCTGGCACCCCTTCCGGTCCTCGTGGCCGGGGACTTCAATGCCAAGTCTACAGCGTGGGGCAACCCGGTCACGGGGACGAAGGGGCAGAAGGTAGAGGAGTGGGCGCTAGCTGCGGGGCTGTCCCTGCTGAATAGGGGGACAGTCCACACGTGCGTGCGGTGGAACGGGGGCTCCGTGGTGGACCTCTCGTTCGCCACCCCCGACGCCGCACGCAACGTGCGGAGTTGGAGAGTGGAAGAGGGGGTGGAGACACTTTCGGACCATAGATATATAAGGTTCGAGGTGTGCTCCGCCCCTGGGAGTCCGGCGGTTTCGTCCCGGAGGCGAAGTTGTTTCCCGCGTTGGGCACTCACAAAGCTCAACCGGGAACTAGCCGAGGAAGCGGCGATAGTCGGTCGCTGGAGCCTCCCGCCTATGGAAGAACTGGGGGTGGAACAGGGGGCTGGCCGTCTCTGCGACGTCTTCACGGCGGTGTGCAGAGCGGCCATGCCCAGCGTTGGGAGTCCACCCCCACGGCGGGCGGTATACTGGTGGTCGGCGGAGATCGCCGCCCTCCGAGGCGCCTGCAACGCGGCACGGAGGGCGTACACCCGAAGCAGGCGCCGTCGCCCTCGGGACGAAGAGAGGGATGGCCGGCTGTACAGAGTCTACGTGGCGAAAAAGAAGATCCTGCAGCTGGCCATCAGTCGGGCCAAGGAGGGAGCATGGCTGGAATTGGTGGAGGGTCTCGACCGAGACCCATGGGGTCGTCCATACAGAGGGGTGCGGAACAAGCTCCGCGCCCAGACGGCCCCACTAACGGAGACCCTTCAGCCGGCCCAGCTGGAGGGGATTGTTCGGGAACTGTTCCCCGAACCCCCAGTAAACTTTGCTCCCCCGAGGATGGCCCGACCGCCGGACTCATCCACGGAGGAAGAAAGGGAGGAGGGCGTTCCGCCGCCCGTCACCGATGAGGAAATGGAGGCGGTGCTGAACCGCCTCAAAGAGAAGAAGAGGGCACCTGGTCCGAACGGGGTGCACGGGAGAGTGCTTGCGCTGGCTCTCGTGCACCTCGAAGGGAGGTTTCGGGAGCTGCTCGACCTCTGTCTACGATTCGGGCAGTTCCCGAAAACGGGCAAGGACGGCCGACTCTGTCTTCTTTTGAAGCCGGGTCGGTCGCCGGACTCGGCGTCGGCGGTGCGACCGGTGATATTGCTGAACGAGGATGGGAAGGTCCTGGAGAGGATAATGGCCTCCCGCCTCGTTCGGCACGTGGAGGACGGCCCGGGACCGAGGTTAGCAGACGCTCAGTATGGGTTCCGGGCCAGAAGGTCCACCGTCGACGCTATCAGGTGCCTTAAGTCGGTGACAGATGCGGCGGAACGCGAAGGAGAGATTACGTTGGCGGTGTCATTGGACATCGCCAACGCCTTCAACAGCCTTCCCCACAGCACGATCCTGGAGGCACTCAAGTACTTTGGGGTGCCTCCGTGGTTGGGAAGGCTGTTGAAGAGCTATTTGGAGGATCGGGAGGTGTTGTTCGAGGACGGAGGGGGTAGGCTCCACAGGAGGAAGGTGGAGCGGGGGGTCCCACAGGGATCGGTTCTGGGTCCGATACTGTGGGATCTCTCGTATGACTGGGTCCTGCGGGGCCGTCTTCTCCCCGGAATGAGTGTCATCTGCTATGCAGATGACACCCTAATAACATTCCGGGGAAAAACTTACGTGGAGGCGGCGCGGCTGGCCGAAGTCGGCACTGACATGATGGTCAGCCGCATAGAGATGCTGGGGCTTCGGGTCCGTGTGGAGAAGACCGAAGCCCTACTATTCCGCGGGGCCCGTAGAAGGGGACCCCCTCCGGGCGCACACCTCCTGATCGGAGGTAGGGGGGTCAGGGTGAGTGCCCAGATGAAGTACCTGGGACTCACCCTGGACGGTAGGTGGACCTTCGGACCCCATTTTCAGGAGTTGGGGCCGAAGGTCATTAGGACGGCGGCGGCGCTGGGACGACTCCTTCCTAATGTGGGTGGACCCAGCGCCGCATGCAGGAGGCTGTACTCCGGCGTTTGCCGGAGTATGGCCCTGTACGGTGCCCCTGTATGGGTGGACGCCCTCTGCGCCACAAACACGACGCAGCTGCGCAGAGCGCAGAGAGTCATTGCGCAGAGGGCGATACGGGGGTACCGTACCGTGAGTTTTGCGGCGGCCACTGCCCTCGCGGGCGATCCGCCGTGGGAACTGATGGCGGAAGTGCTCGCCGAGGTGTACAACTTCGTTGCAGAGAGAAGGGGACTCGGCGAGCACCCCACGGCGGAAGCAATAAGGAGGATTCGCCAGCGAGGGCACGAGGAGATGGTTCGGAGGTGGGAGGGGGACCTGGCGCAACAGAGGTACGGTGTACGTACCGTGGAGGCGTTGCGCCCGGTCCTAGCAAGCTGGATGCGCCGCAAGCGCAAACCTCTCACCTTCCGAATGGTGCAGGTGCTCACCGGACATGGATGCTTCGGTAAGTACCTGCACAAGGTGGCCAGAAGAGAGGAGGAGCCGGGCTGCCACGAGTGCGGCGCGGCCGAGGACACTGCTCAACACAATCTGGAGCAGTGTCTCATGTGGTCTCGGCAGCGCCGCGATCTGGTGTCCGTGCTGGGAGGTGCGGACCTCTCACTACCGAGCGTGGTCCGCTCCATGCTCGAGAGTGACAGGTCCTGGGAGGCAATGGCCTCCTTCTGCGAGATAGTCATGTCGCAGAAGGAGGCCTCGGAGCGGGACAGGGAAGATGATCCTGAAGCTGTCCCGCTTCGGAGACGGCGGACGGGAGTGCGGCGTAGGCGCTACTTAGCTGCGCTACTGCCGCCTCCCTAATATGTGGGACTAGGGGTCAGGATGGGAACCTGGCCCCATAGTAGTCCCGCCGCCGGAGGGGCCGTCCCAATTTGCCGGGATGGCCCCTAGATTGGAGAAGTCCGGCCCCTTCTGGGGGGCTGGCCAGTCGCAGTGGTGCCCTGTTGCTGACAGATCCGGGGCACCACACCAACGCGGCCGATGGCAATTCGCGGGGTCGTTTAGTGGGTATACCGTCGGACAGCCGACGGGGAGTCCCACACTACCACCGGAGGCCACCCAGGCACCGGTGGTGTGCGTAACGCATTTTTCCCCGCGTCACAAAAAAAAAAAAAAAAAAAAAAAAAAAGGTTAGGTTAGGTTAGGTTAGGTTAGGTTAGGTTAGGTTAGGTTAGGTTAGGTTAGGTTAGGTTAGGTTAGGTTAGGTTCTACGAGGACGCGAGGGGCCATATGGTCAGAAGGGTTGTCGGGTGCGGGGTTCCACAGGGGTCCGTTCTGGGCCCCATCCTGTGGGACCTCGCATACGACTGGGTCCTGCGGGGCCGTCTCCTCCCCGGGATGGGCGTCATCTGTTACGCGGATGACACCCTCGTCACGTCCCGGGGTAAGACCTTTGTGGAGGCGGCGCGGCTGGCCGAAGTCGGTGTAGGACTAGTGGTCAGCCGTATAGAGAGGCTTGGGCTTCGGGTCCGTTTGGAGAAGACCGAAGCCCTCCTCTTCCGCGGGACCGGCAGGCGGGGCCCCCCCTCGGGAGCACACCTCCAAATAGGAGGAAGGAGAATAAGGGTGAGTGCCCAGATGAGTTACCTGGGCCTCACCCTGGACGGGAGATGGACCTTCGGCCCCCACTTCGAGCGGTTGGGGCCGAGGGTCATCAGAGCTGCGGCGGCGCTGGGTCGCCTCCTGCCCAATGTTGGCGGGCCCAGCGCCGCGTGCAGGCGGCTGTACTCCGGCATCTGCCGGAGTATGGCCACGTACGGTGCCCCCATATGGGCGGACGCCCTCTGCGCTCGCAATAGGGCTCAGCTGCGCAGAGCGCAGCGGGTCATAGCGCAGAGGGCGATAAGGGGGTACCGTACGGTGGCTTGGACGGCCGCGACCGCCCTAGCTGGCGACCCGCCCTGGGAGTTGGAGGCGGAGGTGCTCGCCGAGGTATACGGGTTTGTCTCGGAAAGGAGGAGCCTCGGCGAGCGCCCCACATCGGTGGAGGTGGGGCGGTATCGCCAGCGAGGGCAGACAGAGATGATGCGGAGGTGGGGGGAGGACCTGGCGCAGCCGCGGTACGGAGTCCGCGTTGCGGATGCGCTGCGCCCGGTCCTGGAGGCGTGGATGCGCCGCCAGCGCAAACCCCTCACTTTCCGCATGGTGCAGGTGCTCACTGGACATGGGTGCTTCGGTGAGTACCTGCACCGGGTCGCGGGGCGGGAGATGACGCCGGGCTGCCACGATTGTGGCGCGGCCGAGGACACTGCTCAGCACACCTTGGAGCAGTGTCCCAGGTGGTCTCGGCAGCGCCATGATCTGGTGTCCGCGCTGGGATGCGCGGACCTCTCGCTCCCGAGCGTGGTCCGCTACATGCTCGGGAGCGACAGTGCCTGGCAGGCGGTGGCCTCCTTCTGCGAGACTGTCATGTCCCAGAAGGAGGCCGCGGAGCGGGACAGGGAGGATGATCCGTTGGCTGTCCCGCTCCGGAGACGGCGGACGGGAGTGCGGCGGAGGCGCTACGCGCACCTACTGCCGCCTCCCTAACCTGTGGGACTAGGGGTCAGGATGGGAACCTGGCCCCATAATGGTCCCGCCGCCGGAGGGGCTGTCCCAATTTGCCGGGACGGCCCCTAGAGAGAAGAAGTCCGGCCCCTCCTGAGGGGCTGGCCAGTCGCAGTGGTGCCCTGTTGCTGACAGATCCGGGGCACCACACCAACGCGGCCGATGGCATTTCGCGGGGTTGTTTAGTGGGTATACCGTCGGACAGCCGACGGGGAGTCCCACACTACCACCGGAGGCCACCCAGGCACCGGTGGTGTGCGTAACGCATTTTTCCCCGCGTCACAAAAAAAAAAAAAAAAAAAAAAAAAAAAAAAAAAAAAAAAAAAAAAAAGGTTAGGTTAGGTTAGGTTAGGTTAGGTTAGGTTAGGTTAGGTTAGGTTAGGTTAGGTTGAAGTCGAACTTCGGGAGGATTGGTATAGGAGAATATAGCTTTTTTGTCATATATTGTGTGTGTTGGTGTCTTCGAGGTGGTCCCGTGGGAATTTTTCGGAATTTCTCACGGGAACTATTTTTTAGGGGCCAAAAACCCCTAAAAAATCTTTTTTGTTGTTTCGGTGTCTAGGGGTCGGGGGGAGTCGTTTGCGACCACTCCCGCATCTCCACCTTGCTCGGAACTTGGTTTTTCGGTAGGCAATACCGGTACGAGAGCAGGTGCTCTAAATTTTTCTTCGCGAATTCGCAGAAATTTAGGGTGCCATCCGATCGGTGTTGCCTGTCGGAGCATTTTTCGTGCGGGGTGCGAGGTCGGGGGACCCCCCCCTTCCCCCCCAAAATTTAATTTTTGTCGGGTGGGAGTTGTGTTTGTTTGTATTATAAGGTTAGGTTAAGTTACTTGTTGTAGATATTGTTATTGCTTTTGTTGTGTTAGGTTAGGTTGTTTATTGTAGATATTGTAATTGCATTTGCTGTGTTCTTTTGTTTTACGGTGTTATTTTTATTGTTTTGTTGTTTTGTCGTTTTTGTGGGTGATACGGCGGAAGAATTTTTTCTCCGTCGGAATCGCTCTTGGGTCGGTCCCTGGACTGGGAGATGGAGTCGGAGGTTACCTCCGGCGCCGATCCCACTGCGGGGAGCGCCAAACCCATGGAGACGAAGAAGAAGGGAGTGCTCTCCTACGCTAGGGCCGCGAACGGGCGTTTCGTCAAAGCGCGGGGCTGCTCCCAGGAGGGAACGGATGGTGGGGTTCCCGATAGCGAGAGCTCTGCGAGGGGGACAGCGGTGTCGGACCGAAAGAGGCCACTGGGTGGACCTGGGCGACTCTGGGAGACCAGTGCCTCGGAGGCTGAGTGTTCCGAGCGGGAGGCTGGGAGTCCGGAGTCCTGTCCGGCACCTAAAGTGCCAAAAGTGCGGGCTGGCAAGGGGTACCACCATGCGGTGGGCCTCTCCCAGGCTCGCAGAGAGCTTCAGGATGGTCTCCCAGACTCGGAGGACGAGTCGACGCCCTCTACGTTGGAGGAGGAGAAGTCGGATCGGAAGAAGAAGAAGAAGAGGAGGTCCCCTCCTCCAATGACATCGTTCGGGGACCTCCAGCAGAGGGCGGAAGATGGCGCGGAGGCCATTGAGCGGGTTCTCCACAAGTCTAAGAACTTGAAGGGGACCTGCATCCGGGAGGTCCGTGAGGCCGCGAAGACGATGTTGGGGGTGGTCCGTGCCCTCACGGAGCGCAAGGAGGGGGAAGAGGTCCGGCGGCTCCACGCGGACAACAAACGTCTGCGGGGGCAACTCACGGCCCTCTCGGAAGAAGTGGTGGCTCTCCGGAAGGCATTCTCGGAGCGCACGGTCGAGGGAGCCACACCGCCAGTGGCCCCAACGGAGCGTAGGGAGGAGTCGCGCGGGGCCGGGAGTGGGCTCACGCGGGAGGATCTCTTGCAGGCGATGGGGTCCCTCCAGCGTGAGCTCATGACCCACGTCGGAGGCGTAATCACGGCGCGCCTCGAGAGCCTGGAGCTGGACGGCAGGCTCCTGCCGGCGTCTACCATCCGCCGGCGTCCTCCCTTGGCGGCAGACAAGAACGGGGAGCGTTCGCCAATGGGCAGTACTCCGAATCGGCAAACAGTGGTGGCTCCAACCACGCTGGCGCCGCCTGCAAATTTGCCAAAAAAGGCCAGGCAGGTGAAGGCGGCGAAGCCAGCACCCTTGGCTCCATCATCGGGGATCCGAGCTGCGGAGCAGTTTGCGGGGTCGTCACGCCAGGAAGATCCGCTTGTCACGGAGGAGGAGGGATGGAGGACGGTCGTGAGGAAAGCTGGGAAGCCGCCTGCCAGGCCTGCTCCTGTGGTCGAGAAGGCAAAGCTGCCCAAGGTGCCAAAGACCCTGGCGGTGGTGCTCACCTTGAAGCCGGAGGCAGTGGCCGGGGGGGCCACATATTCAGAGGCGCTCGCAAATGCAAGGGCCAATATCAATTTGGGAGAACTGGGGATTGGCCCTTGCAAGTTTAGGAGGTCCATGGCGGGCGGCTGCGTGCTGGAGCTCCCCCAGGAGACGAGCGCATCTCAGGCGGACGCACTGGCGGCCAGAATGGGGGAGGTGCTGGGGGAAGCGGGAAGGGTCACCCGCCCCACCAAAATGGCGGACATCCGAGTCGGCGGGCTGGACGACTCCGTCACCGTAGAGGAACTCCGGGCGGCGTTGGCGGAGAAGGCTGGATGTCCGCCGGATAAGATAAGGGTGGGCGCCGTCGCAATGGGGGGCCAGCGAATGGGGTCGGCCCTGGCTGCATGCCCCGTAGAGGTGGTTGAACGGCTGGCGGGGGCGGGGCGTATCTGTGTGGGCTGGAGTGCGGCCACAATCCAGGTGCTCGAGCAGCGCCCTATGCGCTGCCACCGGTGCCTGGAGATCGGACACACCCAGTTCCTGTGTCCCTCCAAGAAAGACCGGAGTGGATTATGCTACAGGTGCGGTGTCGAGGGACACCTGGCAGCTGGGTGTACAGCCCCGCCCAAATGCGCAGTGTGCAGGGATCGCGGTCTGCAGTCGGAGCACAGGATGGGGGGACCGCAGTGCAATCCCCCATCTGTCAAGGGTCGCCCCGTCCTGGCGACCAGGGCACCGGCAGTGCAGGGCTCCCCCCCCAAAGGAGTAACACCGATGGACACCAATGCCCGGTAGGTCCATCGGTGAAATAGTGCAGGCGAACACCAACCACTCCGCCGGGTCGCAGGACCTGCTATGTCAGACGATGGCGGAGTGGGGGGTGGACTTGGCGCTGGTGGCAGAGCCCCACCACGTGCCGTCGTCTCGCAAGTGGCTCGGGGCGACGGACGGCACGGCGGCGATCGTGGGGGTCGCGGCCGCTGCAGCCCCCCCTCTCATCCTGCGGGAGAGAGGACCGGGATACGTGGCGGCGCTCTGGGGGGGAGTTGTGGTGGTCTCCACCTACTTCTCGGGGAACCGCAGTAGGGCCGAGTTTGAGCGGTTCCTGGCTGCGGTGGAGGGAGTCGTGAGGAGGGCGGCTCCCCACCCTGTACTGGTGGGTGGAGACCTCAACGCCAAGCACAGAGCGTGGGGGTCCCCGGTGGAAAATGCTTTCGGCGAAGACCTGGCGACGTGGGCTGCGGCCCTGGGGCTCCGGGTTTTGAACAGGGGCAGCACGCCGACTTGCGTGAGGTGGCAGGGTGAGTCGGTCATCGACGTCACCTTTGCCTCCTCCGCGATTGCTGCCCGGATGGTGAGTTGGAGAGTCGTGGCGGACGTGGAAACGCTGTCGGACCATCGTTACGTCCGCTACGGGCTCTCCACAGCTGGACCCGGTGCCCCATTACATCTGGGGCCTGTCGCAGGCGAGCCCTCCTTTTTGAGGTGGGCGCTCGCCAGGCTTCGCCGAGACGTCGCGGAAGAGGCGGCTATCGTCAGGTCATGGGCAGAGCCTCCTGCCCAACTTGTCGGGGACGCGGAGGGCATGGCGGAGCTGTTTGCCGACGACTTGCGTGTCGTCTGCAGTTCCGCTATGCCTAGGGCCCGAAGATGTCCCCGGAAAGGTGTTTACTGGTGGACGCAGGAGATAGCGGACCTGCGTACCACCGGTATGGCAGCGAGGCGTGCCTACCTGCGTAGCCGCAGACGCGCCAACGGGGGGCCGGATGGCGATGAGGAGCTCCGCCAGCGGTATAGGGAGGCCCAGAGGGCCCTGCGGACAGCCATCCGCGGGGCCAAAGCCCAAGCTGGGGAGCGCTTCATCGCAACCCTCGACGGGGACCCCTGGGGTAGGCCGTACAGGGTGGTGAGGGGGAAATTCTTTGACATGGCCCCCTCCACATCCTGTATGGAGCCGGATCTGTTGCGAGGGGTCCTGGAAACCCTCTTCCCCAATCCGGGACCCTTCGTTCCCCCCCGTGGGCGCGCCGCAGCCGCCCCCACCACCTTGGAGGATGTGATGGACGGACCCCCGGTGTCAGACCAGGAGTTCGAGGCCGGCAGGGATCGACTCAGGTCCAAAAAGAAGGCGCCGGGGCCGGATGGAGTGCCCTCCAAGGTGTTGGCGATAGCCCTGGGGCCCCTGGAGGAGCGGTACCGGGCGGTGCTGAATACCTGCATCGCAACGGGCCGCTTCCCCGGGATATGGCGGGTAGGGAGGCTATGCCTCCTGAGCAAGGATGGCCGCCCTCCGGACTCTCCGTCAAGTTTTCGGCCGGTGGTGATGCTGGATGAGTCCGGGAAGTTCTTCGAGAAGATCGTCGCTTCCCGGATCATCAAGCACCTGGAGTCCCACGGCCCGGACTTGGCGGAGTGCCAGTATGGCTTCCGGACCGGCCGGTCCACGATGGACGCGGTGGCTCGTCTCAAGGTGTGGACTGGGGCAGCCACAGCAAGGGGGGAGGCTGTAGTAGCGGTGTCTCTTGACATCGCTAATGCGTTCAACAGCCTCCCCCACGAATGCATAGAGGAGGCACTGAAATTCCACCAGGTGCCCCTCTACCTCCGAGTCCTCGTGGCAGACTACCTACGCGAGAGGGTAGTCCTGTATGAGGATTCGGAGGGGCGCGTCCAGTCGTGGGCTATGCCGGCGGGTGTACCCCAGGGATCAGTGCTTGGCCCCCTGCTCTGGAACCTGGGGTACAATTGGGTCCTCCGGGGAGAGCTCCTGCCGGGGATGGAGCTCTCCTGCTTTGCGGACGACACCCTGGTGGCGGTCAAGGCGCCGAACTGGGAGGATGCGGTACACCTGGCGTCGGTCGGCGCCTCCCTGGTAGTGCGACGCATCCGCATGCTGGGGCTGGAGGTGGCGCTCGCCAAGACTAAGGCGTTGGCCTTCCGTGGCCCGCGTGGCGTAATCCCGGGGGGGCTAGGCGTCCGAGTGGAGGGGGTTCGCATCCCGGTCGGAGTGCAGATGAGGTACCTCGGCCTGGTGTTGGACCCCCGATGGAGTTTTGAGGAGCATTTTAAGCTCCTCGCTCCGCGGCTGCGTGCATCTGCGGCCGCCCTCGGACGAGTCCTCCCCAACCTGGGTGGGCCTGGGTCCCCGTGCCGTCGGCTTTACCACGGGGTGATTAGGTCGATGGCACTATATGGGGCCCCGGTTTGGGCGGAGTGCCTCAATCCCAACACGAGGGCACTCCTACGCCAACCCCAGAGGGGGATCGCGACGCGGGTCGTGCGGTGCTACCGCACGGTCAGCCACGGGGCGGCTTGTGTCTTGGCGGGCACACTTCCTTGGGAGCTGGATGCCCAGGTGCTCGCCAGGGTGTACCGCAAGAGGGTGGCGGCGAGGGAGCGTGGAGCGCGTCCCTCATTGGAGGAGGTAGAGCGGGAGCGCAGGCTGGCGCAGAGAGAGGCCCTGGAGCTATGGGGTGACTCTCTGGCCTCCCCAATTGCCGGTCACCGGACGATCGAGGCGATTCGTCCGGTGTTGGAGGAGTGGGTTGGGCGCCGGCATGGCAGCCTCACCTACCGCCTGGTGCAGGTTTTGTCCGGGCATGGCTGTTTCGGCCATTACCTGCACCGAGTCGCCCATCGGGAGGAGACGGCGAGGTGCCATCATTGCGCCTCCCCCGATGACACGGCCGAGCACACGCTCGTCGAATGCCCGGCCTGGCGGCGAGAGCGCCGCGAACTACGCGCGGCGCTTGGCGGAGGATACCTCTCCCTTCAAACCATGGTTAGAGCCATGGTTTGCAGTGAGACGGTATGGGAGGCGGCCGCCTCCTTCTGCGAGTGCGTGATGCTGCAGAAGGAGGCAGCGGAGAGGGAGCGGGAGGAGGACGCTCTAGCCGCTCCACTCCGACGCAGACGGGTGGGTCGAAGAAGGCGGGCGCACGTCCGTCTTCATTGACCCCTGAGAGTAGCCAACGTGTGCGGGTTGCTCCCGCACATGGAACACTTAGGCTGCCTCGTCTGAGGATTACCCCGGTAGCCCCGGGTAATCCTCCTTTGGCGTAAGCCCCGGCATAGGCCGGGGCCCACCCCTGGGAGAGACCTGGTGAATTGCCACAAGGCAGAGCCCAGACCTCTCCCACATAGGGTCCGAGGGGCGACCAAGGAGTTTTAGTGGGTATTCCCGGTGCTTTTCACCGGGCGAGTCCCACTCACGCCCACTGCCTCGCTAGCGGTGGGTACGGTCTTTAAAAGATTTCTCCTTGTAAAAAAAAAAAAAAAAAAAAAAAAAAAAAAAAAAAAAAAAAAAAAAAAAAAAAAAAAAAAAAGGTTAGGTTAGGTTAGGTTAGGTTAGGTTAGGTTAGGTTAGGTTAGGTTAGGTTAGGTTAGGTTAGGTTAGGTTAGGTTAGGTTAGGTTAGGTTAGGTTAGGTTAGGTTAGGTTAGGTTAGGTTAGGTTAGGTTAGGTTAGGTTAGGTTAGGTTAGGTTAGGTTAGGTTAGGTTAGGTTAGGTTAGGTTAGGTTAGGTTAGGTTAGGTTAGGTTAGGTTAGGTTAGGTTAGGTTAGGTTAGGTTAGGTTAGGTTAGGTTAGGTTAGGTTAGGTTAGGTTAGGTTAGGTTAGGTTAGGTTAGGTTAGGTTAGGTTAGGTTAGGTTAGGTTAGGTTAGGTTAGGTTAGGTTAGGTTAGGTTAGGTTAGGTTAGGTTAGGTTAGGTTAGGTTAGGTTAGGTTAGGTTAGGTTAGGTTAGGTTAGGTTAGGTTAGGTTAGGTTAGGTTAGGTTAGGTTAGGTTAGGTTAGGTTAGGTTAGGTTAGGTTAGGTTAGGTTAGGTTAGGTTAGGTTAGGTTAGGTTAGGTTAGGTTAGGTTAGGTTAGGTTAGGTTAGGTTAGGTTAGGTTAGGTTAGGTTAGGTTAGGTTAGGTTAGGTTAGGTTAGGTTAGGTTAGGTTAGGTTAGGTTAGGTTAGGTTAGGTTAGGTTAGGTTAGGTTAGGTTAGGTTAGGTTAGGTTAGGTTAGGTTAGGTTAGGTTAGGTTAGGTTAGGTTAGGTTAGGTTAGGTTAGGTTAGGTTAGGTTAGGTTAGGTTAGGTTAGGTTAGGTTAGGTTAGGTTAGGTTAGGTTAGGTTAGGTTAGGTTAGGTTAGGTTAGGTTGAAGTCGAACTTCGGGAGGTATTAGTAGGTGGATTTAGTCTTTTCTGTGGAATATTGTGTAGCTTGGTGCCCTTAAGGTTATCCCTAAAAAACTTTTTGGGAATTCCTACGGGAAGTATTTTTTGGGGGCCAAAAACCTCCAAAAAATCTTCTTCGTCGATTCGGTGTCCAGGGGTCGGGGGGAGTCGTTTGCGACCACTCCCGCACCTCCATCTTGCTGGGAAGTTGGTTTTCTGGTAGGCAATACCGGTACGAGAGCAGGGTGCTCTAAATTTTATTCGCGAATTCGCGGGAATTTAGAGTGCCATCCGATCGGTGTTGCCTGCCGGAGCAACTTTTGTGCGGGGTGCGAGGTCGGGGGACCCCCCCTTCCCCCTCAAAATTTGATTTTTGTTGTTGGTGTTTTTTGTTTTTGTGGTGTTTTGTCTGGTGTTTGTCGTTGTGTGTGGGCGGTCCAGGGTTCGAGTGCGAACCTGGACGGCCGAGCCCCGGTGTTACCGGGGGGGGGGACGATGTCGGGACCGAGGGGTCTCGTGGAGGAAGGTCTCTCAGGGAGGCCACACTCGGAGTTGGGAGAGAGCGAGGATGGTGAGGCTGACAGGGAGAGGGTGGAATGCCCGAAAGGTGGAAGAGTAAGGGGGGTGAGTGAGTTCGATTGGGGGAGCGGACTGGAAAGCGACATGTCGCTGACCAGTCTGCCAGAGGCGATGCTTGCTGGCAAGCGGATCTTCTCCGACACGGAGACGGAGGAGCCCAGTGAGAGGGCGAAAATAGCCACCGCCAGGCGTGGGAAGCGGGGCGGGATTGCGCCTAGCCTAGAAAGGGCCCGCCGACAGCTCAAGGAGCGAAATGAGGAGGCCAAGGAGGCGGACATGCAGGCCCTCCTCAAGAAGCGGGCCCTAAGGAGGCGGACATGCAGGCCCTCCTCAAGAAGCGGGCCCTTAAGGTCAAAAGGACCACGGAGGTGGATATAAGCGTCGAGGGGGTGAGCCCCGAGACGGGAAAAGGCCCCGAAGGGACAGGCCCTGGGGGGATTGCGGCGGCCTCGATTGAGACCATGGGAGCGGAGGAGCTCATGGTGCTGGCCGAGGAGAGGTTAGGTCTAGTCCTGGACCTAACAGGAAAGTCGGCCAGCCTGAAAGGGGGTTTCGCCGCCAAGATAGCGAGAGCTGCCGGGGGCATCCGCGAGATCCTGGAGGCCCTAGTTGTGCGCACGGAGACGGAGGAGACCTTCCGCCTCCGAGCCAATAACGCCCGGCTGCAGCGGGAGGTCGCCTCCCTCAGGGAGGAGGTCCAGGCGCACCGAAGGGAGTTCCAGGAGCTCCGCCAGGAGAGAAGGACCCAGGGGCCGATGAGCCCGGGCGACATACAGTCGCTGGAGAATAACATCGCCCGGCTCGTCGGCAATCTGGTCGACGGGCGTCTGGCGGAGCTGGAGTCGCGGCTGCCTCCCCCTGCCGTCACCCGCCCGCCATTGGCGGGTGATAAGTCGGCGGTGGCCAGGGCCGCCCGAGAGGCAATTGAGAGCGCGGGACGGCCGGCTTCTGCGCCGAGGAGGACGAGCACGCCGGCTGAGCTCGACGTGCGCCCTCGGGCAAGGCCGGCAGCTAAAGCGGGTCCCACCCGCAGCGGAGCCCGGGAGGGAGAGTGGACGAGTTTTGGGCCGTCCACCTCGGCGAGGGAACCGGCCGCGGCGACCCAGTCGGTGGCCGGAGGGGCTGCTAAGGTCCCGGGGGAGGCAACATGGACCGAGGTGGTCCGCCGCGGGGGACGGAAAACCGCGGCCCCCGGGGCTCCCGCGACACGGGCGGCTCCCGCGGCAAGGGCGGCACCCGCGCCCTCCAGGGCGTCGGCACCTCCTGCTCGAGCAGGCAAGGATGAGGGCCGCAAGGCCAAGGTGGTCCTCCCCGGCTCCACGGCCGTAATCTTAAAATTACGGCCGGAGGCAGCCACTGGGGGGGCCACATATGCCTCGGCCCTACTAAAGGCCGAGCAGGAGGTGAATCTGGGGGAGCTGGGGATAGGCTCGCTCCGGATTCGGAAGTCAGCCACCGGAGCGAGGCTCATTGAGGTCCCCGGCTCCTCCAGCCATGACAAGGCGGACGCCCTGGCGGCCAAACTTACGGCTGCCCTGTCCGGCGTTGCGGAGGTCTCCAGACCGGTGAAGTGCGCGGAATTCCGGATCACCGGTCTGGATGACGCAGCTACTGTACAGCGGGTACAGGTTGCGGTCGCTCGTGAGGGGGGCTGCGCCCCCGAGCAGGTCCGGGTGGGCGAAATCCGCCCGGACTGGCGTAACTCCAGCTCTGCCCTGATGCGCTGCCCGGTGACGGCAGCGAAAAAGCTGCTCGAGCTGGGCAGTGTCGGGGTGGGTTGGAGCAGGGCGCAGCTCCACTTGCTGGAGGCGCGCCCCATGTACTGCTACAAGTGCATGGGGAAGGGGCACACCGCTGAGCTGTGCCCCTCCAAGGAGGACCGCAGCCGATTGTGCTACAGGTGCGGGCAGCCGGGGCACATCGCCTCGGGCTGCTCGGCCCAGGCCCGCTGTGCAGTGTGCGCAGACGCCGGCAGGAAGGCCACACACGTGATGGGGGGCCGTCTCTGCAACCCCCCATCCGTCCGCGGGAGAACGCCCCCCCTCTCCCGCGGGAGTGGGCGGCAGGTGGCGCCTGAGGCTGGGATGTCCGAATAATGGCCGGACATCCCCGCTTCCTGCAGGCCAACGTCAACCACTCCGCCGGGGCTCAGGACCTTTTCCTGCAGACCATGGCGGAGTGGGACGTGGACGTGGCGGTGGTTGCGGAACCATATTCCGTGCCCTCCCGGCCTAACTGGGCCGGGGATCTGGACGGTTCCGTGGCCATCGTCACGAGGCCTGGCGCCAGCCCCCCACTCGTGGTGTGGGGGAGGGGTGGCGGTTACGTGGCGGCGGTTCGGGGAGAGTACGCAATCATCGGTGTGTACTTCTCCCCGAACCGCGACCTGCCGGCCCTGGAGCAGCTGCTCGATGCTCTGGGGTTGGCAGTGAGGCGGCTGGCGCCCGCCCAGGTTATCGTGGCCGGGGACTTCAACGCCAAATCCACGGCGTGGGGCAACCCGGCCACGGAAACCAAAGGGCGGAAGGTGGAGGAGTGGGCGCTGGCCGCGGGACTGTCCCTCTTGAATAGGGGGACAGTCCACACGTGCGTGCGGTGGAACGGAGGGTCGGTGGTGGATCTGTCCTTCGCCACCGCGTCCGCCGCACGCCGAGTGGAAGGATGGAGGGTGGAGACGGGGGTGGAGACACTCTCGGACCATCGTTATATCAGGTTCGAGGTGTCTCCAGCCCCCGGGAGTCCGACGATTTCGTCCCGGTGGCGGAGCCGGTTCCCGCGTTGGGCGCTCACCAGGCTCGACCGGGAACTGGCAGAGGAGGCGGCCATCGTCGGCCGCTGGGGCCTCCCGCCAGTGGAGGATTTGGGGGTGGAACAAGGGGCTGGCCGTCTCTGCGACGCCTTCACGGCGGTGTGCAGGGCGGCCATGCCCAGTGTTGGGCGTCCGCCCCCAAGGCGGGCGGTCTACTGGTGGTCGGCGGAGATAGCCGACCTCCGGGACGTCTGCGACGGGGCGCGTAGAGCGTACACCCGGAGCAGGCGTCGCCGCCCCCGGGACGAAGCTAGGGATGGCCATCTGCACGGCATTTACGTGGAGAGCAGGAGAGCCCTGCGGATGGCCATCAGTAGGGCCAAGGAGGGAGCGTGGCAGGAGCTGCTGGAGGGTCTGGATAGGGACCCGTGGGGCCGACCTTACAGAGGAGCGCGGAACAAGATCCGCGCTCAGTCGGCCCCACTGACGGGGACCCTCCAGCCGGCGCAGTTGGAGAGGATAGTCGGGGAACTTTTCCCCGACAGTCCACGGGGCTACGCTCCCCCGAGGATGGCCCTACGTCGGACGTCGGACTCCAGAGGAGAGGAGGAGGGCGCTCCGCCGCCCGTCACCGACCAGGAGATGGAGGCGGTCGTTGACCGCCTCCGAGGCAAGAAGAGGGCGCCGGGTCCGGACGGGGTGCACGGGAAGGTGCTAGCGTTGGCTCTCGTGCACCTCGGAGACAGGTTCCGGGAGCTCCTCGACTGCTGCTTGCGGTCGGGGTGCTGCCCGGGACCCTTCAGGGTGGGCCGGCTCTGCCTTTTGTTGAAGGGAGACCGGCCCCCGGACTCGGGGTCGGCGGTTCGACCGGTCGTTCTGCTGAACGAGGCGGGCAAGGCCCTGGAGAGGGTTGTCGCCTCCCGCCTCGCTCAGCATTTGGAGGATGGCCCGGGACCGGGCCTCTCGGATGCCCAGTTCGGGTTCCGGGCCAGACGGTCGACCGTCGATGCCATAAGGCGCCTAAGGTCGGTGACGGAGGATGCGGAGCGCGAGGGAGACGTGGTGGTGGCGGTGTCGCTTGACATCGCCAATGCCTTCAATAGCCTCCCCCACAGTACCATCCTGGAGGCCCTCAAGTATTTTGAGGTGCCTCCGTACTTGGGGAGGCTCTTGAAGGCATACCTGGAGGACAGGGAGGTGTGCTACGAGGACGCGAGGGGCCATATGGTCAGAAGGTTCGTCGGGTGCGGGGTCCCACAGGGGTCCGTTCTGGGCCCCATCCTGTGGGACCTCGCATACGACTGGGTCCTGCGGGGCCGTCTCCTCCCCGGGATGAGCGTCATCTGTTACGCAGATGACACCCTCGTTACATCCCGGGGTAAGACCTTTGTGGAGGCGGCGCGGCTGGCCGAAGTCGGTGTAGGACTAGTGGTCAGCCGTATAGAGAGGCTTGGGCTTCGGGTCCGTCTGGAGAAGACCGAAGCCCTCCTCTTCCGCGGGACCGGCAGGCGGGGCCCCCCCTCGGGAGCACACCTCCAAATAGGAGGACGGAGAATCAGGGTGAGTGCCCAGATGAGGTACCTGGGCCTCACCCTTGACGGGAGATGGACCTTCGGCCCCCACTTCGAGCGGTTGGGGCCGAAGGTCATCAGAGCTGCGTCGGCGCTGGGTCGGCTCCTGCCCAATTTGGGCGGGCCCAGCGCCGCGTGCAGGCGGCTGTACTCCGGAATATGCCGGAGTATGGCCACGTACGGTGCCCCCATATGGGCGGACGCCCTCTGTCGCCAAAATACGGCCCAGCTGCGCAGAGCGCAGCGGGTCATAGCGCAGAGGGCGATAAGGGGGTACCGTACGGTAGCTTGGACGGCCGCGACCGCCCTCGCTGGCGACCCGCCCTGGGAGTTGGTGGCGGAGGTGCTCGCCGAGGTATACAACTTTGTTGCGAGTAGGAGGGCACTCGGCGAGCGCCCCACGATGGAGGAAATAGGGCGATGTCGCCAGCAAGGGCATGCAGAAATGATGCGGAGGTGGGGGGAGGACCTGGCGCAGCCGCGGTATGGTACCCGCGTTGCGGAGGCGCTGCGCCCGGTCCTGGAAAGGTGGATGCTACGAAAGCGGAAACCCCTCACTTTCCGCATGGTGCAGGTGCTCACCGGACATGGTTGCTTCGGTGAGTACCTGCACCGGGTCGCGAGGCGGGAAGAGCGGCCGGACTGCCACGAGTGCGGCGCGGCCGAGGACACTGCTCAACATACACTAGGGCAGTGTCTCATGTGGTCTCGGCAGCGCCGCGATCTGCAGTCCGCGCTGGGAGACGCGGACCTCTCGCTCCCGAGCGTGGTCCGCTCCATGCTCGGGAGTGACAGGTGCTGGCAGGCGATGGCCTCCTTCTGCGAAATAGTTATGGCGCGGAAGGAGGCCATGGAGCGGGACAGGGAAGATGATCCCGTGGCTGTCCCGCTCCGGAGACGGCGGACGGGAGTGCGGCGGAGGCGCTACGCGCACCTCCTGCCGCCTCCCTAACCTGTGGGACTAGGGGTCAGGCTGGGAACCTGGCCCCATAACGGTCCCGCCGCCGGAGGGGCTGTCCCAATTTGCCGGGATGGCCCCTAGATTGGAGAAGTCCGGCCCCTTCTGAGGGGCTGGCCAGTCGCAGTGGTGCCCTGTTGCTGACAGATCCGGGGCACCACACCAACGCGGCCGATGGCATTTCGCGGGGTTGTTTAGTGGGTATACCGTCGGACAGCCGACGGGGAGTCCCACACTACCACCGGAGGCCACCCAGGCGCCGGTGGTGTGCGTAACGCATTTTTCCCCGCGTCACAAAAAAAAAAAAAAAAAAAAAAAAAAAAAAAAAAAAAGGTTAGGTTAGGTTAGGTTAGGTTAGGTTAGGTTAGGTTAGGTTAGGTTAGGTTAGGTTAGGTTAGGTTAGGTTAGGTTAGGTTAGGTTAGGTTAGGTTAGGTTAGGTTAGGTTAGGTTAGGTTAGGTTAGGTTAGGTTAGGTTAGGTTAGGTTAGGTTAGGTTAGGTTAGGTTAGGTTAGGTTAGGTTAGGTTAGGTTAGGTTAGGTTAGGTTAGGTTAGGTTAGGTTAGGTTAGGTTAGGTTAGGTTAGGTTAGGTTAGGTTAGGTTAGGTTAGGTTAGGTTAGGTTAGGTTAGGTTAGGTTAGGTTAGGTTAGGTTAGGTTAGGTTAGGTTAGGTTAGGTTAGGTTAGGTTAGGTTAGGTTAGGTTAGGTTAGGTTAGGTTAGGTTAGGTTAGGTTAGGTTAGGTTAGGTTAGGTTAGGTTAGGTTAGGTTAGGTTAGGTTAGGTTAGGTTAGGTTAGGTTAGGTTAGGTTAGGTTAGGTTAGGTTAGGTTAGGTTAGGTTAGGTTAGGTTAGGTTAGGTTAGGTTAGGTTAGGTTAGGTTAGGTTAGGTTAGGTTAGGTTAGGTTAGGTTAGGTTAGGTTAGGTTAGGTTAGGTTAGGTTAGGTTAGGTTAGGTTAGGTTAGGTTAGGTTAGGTTAGGTTAGGTTAGGTTAGGTTAGGTTAGGTTAGGTTAGGTTAGGTTAGGTTAGGTTAGGTTAGGTTAGGTTAGGTTAGGTTAGGTTAGGTTAGGTTAGGTTAGGTTAGGTTAGGTTAGGTTAGGTTAGGTTAGGTTAGGTTAGGTTAGGTTAGGTTAGGTTAGGTTAGGTTAGGTTAGGTTAGGTTAGGTTAGGTTAGGTTAGGTTAGGTTAGGTTAGGTTAGGTTAGGTTAGGTTAGGTTAGGTTAGGTTAGGTTAGGTTAGGTTAGGTTAGGTTAGGTTAGGTTAGGTTAGGTTAGGTTAGGTTAGGTTAGGTTAGGTTAGGTTAGGTTAGGTTAGGTTAGGTTAGGTTAGGTTAGGTTAGGTTAGGTTAGGTTAGGTTAGGTTAGGTTAGGTTAGGTTAGGTTAGGTTAGGTTAGGTTAGGTTAGGTTAGGTTAGGTTAGGTTAGGTTAGGTTAGGTTAGGTTAGGTTAGGTTAGGTTAGGTTAGGTTAGGTTAGGTTAGGTTAGGTTAGGTTAGGTTAGGTTAGGTTAGGTTAGGTTAGGTTAGGTTAGGTTAGGTTAGGTTAGGTTAGGTTAGGTTAGGTTAGGTTAGGTTAGGTTAGGTTAGGTTAGGTTAGGTTAGGTTAGGTTAGGTTAGGTTAGGTTAGGTTAGGTTAGGTTAGGTTAGGTTAGGTTAGGTTAGGTTAGGTTAGGTTAGGTTAGGTTAGGTTAGGTTAGGTTAGGTTAGGTTAGGTTAGGTTAGGTTAGGTTAGGTTAGGTTAGGTTAGGTTAGGTTAGGTTAGGTTAGGTTAGGTTAGGTTAGGTTAGGTTAGGTTAGGTTAGGTTAGGTTAGGTTAGGTTAGGTTAGGTTAGGTTAGGTTAGGTTAGGTTAGGTTAGGTTAGGTTAGGTTAGGTTAGGTTAGGTTAGGTTAGGTTAGGTTAGGTTAGGTTAGGTTAGGTTAGGTTAGGTTAGGTTAGGTTAGGTTAGGTTAGGTTAGGTTAGGTTAGGTTAGGTTAGGTTAGGTTAGGTTAGGTTAGGTTAGGTTAGGTTAGGTTAGGTTAGGTTAGGTTAGGTTAGGTTAGGTTAGGTTAGGTTAGGTTAGGTTAGGTTAGGTTAGGTTAGGTTAGGTTAGGTTAGGTTAGGTTAGGTTAGGTTAGGTTAGGTTAGGTTAGGTTAGGTTAGGTTAGGTTAGGTTAGGTTAGGTTAGGTTAGGTTAGGTTAGGTTAGGTTAGGTTAGGTTAGGTTAGGTTAGGTTAGGTTAGGTTAGGTTAGGTTAGGTTAGGTTAGGTTAGGTTAGGTTAGGTTAGGTTAGGTTAGGTTAGGTTAGGTTAGGTTAGGTTAGGTTAGGTTAGGTTAGGTTAGGTTAGGTTAGGTTAGGTTAGGTTAGGTTAGGTTAGGTTAGGTTAGGTTAGGTTAGGTTAGGTTAGGTTAGGTTAGGTTAGGTTAGGTTAGGTTAGGTTAGGTTAGGTTAGGTTAGGTTAGGTTAGGTTAGGTTAGGTTAGGTTAGGTTAGGTTAGGTTAGGTTAGGTTAGGTTAGGTTAGGTTAGGTTAGGTTAGGTTAGGTTAGGTTAGGTTAGGTTAGGTTAGGTTAGGTTAGGTTAGGTTAGGTTAGGTTAGGTTAGGTTAGGTTAGGTTAGGTTAGGTTAGGTTAGGTTAGGTTTTTTTTTTTTTTTTTTTTTTTTTTTTTTTTTTTTTTTTTTTTTTTTAATTCGCTACCACCAACATGATTGGTGCCTGTTTCTGCTAGTTCTCTTTCATTCCAGTTCTATCTTTCTTGCCGCTCGTACTTTCGTTCTACATTCGTTTTCTTTCTTTCATTCATCTTCATGTATTCCCATGTGGGTGGGACTCCCACGACTATTCTACGCTGCCCTATCTTTTTGTTTCCTTTATTTAGGGGAAATGACTTTACAAGTAGCTTTTTTATTCTATTCGTTTCTTACACTATTTCTTACATTAACTATACATTTAACTTGCTCTTTTACAATTGACCTATTTCTATTTTACATTTTTTATTTCTTAATTTCTAATTCTTAGCCACTATTACATTATTCTTATTTTATGCTAATATGTGATATTTCCAAAATATCAGTCAAGCATAACTTATGTGCTATTTGGTTTTATTTCTATTAATTACTGTTATAGCTATTTTGGTTGAGTAGTCTAAGAATGACTCTCTGTTCACGCACCGCATCAGTTCCCGCACGCTATCCTCTGCAATTTTGAGGTCCAATTTTTGTTCTAGATTATATCTATCTAGTCCGAACACCGGGCACTCGAACAAAAGATGTGGCACGGTTTCGCTTGTATCTGGGTCACAGGTGCACGAGGGGTTGTCCTTACACCGAAATCGATTCAGGTATTCGGAGAACCCCCCGTGCCCTGTCATAATTTGTGTCGTAATGTGGTTGATCTTCATTTGCCGAACCATTCTGTACGCCTCCACCGCGTCAGGGAGGAACATCCTCGTAACCTTGGCCGTGTCTCCAGTAATGTATCTCCGGTTCCATTCGTCAATCGTAGCCGCACGAATGCTACGCTTGACGAACGAAACCGGGCACAGATCGTAATCAGGCTTCCTTTTCGTGGTCCTGGCGGCCTCCTTTGCCAACGTGTCCGCCCTTTCGTTCCCCTCCATACCAACATGGGCTTTGACCCAGAACAATTTAATCAGTTTGCTCTGTTGGGATAGCGTTCTCATATTATCTCTGGTCGCCACCGCAAGTGGATGGAGGGAAGATCGGTTTTGGATGGTCTGGAGGGCCGCCATGGAATCACTGTAGATGCCGCACGATGTCGCCCCCCTCTTTAGAGCCTCTTCAGTGGCCCTCCAGATTGCGAGGAGTTCGGCCTGGTAGACCGTGCAATAGTCTGCAAGTTTAAGCTTTATGTTTTTGATTTCAGAGCCCCCGATCCAAACGGATACGGCGGCCCCTACTTTGTCCTCGATTTTGCTGCCGTCGGTGAATATGCGTAAGTCACATTCACCAACGGCATCGAGTTGCAGTTGGTCCACCAGTCCGACCACCTCGATCTCTGCCCCCTTCGACGGATGCGGGGTTTTTAGAGCTGAAGACTTCCGCTCAATCTCCCTGTCGCATAGCTCTGGCCGGGACTCCCCCTTTCTTGACCTGTACAGAGCCGCGGCTTCCTGCACTCGCAGATCAAGTGGGAGAATCCCCGCCAGAGCCAGCGCCGAGTGAAGCGACACCGTGCGGTATGCCTTACATATCTGCTGTGCGACACCTCTTTGTACTGCGTTGAGTTGTTTCTGGACGCCCACTCTGAGGGTCGCGGCCTCCCACACGCTGGCAGCGTACAGAATGATTGGCTCCACCGTTGCATTGTATATCGTTCTGACGATCTCCGATTGAAGTCCCCAAGTCGTTCTCGCAGCGCGAGTCAGCCGTTTGTGCACACCCAAGGCCTTCCTACAGATGCTTGCTACGTGTGGCTTGAATGTTAGCCTATCGTCGATGATGACGCCCAAAATCTTGATCTCTCTGGTCGTGGTTATGCCCACCCCGCCCATGCTCAGACGTGGGGTGTCGTATTTTAACTTGCGAGTTATTACCATTGTGTTTGTCTTGTTTGGTGCAAACCTCAGCTTGTTTCGGACACCCCACCCCCGAACATGTTCGAGGGAGGCATTCGCTTTCGCCTCGATCTCCAGAGCCGTATCAGCGTCAAAGACGAGGACGACATCATCGGCGAAGGCTTGGACATAGTCTCCTCTTTGCTCCAGGTCTTTCAAGAGAGGGTCAAGTAGGAGGTTCCATAGGATGGGACCTCCCACCGAGCCTTGTACGCAGCCTTTCTTGGTCTCTCTACTATACTCTTCTCCGGCATAGCGTACTGTGACCTTTCTACTGTCCAGGTAGCTGTCCATTACCTTCCTGATGTTTATCGGGCATCCCTCTTCCACCAGTCTAACTCTGATGGCTGGCCACCACGCGCTGTCAAAAGCTCCCTCTATATCCAACGACACTAAAGCGACAATCTTCTTCTCTGCGAGTTTGCTCCTTATGTGCTTTAGTAGGTTATAGAGGGAGTCTTCTGTGCTTTTTTGGGGCATGAAGCCAAACTGGCGGGTGCTCATGTTGGGGAGAATATGGTACTTTACCCTTGCCATCAACATCTTCTCCAATATCTTCCCTAATATCGACAGGAGACCAATGGGTCTATAGGCCTTGGGTGTGGTATAGTCGTCCCTACCCGGTTTCCTCAACACGACAACGATCGCCTCCTTCCACAGATCGGGGAAGTGATACAGCTGGAGGCACTTGTTCAGCAGGGCGAGGAAAGCCTCTGGGTCCGCATCTATGGCTTTAATGCATATATCCGCCGTGAGGGCATCTTTCCCTGGGGCTTTCTTTGGATTGAAGGACCTGCACGCCTGTCGGAGCTCTGCAAGCGTGAATGGTGGGTCGCAGGGTTCATCCCGTTCCCCAGCATTCACCTCCTCGGCTCTAGTTCTCACTTCTCTGTGGTACGTATTGTCCTCCTCCGCGCAGTCCTCCGGGTAGAATGTGCGCGCGAGGAGTTCCACCGAGCCTTTGGAGCTCAGATTCTCCCCGTTATGTTTTAGGGGCAGGTCCTCTTCCCTGTTGTGCGTTCTTGCAATTACCCTGTATATGCTGTCCCATAGGCTTTCCCTGTCCTGCCTCCCACAGAATTCCTTCCAGCTGTCGATCATGGCTTTTGCTGCTTCGGATTCATATACCTCTTTGGCCCTCACGTATTCTCCGACTACCTTGGGTCTTCTTATGGGGGCAGCGTTCCTAATCCTCCTTTTTAGGGTTGCCACTTCTTTCTTAAGTTTGGTGAGGTTTTCGGACCACCACGGCACAGTCAGCTCGTCCTCCGTTCTCTTTGTTGGTACTGATGTTTCACAGGCCTCCGTTATTATTGCTGTGTATGTCTTAACCGCGGCCTCCAGCTCATCAGCAGTTTCAATTCTCTCGATGTCGTTTTTTGTGAGTTTTTGCTCAGCTTTAAGCTGTGTCAGCTTTTCTTTAAATCTGGTCCAATCTGCTTTTTTCGTGTTGTACCTTCTAGTTGTTCTGCTGATGACTATTCCTTTGGCCTTGGCTAGACGGATTCCGAAGACTATGCCGTTGTGGTCCGAATTCACCAATTCCCTATCTACTCTCCATTTCTCGATTAAGTTTAGGAGGTCTGTCGAGCATGCAGTTATATCGACGAAACTTTGATACTGCACGCCGCCCCGTATGGTGTCGAAGGTTGGAATTGTACCTTCGTTCAGTACGTGAAGGCCCATGTCGCCGAGAGCTCCAGCCATGTCGTTACCCCTTCCGTCGATCTTGAGACTGCCCCACCAGGTGCTCTTCGCGTTGGCGTCTCCTCCAAGGATCCACCTCTTATGGCCTATCTTATCTCCGATTTTGTACAGTTGGGCCAGGTATGGTTCGATGGGTAAGTCAGGTTCGAAGTAATATGCAACCAGCGTGATCTCCCAGGACACGGTCTGGATCCCCACCACCACGATGTTGTTGGTGGTGAGGTCCGGGTATTGCGTCACTTTGAGGTTACTGTCAAATACAGCAATCGCTGCCTTCCTTCTACCCTGCCCGACCGCGTTCTGGAAGATTCTAACGCCGGGTTGCGATCCCATCTTTTCGTTTCTGCCCACATAGGGTTCTTGGAGTAGCGCCACCGCAGCTTTCCGCTTTTTGGCTTCCAACATTAGCTCTTTGGTCGCCAGGTTTTTACGCTGGAGATTTGCTTGCAGCACCCAGTAGGAAATGGTATCGCCCGGGACGCCCTTAGCAGTATGCTACAGTGAGCCGTGCTAGTTCGTCCCGTTTTCGGCGGACCATGCAGTCGTGGCTGAAGGCGTTGTGCTCGTTGTCGTATTGATCCGCTTTTACACAGTTACGGCATTTCGGCGGGATCCCGGCCATCCAATCAGCGCATTCCGTCTTCAAGTGCGGTCCACCACAGTGGCTGCAGAGGTCCGCCGGCTCTCCGCAAAAGCGCTTGGTATGCCCATACTCCAAGCAGCGGCTGCACTGGACGAGTGGAGATTGGTCCTCAGCTCTGATCCGCTGCAAGTCGATATGGACATAGCCTTGCGCCGTGACTCTCTGCCAAACTGTCGGCGAAACACTCAGCACCACATGGCTGGTTAGTGGATTTCTTGCTCTTCTACGGTATTTTATTGTTACCTTCTCATCTCCTTCCTTTAGATCTTTGAAGACGGATTTGTTCTGATTTTTCAGCGCCTTTTGGATGTCCTCGTCCGTGTTGGCAGTCAGGATGTCTTTGAGGATCAGGAGTGGGTTCTTATTTTTAATGTCCTCCACGGTGAGTCCGGTTCCTTTAGATATTATTCTTTCTTTCGCTCTGTTCTTGTCCTCCACCGTGGTGAACCCCAGGATGACCTTCCTGTCCTTTGCCTTCCGGACCCTTTCCACCCTGATCCAGCCCTCCTTTGCGTCTACTGCTTCCCTAACTCTGCTCAGGGTCTCCTCTCCCGTCTTTGTCTCGTCAGTGGAGGCAATAACCACGGAGTGTAAAGTGCTCCTTTGTGTGTTACTACCTCCACTGCTCGAGGCTGTGACGCTGGCGTAGGAGGCACTTTTGGCTTGGACCATGACTTCCCTATGCTCGTTTAAGTTGACGCTTAACTCTGCGATTTTTCTGTTGGTTTCCTCCAGCAACCTCGTCTGTTCTTCCAGCTTGCTCCACAAGGGATTTTGTTCAGCGTTTGCCATCGGAGTTCGCTGGGTCTGTTTGGTGTTGTCTGCGGTTTCTGTGCTGCTGGTAGGTTTCACCGCTTTTCCTGCCGCCTCGGCCTCCTTAACAAGTTGGTAGAGCCGGTCAATGACTTCTATGACCACCGTCTTGACTTCTTTCTTCATTGACTTAAGGCCGTTCAGATGGTGCTTGGCCTTAAGCAATTTGGCATGTGCTTCCGCTGTGCGGCTCGCAAAGCTCTTCGGGCTTTTCGTCTCGACGGTGGTGGTTAGCCCTGTTGTCCTTGAGGTCCCTCTTACCGGTGCCTCCTGTTTAGAGGGTCCAGCCTCCTTCGTTCCCTTTGTCAGTGTGGGGGTGGGATCCGTGTTAGCAGCTTCCCATACGTCGATGCTGCGACGCACTGTCTTCGTGGGTGTTTTTCCCACCTCCACTGGCGAACCAGGGGACTTCCTCGCGTCTCTGGGTGGCGTGGAGACGCCTCTGCCTTTCACATCTGGGGTCCTATACCCAAACATGTTGGGGTAGTCTAAGTGCCGGTGACGCTTGCTTGTAGAAGTTAAAATTCGCTATGCGTGAACCGACACAGTGCGTCAACAGGGACGAAAAGTACACAATTATAAATAAAAATGTATGTGTGGAAAAGAAAAAATAAAATAAAAGTAGAGTCCCTGACTCTTGTCACTTAAGCTAATTTGCTGCCCTGTAAGGGTAGCACTGGTTACTTTGCGAAATCTGCCAATTTCGCAAGAGTTCAACAATTCAGATTTTCACCCGGATTGTAGAGTGAGTAGAGTCCAATTATTTCTCCGCACCGTTGCGGGCCCTTTAGTCAATGCGGTGGGTCGAAAAAATTTCGTCCCACGGTCTAAATTGTGGTTGGTGGGGATGAAATTCCCACCGACTCTACGTAGAGCGGATTTGACTAGCTGAGACGGTAGAGCTCGCCAAGCCCGTTACAGCGATACCAAGCACGCCCGGCTAGCCCCAACGGTTCCCGAGTTATAGCCGTTCAAAGTTTTCCAAAGAAGAAGAAGAATCAAAAACCAGAACTGGTTCTAGCTTATAACTCGAGAACCCGTGGTCCGATTTCGTCCGCGCTTGGACCGCCGCGACCCGCCCGCCTCGCTCCACCCGTTTCCGCTGTTTCTGAACTTATAAATTTTTGTCTCTCCAATCCGCTGAAAACCTGAAGGATATTAAAATATAGGTCGAGCCGTCCTATTCCAAGAAAGTCCCGTCCCTGTGCGAGCCCTGGTTCCGGAGATATCGGGGCCCAAAGATTTCCAAGATGGCCGCCGATCTGTCAAACTCTGACTTTGACTTGCGATATCTCCGGATCCAGAGGTCGCAGAGCAGCGGTTTTCGGGTCGAGACAGGCTGGTTTTTTCCCCTCCGTCCGGTCAAGCTGTCTCCAGAGGTCCAAAATTTTTTGGGCGGAATCCGCCCAAAAGTCAACTGTACGGATGGAGGGGATGTCCCACAGCTCGTTCGTCCAATCCGCAACTCTCTACGCCCAACGGCTCAGGAGTTATGCTGGTTTTAGAAAAACAAAGATGGCCGCCCAACTGTCAAAGTTGGGCGAAAAATGCCTCTAACTCCTCAACCGTTGGTCGCAGAAGGTCCGGGTTTTCTCTGGGCAGTCTGGCTTCACCAGCCCCACCCTGCCGATGCGGTTCGAACGCTATTCGGCGATTTCCCTCCGATTCAATTTTCCTGTCGCGGACTATTTTCTAAACCCAATTTTAATGTGTGCACCGAAAGTCCGGCGTTTCTATGTTCAGCGGATCCCGAGCTATGGAAGTTTTAATTTTTTGGTTTTAATTTTGAATTTGGTTCTAAAATTGATTTCTTTCAATTTTGAAGTTACAGGGTCGGTGTTTGGGGTTTATCCCTTCGCAATGGTGCTTTTAGACACCCCCCCGTGGTCAAAACCTAATATTTATGTATTATTTCCGAATTATTGCCGAAAAACAGTTAAAATTCCATAACTCGAGAACCGCTGGGCCAAAAAATCTGTAAAATTCAGGATATCTGCTCCTGGAGGTACACTATCATATAAAATTAACAGCTATTAAAATTTCCTAATTTTTTGAAACAATTTTAAGAATTTTAAAAAATTTCACTATTTTAAATACAGTCCGAGTAATTTTAATTTAAAAATTTTGATTTTGCTTCTGTAGAATCTTCTAATGAGCGCGCCAAAGATAGCAATTCCAGAATTTGAATTTTGTTCTTAGTTCCTGAGTTATTCCAGGTCAAATTTTGATTTTTCTTTTAATTATAGTAAATTTTCCTTGTGATTTAAAATTTTTCTTTTTGCGGATTATTAGTGTGGGTATAGTGTACCTGCTGTCCACCGATTTCCAGGCTTCTACGACCACGGGATCTCCGACCGCATGGCCAGGTGAAAGTTGTTTTTCTGGCTTTCCCTCGGAGATGGTGAGTTTTCCGGGTCTGCCTGCACCAGGATGTTGTTGGGGCCGGTGAGCACTATACGGAGGCACTTTGCACTTTATCAATATTCACTTTTTTAACGCTTCTATGGCGTTTTGAAATTTCACAATTTTGCCACTTTTAAAAGAAAGCACTTTTCGCGTTTTTCCGAAGTTTTCCGGTTTGTTTGCGATGCACCGCCGTGTGGGCCTCGACGAGACGCAACTTTTGACACCGCGATCTCTGTCGTAGCTCAAGAAAAACTCACTTTTTCGAATTTTTTAGTCTTGGAGCACGTGGTTTTGCTTCCGGCACGGTCCGAGGCTCAGACAAGACTGGTTAGGTTAGGTTAGGTTAGGTTAGGTTAGGTTAGGTTAGGTTAGGTTAGGTTAGGTTAGGTTAGGTTAGGTTAGGTTAGGTTAGGTTAGGTTAGGTTAGGTTAGGTTAGGTTAGGTTAGGTTAGGTTAGGTTAGGTTAGGTTAGGTTAGGTTAGGTTAGGTTAGGTTAGGTTAGGTTAGGTTAGGTTAGGTTAGGTTAGGTTAGGTTAGGTTAGGTTAGGTTAGGTTAGGTTAGGTTAGGTTAGGTTAGGTTAGGTTAGGTTAGGTTAGGTTAGGTTAGGTTAGGTTAGGTTAGGTTAGGTTAGGTTAGGTTAGGTTAGGTTAGGTTAGGTTAGGTTAGGTTAGGTTAGGTTAGGTTAGGTTAGGTTAGGTTAGGTTAGGTTAGGTTAGGTTAGGTTAGGTTAGGTTAGGTTAGGTTAGGTTAGGTTAGGTTAGGTTAGGTTAGGTTAGGTTAGGTTAGGTTAGGTTAGGTTAGGTTAGGTTAGGTTAGGTTAGGTTAGGTTAGGTTAGGTTAGGTTAGGTTAGGTTAGGTTAGGTTAGGTTAGGTTAGGTTAGGTTAGGTTAGGTTAGGTTAGGTTAGGTTAGGTTAGGTTAGGTTAGGTTAGGTTAGGTTAGGTTAGGTTAGGTTAGGTTAGGTTAGGTTAGGTTAGGTTAGGTTAGGTTAGGTTAGGTTAGGTTAGGTTAGGTTAGGTTAGGTTAGGTTAGGTTAGGTTAGGTTAGGTTAG
>OX382260.1:43049665-43067519 GCA_947507595.1 Pyralis farinalis | reverse complement strand
CCTAACCTAACCTAACCTAACCTAACCTAACCTAACCTAACCTAACCTAACCTAACCTAACCTAACCTAACCTAACCTAACCTAACCTAACCTAACCTAACCTAACCTAACCTAACCTAACCTAACCTAACCTAACCTAACCTAACCTAACCTAACCTAACCTAACCTAACCTAACCTAACCTAACCTAACCTAACTAACCTAACCTAACCTAACCTAACCTAACCTAACCTAACCTAACCTAACCTAACCTAACCTAACCTAACCTAACCTAACCTAACCTAACCTAACCTAACCTAACCTAACCTAACCTAACCTAACCTAACCTAACCTAACCTAACCTAACCTAACCTAACCTAACCTAACCTAACCTAACCTAACCTAACCTAACCTAACCTAACCTAACCTAACCTAACCTAACCTAACCTAACCTAACCTAACCTAACCTAACCTAACCTAACCTAACCTAACCTAACCTAACCTAACCTAACCTAACCTAACCTAACCTAACCTAACCTAACCTAACCTAACCTAACCTAACCTAACCTAACCTAACCTAACCTAACCTAACCTAACCTAACCTAACCTAACCTAACCTAACCTAACCTAACCTAACCTAACCTAACCTAACCTAACCTAACCTAACTAACCTAACCTAACCTAACCTAACCTAACCTAACCTAACCTAACCTAACCTAACCTAACCTAACCTAACCTAACCTAACCTAACCTAACCTAACCTAACCTAACCTAACCTAACCTAACCTAACCTAACCTAACCTAACCTAACCTAACCTAACCTAACCTAACCTAACCTAACCTAACCTAACCTAACCTAACCTAACCTAACCTAACCTAACCTAACCTAACCTAACCTAACCTAACCTAACCTAACCTAACCTAACCTAACCTAACCTAACCTAACCTAACCTAACCTAACCTAACCTAACCTAACCTAACCTAACCTAACCTAACCTAACCTAACCTAACCTAACCTAACCTAACCTAACCTAACCTAACCTAACCTAACCTAACCTAACCTAACCTAACCTAACCTAACCTAACCTAACCTAACCTAACCTAACCTAACCTAACCTAACCTAACCTAACCTAACCTAACCTAACCTAACCTAACCTAACCTAACCTAACCTAACCTAACCTAACCTAACCTAACCTAACCTAACCTAACCTAACCTAACCTAACCTAACCTAACCTAACCTAACCTAACCTAACCTAACCTAACCTAACCTAACCTAACCTAACCTAACCTAACCTAACCTAACCTAACCTAACCTAACCTAACCTAACCTAACCTAACCTAACCTAACCTAACCTAACCTAACCTAACCTAACCTAACCTAACCTAACCTAACCTAACCTAACCTAACCTAACCTAACCTAACCTAACCTAACCTAACCTAACCTAACCTAACCTAACCTAACCTAACCTAACCTAACCTAACCTAACCTAACCTAACCTAACCTAACCTAACCTAACCTAACCTAACCTAACCTAACCTAACCTAACCTAACCTAACCTAACCTAACCTAACCTAACCTAACCTAACCTAACCTAACCTAACCTAACCTAACCTAACCTAACCTAACCTAACCTAACCTAACCTAACCTAACCTAACCTAACCTAACCTAACCTAACCTAACCTAACCTAACCTAACCTAACCTAACCTAACCTAACCTAACCTAACCTAACCTAACCTAACCTAACCTAACCTAACCTAACCTAACCTAACCTAACCTAACCTAACCTAACCTAACCTAACCTAACCTAACCTAACCTAACCTAACCTAACCTAACCTAACCTAACCTAACCTAACCTAACCTAACCTAACCTAACCTAACCTAACCTAACCTAACCTAACCTAACCTAACCTAACCTAACCTAACCTAACCTAACCTAACCTAACCTAACCTAACCTAACCTAACCTAACCTAACCTAACCTAACCTAACCTAACCTAACCTAACCTAACCTAACCTAACCTAACCTAACCTAACCTAACCTAACCTAACCTAACCTAACCTAACCTAACCTAACCTAACCTAACCTAACCTAACCTAACCTAACCTAACCTAACCTAACCTAACCTAACCTAACCTAACCTAACCTAACCTAACCTAACCTAACCTAACCTAACCTAACCTAACCTAACCTAACCTAACCTAACCTAACCTAACCTAACCTAACCTAACCTAACCTAACCTAACCTAACCTAACCTAACCTAACCTAACCTAACCTAACCTAACCTAACCTAACCTAACCTAACCTAACCTAACCTAACCTAACCTAACCTAACCTAACCTAACCTAACCTAACCTAACCTAACCTAACCTAACCTAACCTAACCTAACCTAACCTAACCTAACCTAACCTAACCTAACCTAACCTAACCTAACCTAACCTAACCTAACCTAACCTAACCTAACCTAACCTAACCTAACCTAACCTAACCTAACCTAACCTAACCTAACCTAACCTAACCTAACCTAACCTAACCTAACCTAACCTAACCTAACCTAACCTAACCTAACCTAACCTAACCTAACCTAACCTAACCTAACCTAACCTAACCTAACCTAACCTAACCTAACCTAACCTAACCTAACCTAACCTAACCTAACCTAACCTAACCTAACCTAACCTAACCTAACCTAACCTAACCTAACCTAACCTAACCTAACCTAACCTAACCTAACCTAACCTAACCTAACCTAACCTAACCTAACCTAACCTAACCTAACCTAACCTAACCTAACCTAACCTAACCTAACCTAACCTAACCTAACCTAACCTAACCTAACCTAACCTAACCTAACCTAACCTAACCTAACCTAACCTAACCTAACCTAACCTAACCTAACCTAACCTAACCTAACCTAACCTAACCTAACCTAACCTAACCTAACCTAACCTAACCTAACCTAACCTAACCTAACCTAACCTAACCTAACCTAACCTAACCTAACCTAACCTAACCTAACCTAACCTAACCTAACCTAACCTAACCTAACCTAACCTAACCTAACCTAACCTAACCTAACCTAACCTAACCTAACCTAACCTAACCTAACCTAACCTAACCTAACCTAACCTAACCTAACCTAACCTAACCTAACCTAACCTAACCTAACCTAACCTAACCTAACCTAACCTAACCTAACCTAACCTAACCTAACCTAACCTAACCTAACCTAACCTAACCTAACCTAACCTAACCTAACCTAACCTAACCTAACCTAACCTAACCTAACCTAACCTAACCTAACCTAACCTAACCTAACCTAACCTAACCTAACCTAACCTAACCTAACCTAACCTAACCTAACCTAACCTAACCTAACCTAACCTAACCTAACCTAACCTAACCTAACCTAACCTAACCTAACCTAACCTAACCTAACCTAACCTAACCTAACCTAACCTAACCTAACCTAACCTAACCTAACCTAACCTAACCTAACCTAACCTAACCTAACCTAACCTAACCTAACCTAACCTAACCTAACCTAACCTAACCTAACCTAACCTAACCTAACCTAACCTAACCTAACCTAACCTAACCTAACCTAACCTAACCTAACCTAACCTAACCTAACCTAACCTAACCTAACCTAACCTAACCTAACCTAACCTAACCTAACCTAACCTAACCTAACCTAACCTAACCTAACCTAACCTAACCTAACCTAACCTAACCTAACCTAACCTAACCTAACCTAACCTAACCTAACCTAACCTAACCTAACCTAACCTAACCTAACCTAACCTAACCTAACCTAACCTAACCTAACCTAACCTAACCTAACCTAACCTAACCTAACCTAACCTAACCTAACCTAACCTAACCTAACCTAACCTAACCTAACCTAACCTAACCTAACCTAACCTAACCTAACCTAACCTAACCTAACCTAACCTAACCTAACCTAACCTAACCTAACCTAACCTAACCTAACCTAACCTAACCTAACCTAACCTAACCTAACCTAACCTAACCTAACCTAACCTAACCTAACCTAACCTAACCTAACCTAACCTAACCTAACCTAACCTAACCTAACCTAACCTAACCTAACCTAACCTAACCTAACCTAACCTAACCTAACCTAACCTAACCTAACCTAACCTAACCTAACCTAACCTAACCTAACCTAACCTAACCTAACCTAACCTAACCTAACCTAACCTAACCTAACCTAACCTAACCTAACCTAACCTAACCTAACCTAACCTAACCTAACCTAACCTAACCTAACCTAACCTAACCTAACCTAACCTAACCTAACCTAACCTAACCTAACCTAACCTAACCTAACCTAACCTAACCTAACCTAACCTAACCTAACCTAACCTAACCTAACCTAACCTAACCTAACCTAACCTAACCTAACCTAACCTAACCTAACCTAACCTAACCTAACCTAACCTAACCTAACCTAACCTAACCTAACCTAACCTAACCTAACCTAACCTAACCTAACCTAACCTAACCTAACCTAACCTAACCTAACCTAACCTAACCTAACCTAACCTAACCTAACCTAACCTAACCTAACCTAACCTAACCTAACCTAACCTAACCTAACCTAACCTAACCTAACCTAACCTAACCTAACCTAACCTAACCTAACCTAACCTAACCTAACCTAACCTAACCTAACCTAACCTAACCTAACCTAACCTAACCTAACCTAACCTAACCTAACCTAACCTAACCTAACCTAACCTAACCTAACCTAACCTAACCTAACCTAACCTAACCTAACCTAACCTAACCTAACCTAACCTAACCTAACCTAACCTAACCTAACCTAACCTAACCTAACCTAACCTAACCTAACCTAACCTAACCTAACCTAACCTAACCTAACCTAACCTAACCTAACCTAACCTAACCTAACCTAACCTAACCTAACCTAACCTAACCTAACCTAACCTAACCTAACCTAACCTAACCTAACCTAACCTAACCTAACCTAACCTAACCTAACCTAACCTAACCTAACCTAACCTAACCTAACCTAACCTAACCTAACCTAACCTAACCTAACCTAACCTAACCTAACCTAACCTAACCTAACCTAACCTAACCTAACCTAACCTAACCTAACCTAACCTAACCTAACCTAACCTAACCTAACCTAACCTAACCTAACCTAACCTAACCTAACCTAACCTAACCTAACCTAACCTAACCTAACCTAACCTAACCTAACCTAACCTAACCTAACCTAACCTAACCTAACCTAACCTAACCTAACCTAACCTAACCTAACCTAACCTAACCTAACCTAACCTAACCTAACCTAACCTAACCTAACCTAACCTAACCTAACCTAACCTAACCTAACCTAACCTAACCTAACCTAACCTAACCTAACCTAACCTAACCTAACCTAACCTAACCTAACCTAACCTAACCTAACCTAACCTAACCTAACCTAACCTAACCTAACCTAACCTAACCTAACCTAACCTAACCTAACCTAACCTAACCTAACCTAACCTAACCTAACCTAACCTAACCTAACCTAACCTAACCTAACCTAACCTAACCTAACCTAACCTAACCTAACCTAACCTAACCTAACCTAACCTAACCTAACCTAACCTAACCTAACCTAACCTAACCTAACCTAACCTAACCTAACCTAACCTAACCTAACCTAACCTAACCTAACCTAACCTAACCTAACCTAACCTAACCTAACCTAACCTAACCTAACCTAACCTAACCTAACCTAACCTAACCTAACCTAACCTAACCTAACCTAACCTAACCTAACCTAACCTAACCTAACCTAACCTAACCTAACCTAACCTAACCTAACCTAACCTAACCTAACCTAACCTAACCTAACCTAACCTAACCTAACCTAACCTAACCTAACCTAACCTAACCTAACCTAACCTAACCTAACCTAACCTAACCTAACCTAACCTAACCTAACCTAACCTAACCTAACCTAACCTAACCTAACCTAACCTAACCTAACCTAACCTAACCTAACCTAACCTAACCTAACCTAACCTAACCTAACCTAACCTAACCTAACCTAACCTAACCTAACCTAACCTAACCTAACCTAACCTAACCTAACCTAACCTAACCTAACCTAACCTAACCTAACCTAACCTAACCTAACCTAACCTAACCTAACCTAACCTAACCTAACCTAACCTAACCTAACCTAACCTAACCTAACCTAACCTAACCTAACCTAACCTAACCTAACCTAACCTAACCTAACCTAACCTAACCTAACCTAACCTAACCTAACCTAACCTAACCTAACCTAACCTAACCTAACCTAACCTAACCTAACCTAACCTAACCTAACCTAACCTAACCTAACCTAACCTAACCTAACCTAACCTAACCTAACCTAACCTAACCTAACCTAACCTAACCTAACCTAACCTAACCTAACCTAACCTAACCTAACCTAACCTAACCTAACCTAACCTAACCTAACCTAACCTAACCTAACCTAACCTAACCTAACCTAACCTAACCTAACCTAACCTAACCTAACCTAACCTAACCTAACCTAACCTAACCTAACCTAACCTAACCTAACCTAACCTAACCTAACCTAACCTAACCTAACCTAACCTAACCTAACCTAACCTAACCTAACCTAACCTAACCTAACCTAACCTAACCTAACCTAACCTAACCTAACCTAACCTAACCTAACCTAACCTAACCTAACCTAACCTAACCTAACCTAACCTAACCTAACCTAACCTAACCTAACCTAACCTAACCTAACCTAACCTAACCTAACCTAACCTAACCTAACCTAACCTAACCTAACCTAACCTAACCTAACCTAACCTAACCTAACCTAACCTAACCTAACCTAACCTAACCTAACCTAACCTAACCTAACCTAACCTAACCTAACCTAACCTAACCTAACCTAACCTAACCTAACCTAACCTAACCTAACCTAACCTAACCTAACCTAACCTAACCTAACCTAACCTAACCTAACCTAACCTAACCTAACCTAACCTAACCTAACCTAACCTAACCTAACCTAACCTAACCTAACCTAACCTAACCTAACCTAACCTAACCTAACCTAACCTAACCTAACCTAACCTAACCTAACCTAACCTAACCTAACCTAACCTAACCTAACCTAACCTAACCTAACCTAACCTAACCTAACCTAACCTAACCTAACCTAACCTAACCTAACCTAACCTAACCTAACCTAACCTAACCTAACCTAACCTAACCTAACCTAACCTAACCTAACCTAACCTAACCTAACCTAACCTAACCTAACCTAACCTAACCTAACCTAACCTAACCTAACCTAACCTAACCTAACCTAACCTAACCTAACCTAACCTAACCTAACCTAACCTAACCTAACCTAACCTAACCTAACCTAACCTAACCTAACCTAACCTAACCTAACCTAACCTAACCTAACCTAACCTAACCTAACCTAACCTAACCTAACCTAACCTAACCTAACCTAACCTAACCTAACCTAACCTAACCTAACCTAACCTAACCTAACCTAACCTAACCTAACCTAACCTAACCTAACCTAACCTAACCTAACCTAACCTAACCTAACCTAACCTAACCTAACCTAACCTAACCTAACCTAACCTAACCTAACCTAACCTAACCTAACCTAACCTAACCTAACCTAACCTAACCTAACCTAACCTAACCTAACCTAACCTAACCTAACCTAACCTAACCTAACCTAACCTAACCTAACCTAACCTAACCTAACCTAACCTAACCTAACCTAACCTAACCTAACCTAACCTAACCTAACCTAACCTAACCTAACCTAACCTAACCTAACCTAACCTAACCTAACCTAACCTAACCTAACCTAACCTAACCTAACCTAACCTAACCTAACCTAACCTAACCTAACCTAACCTAACCTAACCTAACCTAACCTAACCTAACCTAACCTAACCTAACCTAACCTAACCTAACCTAACCTAACCTAACCTAACCTAACCTAACCTAACCTAACCTAACCTAACCTAACCTAACCTAACCTAACCTAACCTAACCTAACCTAACCTAACCTAACCTAACCTAACCTAACCTAACCTAACCTAACCTAACCTAACCTAACCTAACCTAACCTAACCTAACCTAACCTAACCTAACCTAACCTAACCTAACCTAACCTAACCTAACCTAACCTAACCTAACCTAACCTAACCTAACCTAACCTAACCTAACCTAACCTAACCTAACCTAACCTAACCTAACCTAACCTAACCTAACCTAACCTAACCTAACCTAACCTAACCTAACCTAACCTAACCTAACCTAACCTAACCTAACCTAACCTAACCTAACCTAACCTAACCTAACCTAACCTAACCTAACCTAACCTAACCTAACCTAACCTAACCTAACCTAACCTAACCTAACCTAACCTAACCTAACCTAACCTAACCTAACCTAACCTAACCTAACCTAACCTAACCTAACCTAACCTAACCTAACCTAACCTAACCTAACCTAACCTAACCTAACCTAACCTAACCTAACCTAACCTAACCTAACCTAACCTAACCTAACCTAACCTAACCTAACCTAACCTAACCTAACCTAACCTAACCTAACCTAACCTAACCTAACCTAACCTAACCTAACCTAACCTAACCTAACCTAACCTAACCTAACCTAACCTAACCTAACCTAACCTAACCTAACCTAACCTAACCTAACCTAACCTAACCTAACCTAACCTAACCTAACCTAACCTAACCTAACCTAACCTAACCTAACCTAACCTAACCTAACCTAACCTAACCTAACCTAACCTAACCTAACCTAACCTAACCTAACCTAACCTAACCTAACCTAACCTAACCTAACCTAACCTAACCTAACCTAACCTAACCTAACCTAACCTAACCTAACCTAACCTAACCTAACCTAACCTAACCTAACCTAACCTAACCTAACCTAACCTAACCTAACCTAACCTAACCTAACCTAACCTAACCTAACCTAACCTAACCTAACCTAACCTAACCTAACCTAACCTAACCTAACCTAACCTAACCTAACCTAACCTAACCTAACCTAACCTAACCTAACCTAACCTAACCTAACCTAACCTAACCTAACCTAACCTAACCTAACCTAACCTAACCTAACCTAACCTAACCTAACCTAACCTAACCTAACCTAACCTAACCTAACCTAACCTAACCTAACCTAACCTAACCTAACCTAACCTAACCTAACCTAACCTAACCTAACCTAACCTAACCTAACCTAACCTAACCTAACCTAACCTAACCTAACCTAACCTAACCTAACCTAACCTAACCTAACCTAACCTAACCTAACCTAACCTAACCTAACCTAACCTAACCTAACCTAACCTAACCTAACCTAACCTAACCTAACCTAACCTAACCTAACCTAACCTAACCTAACCTAACCTAACCTAACCTAACCTAACCTAACCTAACCTAACCTAACCTAACCTAACCTAACCTAACCTAACCTAACCTAACCTAACCTAACCTAACCTAACCTAACCTAACCTAACCTAACCTAACCTAACCTAACCTAACCTAACCTAACCTAACCTAACCTAACCTAACCTAACCTAACCTAACCTAACCTAACCTAACCTAACCTAACCTAACCTAACCTAACCTAACCTAACCTAACCTAACCTAACCTAACCTAACCTAACCTAACCTAACCTAACCTAACCTAACCTAACCTAACCTAACCTAACCTAACCTAACCTAACCTAACCTAACCTAACCTAACCTAACCTAACCTAACCTAACCTAACCTAACCTAACCTAACCTAACCTAACCTAACCTAACCTAACCTAACCTAACCTAACCTAACCTAACCTAACCTAACCTAACCTAACCTAACCTAACCTAACCTAACCTAACCTAACCTAACCTAACCTAACCTAACCTAACCTAACCTAACCTAACCTAACCTAACCTAACCTAACCTAACCTAACCTAACCTAACCTAACCTAACCTAACCTAACCTAACCTAACCTAACCTAACCTAACCTAACCTAACCTAACCTAACCTAACCTAACCTAACCTAACCTAACCTAACCTAACCTAACCTAACCTAACCTAACCCAGACCATATGTGTTTCTTAACGGTTTCTGCTGCGCGCTAAGTAGTTCTAGCACCCTATTATTTTTAAAAAATTTTTTAAGTAAAATTGGAAACATTATTAAATAAATAGTAAAAATTTAGTATTTTCAAAAAATTTCAGAAAAATTGTATGGAATAAAATCAGTTTAATTGTGCCACCGGTAGCCCTACAGAGAACAAAAATATTAAGATTTTTTCCAAATTTTTAACGTACATAGTTCAGGAATTATTAAATTTTTCGTATTTTTTCCCGTAAAATAGAAACAAATAGAAAATATATGTTTTTTGTTATCTTATTGGGCTTAAAATAGTGTAATATAGTTGTTTAAGCCCAAACAGGCCTCCTCTAGCGTTAGAAATAACGATTTTGGCCAAGAATCCATCTTTGGATTCTTCGAACCAAAATTTTAAAGAGCTTTTTCTCGGCCATTTTTGGCGCCAGAGGCTCGGGATTTTCGGCTCTGGTTGGGGCACGGCGAGACGATTCTGAGATCCGAGTTTCGGAAGGATCCAAGGACCTAGGATTTTTGTGGCTGGGGGCACATCCGGAGGATAGAGGAGATCCGCCCGAGCTGCCCAGAGAAAACCCTGGTCAAATCGGACCACGGGGGCCTGAGTTACAGGCACTTAAACCTGCCATCTGACAGCTCGGCGGCCATTTTGGATTTCTTTGATCCGCCATATCTCAGAAACGACAAATCGCAGCGCACTGCGGTTTTCACTCCTGGCATCAGCAACCGGTCCTCTACTGGGCCCCTGAGTTTCAGGCGGATCAGAGTGAAAAATTTTCAGTTTTCCGGAGGTGGCCCTATCCAATAGAATAAGTATCGGGAAGTGCAACGATCCAAGCCGCATCTCTCTGCGACGTCGGGAACCGGAGATATCATAACTCAAACATACAGTTTGACAGCTCATGAACTGTCAAACCCTTTTTTAAAACACCTGTATCTCCGGAACCGAGGGTCGTAGAGAGCTGGGGTTTGAACTGTGGACATCGGGGAAGCCTCCTTTGGCGAGCCGGACCAATCTCGGGAAAATCCAGGTACTGAAAAATTTCAGGCCTGAAACCGCACTGGTGGGGTGGAGCTCATTGAGCCCAGGACAACGAGCCCTCGCACGGACTTTTTGGCCCAGGGGTTCCGGAGATATCGACTTGAATCCTTCTTGGATTCTTGAAGAATCCAAGAATCCAGAAATTTCCAACGGCCATAACTCCGGAACCAGTGGAGCTAGGAGGACGGGGTTTGGGTGGTTGGAACGGGCTCGGAGAGTACTACTCACAGAAACTAAAAGTAGAGCTCTAGGTAGAGAAAGAAATTCCCTACAGAAATAAAATTGGTCCGGAACGCGTGAGGCAGTTAGGAAGAGTATATAAAACAGCAAAACTGATAAAACGCTGCAAACTAGACTACGACTCTACATAGAGTCAAATAAAAAACTGCGGAAATCGCAAAACTAACATTGGGGGTATATTAAGTCCTACCTACATTAATTATAAGAATAGATATAGTGTACAAGGGGTACTGACTGTGACCGGTGACGGTGGTATCTACCTGCCGTACTTGCTTTACTATATATATTTACTTACCTTTACTTACCTTAACTACCTTACCTTGACGAAGACGTACGGACGAACTGGCCGCTCCAAGGCTCGATGACTCTATCGCTGTAAGGCTTGAAGAATAACGACGGGGCTGGAACCTGAAAGGAAAAAAGGATAACAAAATTATAAATAATTATTAATATATTAGTAAGTATAAATACACATATACAAAATACATAAAAAAAAAACATATAAAACTTTACAAACTTACCTTGGGTCATTCTCATTGCCCCTTACTAGACGGTGACTGCTATACCTATTTAGAATTAGCTTGGTTGAACGGAAATATTATATCTATAGGCCCCTGACTGTCACAAACAGTGTGACTGGGTGATCTTTTGTCCGTAACGCCGCGTTGAGCCGAGCTGAACTGACAGATTTAATTGATTTAAATTTACAACTTTTACAACTTATACAAACTATACAAATTTTACAAACTTTACAATAAAAATATATACATATATACTGACGCGTTCCTCCGAAAATAAAATGATCCACACACCAATTAAAGTAGCCCCCGCGGGGAATAAGCATGATAAATCTCCCCATAAACAAGCTAAGCGGGACTCCCCTACCTCTACTTCACCAATGATGGCCCAGGAAGGCTCCGAAGACTCAGCCTCAAGAGTGAGGAGAAGTATAGGAGAATGGGAAGCAGGAAGACCCGACAAGACATTTGATATTTCGCCCCCAAAAGGGAGAAAACAAATGAATATGGAAAAAGTCTTACCAACACAACAAAAAATAATACAACCCCTGGAGGGTTCAAAAATGTCGGCACAAAGGGAGGCAAAAGGCACAGAGACAGCAAAACAGTCTCCAAAACCGAAAAGTAAGCTTGAAGAAGCGAGAGCTTATAATAATAAGGCCAAAATTGCTCTTGCGGGGTCTAGAAACCTTAAGGCTGAAATAAAACAGGAAGTTACAACGGCGGTAGAAAAAATGTATAGCATAATAAAAGAATTGACAAGTGAAATAGAGAGGGAAAGAAAAGGGAAAGTAATAAATAAAAAAGGTGAAAATACAGAAATTAGGCCATCGGAAAGTGTATCGGAAAATAAAGAGGAAAGTAAGGAAGGCAAAATAGTAGAGAGAATAGAAGAAAACACTAGGCTCCTCCTAGAGACAAATAGGAAAATCGACGAGATGAGAGAGATCATCGAGAAAACAACGAGGAAGCAGACGTATGCGGAAGCGGCAGTGGCGGGCCAAGCGGGGAAGAATGACCTGGGTCGGACCACGTTGCACTCGATGATAATATCATCAACGAAAGAGGAGGATACCGGTGAAGAAGTACTGGAGAAGGTTAGGAAGGCTGTGGACGCAAAGGAGGGCTGGATTCGGGTGGAGAGAGTCCGTAAAGCTAGGGATCGAAAGATAGTAGTAGGGTGCGAGACTAAAGAAGAAAGAGAAAAGATCAAGGAGCGGCTGCAGAAGGCAGGGAGTCTCACCGTCGAGGACATAAAAAATAAGGATCCCCTTCTGGTCCTGAGGGACGTGCTGACCGTCCATAGTGACGAGGAAGTGGTGCGGGCTCTCAGGAACCAGAATCGGGAGGTCTTTCAGGGCCTTGACGAGGATAAAAACCGGATCTGCATCAGATACCGCAAAAGAGCACGAAATCCCCATACGGCTCATATCGTGCTAAGCGTCTCCCCCGAGATCTGGAGGCGAGCGATCGAAGCTAATAAGCTGAGAATCGACCTCCAAAGGGTAGTAGTTGAAGATCAGTCCCCCCTTATTCAGTGCACTCGGTGTCTGGGATACGGGCACGGTCGGCGGCTCTGTAAAGAACCGGCAGACCTATGTAGCCACTGTGGAGGACCACACCTCAGAGCCGAGTGCCCTGAAAGGATCGCGGGGGAAGCGCCAGCATGCAGAAACTGTGCCCGGATCAAGTCAGCGAATACCGAGCACAATGCGTTTAGTGAACAGTGTCCAGTTCGTAAGAAGTGGGATGCATTGGCTCGGGCGTCCATAGCCTACCACTAAGGGCAGCCAGGGCAAAACCCCCAGTAGCACAGAAGTGATGAGACTTGGTGTAGTCCAGGCAAACCTCCAAAGGAGCAACCTGGCTACAGCCGAACTGTTAATTGAAGCCCAGAAAAGGCAGGTCGCATTCGCCATGATCCAGGAGCCCTACGTTGGGGGAGCGGGGAAAGTGAAAACCTACCCCGGAGTTAGGGTGGTGCAGGGGTCCGGCGGTTCGGAGAATCCGATAAAGGCGGCCATTGTGCTATTCGACAGTAACATTGGGGTCACCCAGTGCCCAACATTAACCACACCAAATATAGCGGTAGCAAAGCTAAGTACGACAGCATGGGAAATTGGAGTGATCTCGGTGTACTTGGAGGGGGACAAACCGCTTGAACCGTACCTCCAGCGTATGGCAAGGATATTAGACGAGATTGGAACCAAAAAGGTGCTACTGGGCGGTGACGTAAATGCCTGGAATACGTGGTGGGGGAGCAAAAAACTAGACCACAGAGGAGAGGAACTGGCAGGAGCGCTGGAGGAAATGGATCTACAAATTCTAAATCGGGGGTCTGAGCCCACTTTTGATACAATCAGAGGAGGCAAAAGATATACAAGTTGTGTCGACATCACGACATGCTCGGTGGATATGATAAGGCACGTCAGCAACTGGCGAGTAGACGCGAATACCACGAGCTCAGACCACAGGGCAATCCTATTCGACTTAAATATGGAAAAGGCAGTTAGCATAGATGTTAAAAGAACGACACGGAAATATAACACGCGAAAAGCAAACTGGAGTCAGTTTCGGGAAAAACTGAAGCAATATTGGAGGGAAGACAGAATCAGCACGGAAGAAGTGGAAAAGATACAAAATAGAGAAGAACTAGAAGAAATGGTCCAGAGAATTGAGAAAACCATAAAAGAAGCGTGTGAAGCATCTGTGCCTGGCATAAAACAGGAAAAGGGGCGGGTGAGATTGCCGTGGTGGTCGAAGGAGCTAGCGGAGATGAAGAAAGAGGTGGCTAGAAAGAGGCGACGAATAGCGTGCGCCGCGCCGGTCCGCCGGGGTTGGGTTGTCGACCAATACCTCCAAGCTAAAGAAACCTACCATAAGGAAGCAAAAAGGGCTCAGACCACCAGCTGGAAGGAATTCTGTGAAAAGCAAGACAGGGAGACCATGTGGGAAGGGATTTACAGGGTGATCGCTAGGACAAAGAACAGGGATGATGACCTACCGCTTGTGTGGAATGGGACAGTTTTAAGTGGTGGTGAATCCGCGAGCCTACTGGCAAAAACCTTTTACCCACAGGATACAACTGAAGATGATGATGCAGCTCACCAAAAAACCAGAGAGAGAGCCAAATGTGTGAATGAACGGACGTATGGTGAACCATCCGATCCGCCATTCACGAAGGAAGAACTGGAGTGGGCGGCATCTAGTTTTAATCCAAAAAAGGCGCCGGGGCTTGACGGGTTCACCGCTGACATATGCAAGGCCGCGATCGCCCTGGACCCGGACCTCTTCCTAGCGCTCTACAACAAGTGCCAGAGCCTTGATTGTTTCCCCACCATTTGGAAGGAGGCAGCCGTAGTGATACTTCGAAAGCCAAACAAAGAAGACTACACGCACCCCAAAGCATATAGACCGATAGGACTGTTGCCAGTCTTCGGGAAAATATTAGAGAAGATGATGATAAAGCGAATCAAATGGCACATACTACCGGGTATAAGTAAAAACCAATACGGGTTCATGCCGCAGCGTAGTACAGAGGACTCCCTCTGTGTCATGGTGCAGCACATTAAGAGACAACTAAAAGCTCAGAAAATAGTAGTGTTGGTGTCCCTTGACATAGAGGGGGCCTTTGATAACGCCTGGTGGCCCGAGATACGATGTAGATTGGCGGAAACAAAGTGCCCGGTGAACGTTAGAAGACTGGTGGACGACTACCTGTCGGGCCGAAGGGTGCGTGTAAGATACGCAGGATCCGAATCGGTCATAAACACGACAAAAGGATGTGTCCAAGGATCAGTGGGAGGACCGTTGTTCTGGAATTTAATATTAAACCCGCTTTTACAAGAACTTGAGCACCGGGGCGATCACTGTCAAGCCTTTGCTGATGACGTGGTTCTGATCTTCTCGGGCGACACCGCACAGGAAATCCAGGGACGGGCGAATGCCACCCTCGCTCGTGTTCGGGGGTGGGGAATCCGTAATAAATTAAAATTTGCACCACAAAAGACTTCAGCTATGGTAATAACCAATAAACTGAAATACGACTCCCCACTGCTGACTATGGGCGGGGTGGGCATTGCACTAACCAGGGAAATGAAAATCCTCGGGCTCACCCTGGACGACAAGCTGACCTTCAATGCCCACGCAACAAACGTCTGTAGAAAAGCAACAAATCTATACAAACAAATAGCTAGAGCTGCGAAGGTCAGTTGGGGCCTGTCGCCTGAGATCGTCAGAACCATCTACTTGGCAGTGGTCGAACCGGTGATCATGTACGCAGCAAGTGCATGGGCACCGGCCACGTCCAAATTAAAAGTGAAAAAGCAGTTCAGCGCGGTGCAGCGTGTTTTCGCTCAGAAGATTGCCAAGTCGTATAGGACGGTTTCCTTGAGCTCGGCCCTGCTGCTCGCCGGGCTGCTTCCTCTGGACATCAGGATTCGCGAAGCAGCCTCACTTTACGAGGTGAAGAGAGGTATATCCCGGCGGGTGGTAGGGGATCGAGAGGTGGAGCGGCAGGTAGCATACACCGACGCACCACATCCTGCGCATCGGAAGGGGCTGGAGTTCATAAGCCTGCCGGACCGTGCAACAATGGAGCAACATAACAACGATGGGCTGAAAATATATACCGATGGCAGCAAAATTGACGGGAAAGTCGGTGCAGCGCTATCCGTATGGAGTGGCGACGCTGAGATAAGTACCAGAAAGATGAAGCTCGAAAGTTTTTGCACGGTCTATCAGGCAGAACTGCTGGCCCTGACCGAGGCCACCGGGCTGGCCCTTCGGAGTGCGACGCATAGCTGCAATATCTACTGCGATTCTCGGTCTGCCCTTGAAACAGTGGTGAATCTCGAGTCCCTCCATCCCCTAGCCATAAAAGCAAGAACCAACATACATGAAAGCCACATGTTGGGCAAAATAGTAAAATTATTTTGGATCAAAGCACATGTGGGGTTGGAGGGAAATGAGAGAGCAGATGAGCTTGCGAAGTGTGCCGCGCTCCGAAGGACGAAACCGGTGTATGATAGTTGTCCGGTTTCATTCATCAAGCGACAAATCCGACTGGAATCGATTGATGAATGGAACCGGCGCTATATGGATGGTGATACGGCCGGGACCACTAAAATGTTTTTCCCAAATGTTGTAGCAGCGCACTCGGTCCTCAAAAAGATTGCACTTAATCCAGTGCTGGTGCAGGTGTTAACGGGGCATGGCGGGTTCTCCGAGTACTTGAATCGATTCAAGTGCAAGGAGAGCCCGGCGTGCGCCTGCGACCCGGGCAAGGTTGAAAGTGTAACTCACATGATGACCGAGTGTGCTATATTCGAAAGGGAAAGACTGGATGTCGAAATAGAAATTAACGAAAAGATAACGGAAGAAAACATAAGTAAAATCATAGGAAATAAGTACAGTAGAAATAAGTTCATAAACTTTTGCACAAAAATAGCAACTAAGGTGATAAAAAGAAATAAGGATTAGAAAGGCTACACTGTTTATATGTATAATATATGTTATAATATACATATATGCCAGATATATAAAACAAGTGACCAAAAACTGAAATGTAACAAATAAATAATGATAATAAGTAAAAGTGCTAATCATGAACATACTAAGTAATATATAAGATAAGTTCAACCCATGTAATAGAATAAAATTAGAATAGTAAAAACTGTAATAAATTAAGATTTAAATAAAGTAAATAAAGATATAAAAAGATCCGGTCACCCCACGCCGGAGGAACTAATGACGTAAGCCGATCGTTGCGCATCCAGTAGACAATTTACAACTGCTGGATGGGCAAATCGCGATTGGTCCTTTATAAAAAAAAAAAAAAAAAAAACCTAACCTAACCTAACCTA